>NQII01000838.1:81507-107259 GCA_002778355.1 Clitarchus hookeri | reverse complement strand
TGGAACGACGGAGGTACACGCAACGAAGATGATTACGGTGAATCACTCCCTTTCCAGCCCTTCCGGCTCCGGCTATTTTCGGTTCATTTGAATTTTTTGATTAATGACCTCCAGCAACTACGTAATTTTGATATTTTGCTGGCATAACCATCCCTTATTCTAAGCAGTTTTTTTCTGTCTCGAATTACAGCTTTCTGTGAAATAAGGACGTTTGAGCACCTTCCCCTTCATAAAATCCTTGTTTCTTCAAGGTTACTGATAAGCCGATGAGTAGGCCTACACGCCTGCGTCATTGATAAATAGCGACGGTTACCAAACACAAACCACGACCGGCAATACACAAGAGTCGTGTGCTAGGGTGAGTCCGAGTGAGTTGCATTAACGAATGATGATGGCACGTTGTCGTCTCGTGCAGCACCTACACTCTAAAAAGTTGTTTGTACTTTTACAAGAAAAATCCTTGGAAACACAGTTGCCAAGAAAATCCATTGTAAAACTACAAAAAGTTTTCTTGTGAAATCTGCAAAACATGTATTTGTAATATTACAAATGCTAGACTTGTATTACAACTTACATTATTATAAAATGTAACTTACATAAAATATTTTTTTTCTATAAAACAAATGTGATGAATTAATAACAGAAAATAACTAAAAAAAAATATTTCGTAATATCATTTACGGGGAAAAAAACTTTACACTTTGCCCACATGGGGCTAGAACCCACGCCGTATAATTACTTGTCCGCGCCTTTAGCCACAAGACTAACTTAACTTACGTTCTTAACAATTATTTGTATACTAAATATAAATTAGTTGCAAGTATAGAATTTTAGGGAAGTTATTTGATTGAGAAGAATACGTTTATTTCATTTTAAGAGTTATGTTGTCAAGTTCAGAGATTTGGACGGCTTTTAACAACGAGGTCTTCAGAGGCGATTAAAGAGTTCTGTGTAGTCAGGAAACATTAATAGTTAATGAGTTATACGGTCACGTTTTATTGAAATTGTCGTTTTATTATGGTTATTTGAATTGTTTTAAGTGTTTTACGTTATTCAAAAGTAGTTATAAATAGTATGTTCTGGCTAACCTGGCGTCCTGGAAGGGTGCCGGGGTGCCATGACGGCCATCTTGGATGACGACTAGCCAAAACCTCCTACTCTGTCATTCGTCGTCAGTAGACATCTTGGATTTCCCTTTGTTCCCTTTTTCCATTTGGAATTTCCCTTTTTTCCCTCCTGCTCTATCATTCCAAATCGGCTCTTCATGCTCTTGCATTCCGATTAGTTTTCTCCAGTTCTATCATTCCGATGTTATTTTTTCTCATGCTATGTAATTCCTTCTGCTCTCTCTCTCTCTCTCTCTCTCTATCTCTCTCTCTCTCTCTTCCGTTATATCCCTTGGAGGATTTTCTCATATTTCTTCCATTCTCCTTTACTTTCTCTCTTGTGTCTTTTTATCATGCTCTCTCATTCCTTCCTGTCTCCCGCTCTCTCTTCCGTTCTATACCCTTGGGGGTTTTCTCATATTCCTCCCGGTCTCCTTTATTTTCTCTATTGTCGTTTCTTCTGCATCTCTTCTTTCGCGCCCTCCATATTGGATATCACCACCATCGTCGTCTGCTGTAGGCGGCCATCTTTGATTCCAGTATCCGCCAACAGAGTGTGCTATGCCATATTTGATTCCCGCGCCTGCCACCAGTTGGCTGCTGTAGGCGGCCATTATAATTCTCGCGCCCGTCACGAGTGTTTGAATTTCTACACTCCATGGCTAAGAGCGCTGGTGTCGGCGCAGCCATTTTGTGAATGAGCGTTGGTTTACTGGTCACCTGCTGGGGCGCATTAGCATCGGAGAGGTGAGTTCAATCGGTAACTGTCAGGAGCGCTGGGAATTTTTGTAGTTGGTAGATGTTACGGAACTAAAAAAAAGCCTGGAGGGGGGAGTGCAGCTTCGTTTCAACACCCCTTGGGTCGCCAGTAGGGCATCTTGACCACAAGACCACTGCGACATCTACAAGAAAAAAATGTTTAACGACGAATAAGTATATAGTTATTACCATCCCGAAATGTGGGGGAAATCATGTGAACAGGCCTCGATGTTATTACTATAAAATCACCATTGCAAGGTAGAAATATAATAAATAATTACATCGGCTCATGCGCTCACCAGACAATAAACTCATCATCATCGCGAAAAAAATAAAAGAGAATGTGAATTTATTAATATTCATAAGAAAGATACTGCAGGCACCGGGTGCATGCAAATACACACCATCCTGGCAACCTGGCTAGGTGCTGGGGTAACACCGCGACCACCTTGGATGATAAATACTCGCATCGGACTACGCACTTCCAAACAATAAATTCATCATTGCATAAAAGACTGCACTCACCACGCACATACACACGCTTATTATATGTGTAAAAGATATATATGAAATTAATAGCGCGAAAAAAATATCGCCATTCTAAGATTCAGAAAAATAAAAAAATTAATCAATAAATATTTTAAAAAAAAGGCAGGTCGCGTCTCTACATAAAATGTATATAGTCATACAGAGCCAACAGCTTGCGCACCTCTGTCTCTCCAAATTGTCTGGGCATTCGAGAGCGCTTGCGCACTGCATTATCTTCAACTTGTCTGCACGCGCGGTATCGGATGTAGCCGGCATTCTGGCGTGCAGGAAACATTACATTCCTATTGTTTTGTAGCAACCAGCAGTAGGATAAAAAACACTAATTACTTTGTAAGCAGAAGCATGGTCGCTCTCTCACCTCTAAAATACCGTCCACTTCGTGCTCTGTCGTTCCATTCCAGAACCATCCATCTTGCCTGAAGAATGTTCGAGTTCATTGCCCCATCATCCAACTTCCCTCATTCCTTCAGTTGGCTGTAATGTCCGAACTGTCGAGTGCGCACACTTCTATATGCACACTTCTGTATCTCGGATGCCCGCCTGAGCACCAGGCGTGCCAGAACCTACTATATGTCGCACCGCGCACACGTCAAATACGCCTTAAGCCCACTTATGAGCATAGTTGCCACCATTTCCCACCCACCAAAGCTATAGGCACAAAATTCATATCATAAAAATCACACACATCTGATGAAGAACAGGGGTGATAGGGTCAAAAAACTTTAAGGCATCTTATAAGCACAATCGATTGTCATTTCCCGCCCTCCGAAGCTGTAGTCGTCAAACTCAATACATAGACATCACCGCCGACAACGAACAGGATGGTACTGTCAAGTACGCCCTAAGCCATCGTATAAACATATTGGGCTACAATTTCCCACCCAACGAAGCTATAGTCACCAAGTTCATATCATAGACACCACCTCCGACGACAAACCGGGTGGTAGTTTCATGTATACTCTAAGACATCTTATTAGCATAGTTGCCCGACATTACCCACCCGCCGAAGCTAGGTACGACCACCAAGTCACATCACAGACATGATGTCCAACTGCAATCAAGTAGAAAAGGACAAGTAGACTTCAGGTCCTGTTGTAAGCATAGTTGGTCAGCTTTCCCAAACGTTTGAAGTTCGGGAACATGTAACAACTGTCTACGCCTATAAAGTAAATTAAAGGTAGGTATAGATATGTGTGTCGCAAAGTTACTGTTGCACGCCGAAGTGTAGGGTCTGAAATAGCGCGCGCGCACACGCGCGCACACACACACACACGCATGCATGCATAGGCCAGCACGCACTCGATAATCGCCCACCGCCGCCCTTGTCGTCTGCTACCGCAGGTGTCTAACAACTCGGATCCCCCTCAGCGACAGCTAGCCTCCCTTCGCCCACCGACATCCATGCTGTAAATATAAATGTGAAGATATATACATAAATAAACATTAACATTGGTAACATACAACAAACAACTATATGTGAAAAAATCAAGATATATATAAATGTGCTGCATGAATGATGCACATAGTAGTGGTATAACGGTAAAATACATATATAGTGATAAAAACAAACATCAGTCCAAAACAAGGATCGGCAGCCTAAGTCTTCGTTAGTATGGGTAACCCTTAAAAACCAGCCATATATTTAAAAAATGAAGAGATATATAATTGCACCGATAACAAGACATAAATAAAACCGTCAGCCTAACTCGAGGGTAGGGGAAACCTAGTGTAAAAGATATGAAACCATCCTATACATGAAAAATCAGCCACGTAACAAACAATAAAGGACTGGCATGTACGCAAGTACATCACGAGCATGATGCTGTAACGAGTCACAATATACAAAAAAAAACGATGAAGCCACAGTCGATATGAGTGATATCAGTCTTTCTATCACGCCAAGAATTTTACTAAAAGCTATAATGCACGCCAACATGAGAAAGAACGAATGATTACAAGGACCAACCTCAAAAATGAGTACAATCCATAAAGTGCTATACAGATTACGGGACTCGTAAATACTGTGTTCCTTTGCTTGCCACAAAACAACATAAATTTTAAACCATTAGTCGTGCCAGAGAAATATCACTTCTACTCGCTAATGCAACCAGATATAAAAAAAAAATTATAAAAGCAAATAGTTAAAAGCATTTAGCAACCAGTGTATATTGCGTGAGTATCGAGCGCTGTATGTTATGTTAGGTGAAACGAATTATCATTGTGGAGTGCGGGAACGATAAAAGGACCACACTGCTATACACTGATGGAAAAGATAAAATGTAAAGGAAGTTAGTTAATAAGGTTTTACCAACTAGCGCAATCACATATTACACACGCGTCGGGTGCTGTACGCTGTGTTAAACATTGCTGGACAAGACCAGGCCGTCCTGGTTTGTACAACAGAATAGCAAACGACCTCCTTAAGAACCCACTGAAATAAAACCATCACCTTCAGAGTACAGCCAACACTCACAACACTAGCAGCGGAACACATCCGACCCGGCCGATGTTGTGCGATCAACTAACATCGTGATAATGCGATCAACTAACATCTTGAGAATCTGCAAGTGAGTCTATGTGGTCGACTGGAAGCACGGGCATCCTTCAGTTCTCAGCAAGTCTAAGGGATGGCAAAGAACACTAGCCGAGAGAGAGAGAGAGAGAGAGAGAGAGAGAGAGAGCGAAAGAGAGACCCGTTAAGTTCCAGGGTGGTAGATCAGCCGAGTCACACATGCACTTCCCCATTATGAGGAGTTCAGTTGTACAGAACAAGGTAACAATTTATTTAGTTTTATATACATGTACTTATTTCGAATACATACCATTTATATGGAAATAACAGTCAATGTATTAACTTTGTAATGACGAGTAAGAAAGCAACACATCATATACAATTAACTATGTATTTACTCTGATTTTCAGTCGTCTAAAAAATTATGTACCCTGGCAGTGCTGGAGAGAGTGCATCCACCTTGAGAATAAGGTAGTGTAGGTTCAATCCCATAGTGAACCCATCATTTCCCTCGAAAAAATACTATAAGCTACACAATTAAAACTTCTATATTATATCTAAGTATTCAAGTACCAAACACATCATGCAACAATCGCAAGGTCCAGGAAATGAAGCTAGCTACATGCAATATGGTAAAGACATGATACTAATCCTGAAAGCACCTGCAGTGATTGGGGAAGAGTTATGCATTCATTCCTATTGCAGACCCCGTGCAAAATATTCCCGATGTCCGGTAGACACATAGACACCTGAGTCGTAGACACAAACAATACGGCTGAAGAGGAAGAAGACAGAACCCAAGATATCGATGGTATGGGCCAAGGAGTCGATGGCACTGGTGTAGGTCCCTCTGGAGTTTCCGCAGCCACAGAAGCTAGACGAGGTGATCCAAACACATCCATCGACTAAATGACGAACCCCATAGGTGATGGTTGTCTGCAGCACAGTGCAGCATAACACACACCACCCCCAAGAAACAAGTGCCTATATTCAGTCAGAAGTCAAAGCTACATGTCGGATGCTTTCAGCATGACATAAAGCTGTAAATATTAGCATGACTCTTTAAAATATCGCTTCTAAAAAAACCGGTGTTGGTACATAATATCGCTTCTGTCCACCTTACTCTTTTTTAGGTCTATAAAACCAGTTCGTACCATCACACATCGCCCAAAACGTCTTTCTCTCGTCGAGAGGACATAGTGAAAATGATGGGATGCTGTTCTAGCAGTCCGTAATTTTATCATCTATTGTGACACATGGAAAAATTAAATCACTTGCAGTACTCGACAAAGATACCGAGCGAACTCGCATACCTACCTAAAGAATTCCTTCTCGCATATGAACGACACGAAATACAATCTGTCTCCAAACACCTACCTGGCTACCTGAAACAGGATGGAGGATTATTGGCTGTCTCCCATGCCTAGAGTGATTTTTAAGGTAGTGATGCCGTTACAGACATACCACATTCCAGTAGCTAGTGTAGGACGCATCGGGCGAGAGCAGCAGCAAAAGAAAAACAAAGCACTGCCAACACTGAAAGATGAACGAGTGTAGAGAAGTTGAGAAGTAGAATTGTAAACTTCACAGGCTAGACAGCGATCGAACCGATAAGGCAACATATTACAGTCCAGAAACCATGTTGATGTTTGCACACATGGGCACATAAATTATACACATGGCAATTACACACGCACATGTCAATCACCCTCACCCTCACCCACCATCTTACCTTCACCATCATCGTCTGCTAGAGTACACCAAAAGTGACTGGCATCTTGCATTCGTTGACGGCTGCTTCAGCACAACACAGATGCTCTCACCTTCTTCGTTTGCTAGAATGAACGACCATCGTCTGCTAGGGACGTGGTGGTTTTCACCCATCTTTGTTTCCCGTGTCACCGGTGAGGGAGCGCTAACATCGTTTGCGTTACCGATGGCGACTGCTAGGAGCACTAGTGTCGACACAGATGACTGACTTCCGACGTGCAGCAGGCAGAACACTCACCCATGCATGCATGAATGCAGAACTCGGTGCAAGTAGCTCAAAATTAAAAAAAAAGCCAGATGCACTGGGTTTCGATCCAACCGCCAATGACGGCTGCAGCTCGACAGTTCCGATAGCACAGGGGGACTACAGTGGTGTGGTTCGGAATGAAGGGCTAAAGACTGCAATAAAAAGTGTCAGCCTATCACAAGAGCTAGGGGAACCACGTGCAACATATAAAACTGCTCCATATATAAACAAATTAATTCACATAATAATAAATAATAAAGGCCCAACATATATGCAAATGCACTGCGAGCATTATGTCGTATCGAACCTCTACAATAAAAAACCCTGATAGTTCCACAGTCCATAATAGTGATATCAGTATTGCTGTTATGACGAGAACATTAGTAAAAAAAGCTGGAATACCTGGCAACAGGACAAGTGCATATTGTTATGAGTTGTGGTCAGGCCCTTAGCTGATTGGCCTGCCTGATCACATCATCACTTATTTAAAAAGGACACAGTCCATGATTGCTGAAATTAGATATGGACTCGCAAACCAAAGAAACCCCCTCCACCAGTCAGTAAACAGGGACAACGCAACCGATATAGGTCAGTGTAGTTTGTGGATGGTGTCTTTTGTCGTTGGGCCATTGGAACAAGAAGACCACTGAAGATGGGCGTGTCCGGCCATCGACTTGCGCTATCGTAATCAACCTCCGGAATCATGAACAAGGTTGGGAATTTCCAATTAGGCTTTACTCAAACATGGTTGGTTAAATCTTTATAAAATAATATAATTTAATATTTCAGTATATTTGTATAGCTCCTCCCATTCATATCCAATAATATTTATATTGAAATAATATTGTACAACCTTAATGTTAAATAAAACTCTTTTATAGTGTTCATTAAAAAAAATCATAACAATGGCAGAGGCTTGGTTCCTCCCTACCCTCTCGCTGCCTTCCATCAACTTATCTACCTTTCACCCCCATTTCAATCAATTCCCCACCCACGCTAATTTTCTTATTAATAATAAGAAATTTTCAGCCATGTCCGCTTTTAACATTAAAACTATTAGCTTTTAAGCAGCTGTATAATTAAAATGATGTCATAATATCTACTTTTAAAATTTATTAGGATTAAATAATAAATTACTTTGTACAGCCCAATATCTAAAGTAACAAAGCAATTATTTAAAACCTTAACAACAAACGTTATTAAAATTTACAGAATTTCAGTATGAATCGCAAGTTCTTATTTGTGTATATTTACCTCAACAATACCATTCTAGCAATTTAAATTAAGTTATAGATCACCTGTGTGCACTGGATGTAGTCATTTAAAGTTAAACTATTACTGTGATAGTAATTCATAATCACGTGGCAATTTCCATTCAATTAGTTTTCAACTCATGCTAATTGAATAAATTCCATACAAGACATAATAATGTAGTAAGATATTATTGTACTCGGATAAAGGTACAGGATTTTATTATGCTCTCCCATCTTTAAGAAAAATGTATAGAAATAAGATATTACAGCAAATATGAGATTTTTGTACGCTGATAGAAAGCCCATATTACATTATAAGTTGCAATATTGAAGGACGAGCAGTCGAAGTTACATGACAGGCGACGCGACCTAGTTGCAAGGTGCCGAGGCAACACATTCTCGCATCAGCACTTCCTCGCGGCTCGAGCGCCGCTGTGTTGCAAAAACGAGTGCCAGCACGCGCCACGCAAATGTTTCCCCTCGCCCACTTTTAGCTTTACTTGTACCGTTCTAGTTTTAAGTTCCTCATACTCCCAATATTCTCATACACTTCCCACAATCCATTGCTATACGGACACTGGGTCAAATGAATTCCATTTGGTTCACGCATTATTGTGATTCACGGACGTAGCCCATTGCCCGGAAATTTCGGATGTGCTGAATTGCACACCACTCCTGAAGTGGATGCGCAGACTGCTAAACCTGACATGAGAATAGTACTTGAGACACACCCACTTCGACTGTGACTGTCTGCTCACGGTATACCCACATCCACCCAAATGTCAGGAGAACCTACTCAGGAAGAAGTCAAGCCTATCATTTCACGTGAGACGCGGAGCAATCTTTGGGCCTCTGGCGGAGTGGTGACCCGACCAGAGAGGCCTTTCTTCTGAACTCTACTGGCCTTGAAAGAGTTCAAGCAGTTCAGGCAGGTCCTTTCTATACTACACAGTACCTTGAAAGTATACCATGAGGGTACTTTCGCTTTTGACCGCCCTGTTGTAAGTCATTGTATAAATATTTCCCCAATCCCCATATGCTACCCTTTTGTGTGGAAGTAGAATTGCAATTAGTACCTACTTAATTATTTGTGTGTTCCTTTCATCTCTACTATCTTCTATTTGTATAATCAGTGTCATAATGTTTTATTTATACTGTGTGTTGTCCCTCGGCATTGATTACATTTTATTTGTGTGTTGAAGTACTATTATAGTTACTCCTTCATCTATATGTTTTTTTCCTCTTTAATCTTAACTTTTTAATAATCAATGTCATAATGTTCTACTTATAATGTGTTGGTGTCCAGCGTACTTATTAACATTTTAATAATTAAGAGTTTTATCCGCGCACACAGCTAAATGCAATAAATTATTTTTTTGTAAATTGTATGAAAATAGGTATTTATATCCGTCCCCATTTGTAGACATTGCTTAAGAAATGGATTTTAAACAGAAAAATACGTTAGCATAAAGATTGTATTGCCTGAGAGTATAATTGAAGAAAAATATTCAGAAATAAATGAACTTTAATGCATGTCTCCAACATGCAAGCTTCCAAGGTCGGACACACCCAGAAATATAATAAACCCAAATATACATATAATAAGACCATGATAAAATCAACAAGTAAATTTTAAATAACCCTACTCCTCATAAACTATTAGGGCCACATTATTTCTTTGATATAATAGCAGGAACCATTACAAGAAACCTGGGCCTTGATATTGGATGACATCATGCAACCTTGACATTTGGCCACCATCTCAAACAAAATCTATCGCTTAAAACAAAAATTAACAGCAATTTTTTTTTAGAAAATTCTAAAATCGCAGAAAAAATCATAAGATGGCTTCGTTATCGTCGAAGCTGAAGACGGAGGCATGTCCCCATCTTCAGCCGCCAAGAGCATGAAGAGCCGAGGTGGAATTATAGAGCAGGAGGAAAAAAAGGGAAACTGCAAAGGGAAAAAATGGAAATCAAAGATGACCGCTGCTGACGAGGAATAACAAAGCAGGAGGTTTCGGCCTGACGTCATCCAAGATGGCCGCTGTGGCACCCCGGCACTCTGCCAGGATACCAGAACATAATATTTATAACTGTTTTCAAACTTGCAATACACTTCTTTTTGCACACAACTGAACTTTGCATCACCTATACTTTTTGCAGAAACAGCTGTATACGGTTTTACGTTGTTAAGTGGCCGCCATTTTGCTGAAACTCGTGGATACGGGTCAGTAGTGTACAAACATTTCTTGAGGTCTGTTACAAACACGGCCCTTGTAGTTTTACAAACGAATAGTTTTACAATAGGAATGTTTGTAATGTTACAAGTATTTGTAAAATTATAAACAATTTCTTAGTAAAAATTACAAATTTTTTTGCAGTGTAGGGAGTACACTAATAAATAAGCGGTTATGTATACTGTGACTGAAAAATGAACATAATGCAGGTAATACTGTTTAATCAATAAATTCAGCCACGCGCCTAGCAACGACTCCGCGCGCGCTTAAAATGTAGCGAACGATATTCGTTTTTCACTCGCGTAGCATTTAGTCACATGTTCTGAGTATGTGCTACCTACCTTCAGGTCTTTCAACTTCAGTTTTCAAATTCCCGCATGGATTTCTGCGACAAGACAGCCTTTTCTGTTAGACGTGCTGTTGCACAATTTGTTTTAAAAAAATCGTTTACAGCTTTGTGTCACAGGCTTTTATTCAAACACTGGGTGCAAACCTTCATTTGCGTAATGAAGGTTGGTGATATTACCGAGTCTCAGAATTGTGAGAACTTTGTTATTTTGTATTAGGTAACTACATATCGATTTGCTACTCTATTGCAAGTATTTTATGATATATTTAACTAAAAGCATTTCAACGCTCGATTATTGGTGGTGCATAGCTCTCTCAATAATCTCGTAGGGGATAAGTAACACGAATGTGTTCGTCTTTTATTTTCGTAAGGAATAACCTGCTGGGGTTGGTCGGTGTTTTTGAAAAACACCATGAATAAACAATCTCGGATGTATGAATTAGTTGTTTCTCTTTTACCCCGACCCGAGGCCTTAACACCCTCTTTCTGTAACTAGTACAGTGTACATACATGCTTATACGCATAGCCTACGCTATTTCAGATTATGTAGTAAGGAAAGTCAGTTCATCTGAAACACTTCAAGGAATTTTAAAACTTACATCCTTTGGTTGCTGCTGTGCGAACCTATGCACAATTAATGATTAAAAAATCCGCTAACGTGTTTCTGTCAGTTATGGAAAATGAGATATTAATATGGCCACAGTTCTACGAATTCTAGAAGGTATATTCAGTTATGCTTGGAGGCTTGATAAAAAAATATTTTGATACGTAACACGCAAACTGTGGCAATAAACCCGCATATACACTGAAGAGCCAAAAATACTGGTATAGGCGTGCGTACGCAAATAACAGAAGTATGGAACCAATCAGAGTAACGCGATGCGGTCGGCAACTAGATAAGTTACTGCTGCTACAATGGCAGGTTATCAAGATTTAAGTGAGTTAGAACATGGTGTTATAGTCGGCGCACGAGAGATGGGACATAGCGAGGTAGCGATAACATTTGGATGGTCGCGTACGACAATTTCACGAGTGTACCGAGAATATCGGGAATCCGGTAAAACATCACATCTTCGACATCGCTGCGGCCGGATAAAGATCGTGAAAGAACGGGACNAATATCGGGAATCCGGTAAAACATCACATCTTCGACATCGCTGCGGCCGGATAAAGATCGTGAAAGAACGGGACAAGCGACGACTGACGAGAATCATTAAACGTGACAGACGTGCAACCCTTTCTCAAATTGGCGCAGATTGGATTTGTGGACTGCCCTGCAGGATTCATGGTGTTAATTGCCTCCTACATACCTTCAGACATTAGTCGAGTCAGTGCCATGACGTCTTGCGGCACTCCTGCGTGCTCGGGAGAGGAGGGGGGCTACACGATATTAGGCAGATGTACCAGTTTTTTTGGCTCTTCAGTGTACAAAAAGGCGTAACTATCAAACGTGTTGTTGGAGGATTTTTTTTAAATAAGTAGTCTAATCATTAAAACAGACGCGAGACACACCTGCCCGCAAATAACTACTATATGTAAAATCATCTCGTAAACAATTGTGTTTCTTTTTTCTTACTGTGAAGGGAATTTTCTAAGCAACAAGTAATTAACACCTATCTAATTAAACGCCAAGTTTGGAAAATGACGCTTGTTTTACAAATAAATGAAACTTTGTTATAATTTATAAGTTGTAGCTGTATTTCCGGACTGACTCAATTATATCGGCACAGGTGATTCGAAGTCCGCTTAGGCAGGAAAAGCCCGTCGTGTAAGCCTTCCAATGTATCATCGTAGGTATCATTAATATTTTTTGACCTTGCTTTCTTCACAAGAGACCTGCGGATTTGAAAAATTCGCTACACGCCACTGCTTTATCTCGTACGACCGGAATGTTGGTGTATTTTTATTTCCGCGATAAATAAAAAGCGCCAGCTCTGACAGGGAAAACTGTCACTGATGAGTTACTGTTCAGGTCCACTAGACGGTTTTCCTTGTCACGGACGGGTAGCGCTAGTAAAAGTCAAGTGCAGACATTTTATTACGGAATCTCCATTGGCTATTGTTCGGAGGTCAGTTATATTACGAGAGGAGTGTTTTGGGGAGGGGGTGGCATAGTGAGAAGGAACCCCCTCGCTTCTCAAAAAGATCAAGGTCTTTCCCGGAACACGCGATTTTCGTCATAAATGGTTTTTCAGAGGATTTATCAAAATTTTCTATTTTCTGCACGACAATACGTAAATATAGTCTATTCGCGGTTTCTTCGCATTTTTTAAATCAAACCTTTGAAAAATCACACCATATATGACGTGTTTGGTCGTTTCCTAAATATGTCACGTATCACAGGTGTTTTATACTTCTGGTAACATAAAAGTACCTTATTTTTGGTTACATTAAACTTTTACTTAAATGTTCTCTATTAATTATAATATTTAATTAAAAATTTATGCTAATAAAAACAGTGAGAAAATAGGTATGTTGGTAGTGCCTACTAAGAAATAGTTCTCATGTAAAATATAATTACACTGAGTGCGCACGAATGCGGTACGTTGTCGTTATGGTGTAATTTTCTAGACGTAGTTAAGCTTTGTCTGCATTATGGCGGAGTGATATAGTGGAAGTAGAACTTAAACGGAGCTTCAGAAAAGTTGAAAGTAACCGTGAATGGACTATTGTAGTTTTGGACACCTTCTTACGTTGTTATGAAGTATTAACTGCCTTTATTATTCTCGGAGCACTGATGGAAGATAAGAAATAAGATATTCTTTCTTATATTCCATCACTACTCTGAGAGTAATACAGAGAGAGAATATCTAGGAAACTAAGAAGGTGTTTGAAGTTATTATTTATGTCTTGTGCCAAAAATTTTGGAAACAAAAAGAGAGGGAAAAAAACTCTAAAAAATTTGTGAGAGTGTGTTTGAAATATGTGTTTTACCACGAAACTATTAAACGCGCGTTAAATGTGCTGACCTACGAATATGACACACACTTCAGATGAGACCTGTCGAGTGCTTTCAAGACATCACGCACATTAGATCCTCCAATTCAGAGCTCTCCTACATAGCTAAAAACTACTTTCTCAAAGAGTTGTAGCTATCTCAAAATATATTCGCAGTGATGCTTGCTACAGACTTTCCATTGGTACAGGCAGTACCTACCTATCTTCACACCAGTTCAGAGCCCTATGCGTAGCGGCGATGGCGCACTTGATGCGTGTAGCATAGTCGCCCTTATCGCTCTCGCTCTTCTCAGCCCCGAACGCTCCAAGTAGACAGGTCACGACGAACGGACAGAGCAGATAGAACCAACAGCCAATTAGACAGTTTCTCGTCATTTCTATGTTAACCTCATTGCTTACACAATTGAAAACTTAAGCAGTAAACAGTAGGGTTTGGCAGAGACCAATAACCTTACAAATCAAGCACACAAAAAAAAACCAATTGTAAAGAGTGTTGTTTGAAATTAAAATTAAAATAGGCTTTCATTTAGTTGCATTTTGGTTTTCGCAATCGTTTTACCAGCACGCATATAAATAAATCCCTGCTGTGAATAGCTACTAAATGTTTATGAGGTTCCTGGTTACTGTTAAATCCCATACTGCTTACTGCTTTAACTTCATTGGGAGTGTTGGTAGAAGTCTTTACCGAGTGCGGTACTCCGGACGAAGTCGAGTGCGGCGAGGGACATCGGTGAAGAGGACGGACGACGACGGGAGATTGCGAGACGACGGCGGACGAGGTGTTTGTNAGTGCGGCGAGGGACATCGGTGAAGAGGACGGACGACGACGGGAGATTGCGAGACGACGGCGGACGAGGTGTTTGTTATGTGAACGGACGAGAGGGCGTGAAACCCGACGAGTGAAGGCTGATGCATCCCGTTTGCTTCTGCACTCACGAACGCATACACAGGCCAGGTTGTAACGGATACAGCTGTGGCTTCCAGCCCTTGTCTATACGGGGTGTTGTTGGAAATCAACTGAGGTCTCTCTAATTGGCCAAAACTTCCACTACTGCGCGCACTCCAACGACCGCGGACGGAGAGTAATTTTGAACACTTCGTCGTACGAGAAAAGTGCCGGCCATAAATGAGACCAACCTAACAGTAAGCCTGCAATCCAGTATTTACACAATTAGGAGGGTGGCCCCACACTCTATCAACTGCTCGAGTTCAGTGCGTCTCAGGACTAGGCCCCATACGCCTACAAGGGAAGGAAATCATGGAAGGAGACATGCATCGCGGCAGCAAGGGATTGGGTTGCCATGGCCGCGTCTTGGCCATGACAACCTCCAGGCCGCTCGGAGAACTCTATAGACATTGCGGACTGGTGGAACCTGGACTAAACTGAGGTGGGACTGAATAACACGTGATACGGACTTTATTGTAAATATTTGAACTGTCATGTATGGCCATATCATTTATAAAGTAGTTCATTAGGTTTTGACACACTGTCTATTATAACAGATTTTAGTTCATTAATTTATTTGAGGTAATTGTGAATTGTACTGATTGAATTCGTTAGTTGTAAACAGCAAGTGATATCAATTTATTGTGAGATGTTGTGTCGAGAGAATTTTGTTTCTAGTTATTAAAAATAAAATTAGGAAATTATAATTAATTATTTTATTTAATTAAGACCTCCATCCCTTAACGAACCTGGTTTAGCTCACTGACTCGTGAGATAAAATCGTAACAGTATAATTGAAGGGTGCCACATCAAAAGGTTGGTAAGTGCCTTGGCATGAAAAAAAAAAAGTTTTATTCCATTAAAATGTCGTAAGTACCAAAATGCATATGGTGACTGCGTTGGAGGGCGATACCAGCGCCCCAAGTGATGTAAGCATGCAACAAAAGTATTGCCACAACAAAACGTTGTAAGTGTCAGTAGAGTTGCATTGTTGCATATATTTATTGTGTGTAGTGTTCAGTCTTGGAAGGTGAAGAAGTGCCTAGGAAAAAAGTTAAATGTGGAAAAGAAATGAAATTAAAGCTAAACGAAACTCAGGAGTAGAATATGTTAATGAAAAACAAAACATAACCTGAAAAAACACCACCAAAACAGGTTTGTATGCCAAAAATATTATCTCTAACATTATATTGCAGACGACAGAGTGTACTAAATACAATACTGTAATATCATAATTTCTTATGTGATGAACACACTTAAGCAATGTTTTCTATTCCAGGCCATGACCTGTTCTCATTACTTTCACTAATGGTTATATGAACAGTAATGACTTGTTGAATATGTTTTACTGATTATATATATATATATATATATATAGGGAGATTATTATAACACATGTTTATATATTTTGTAATGTTTTGGCATGAATTGTGTCAATCGAATAGCACTATACGACGATTCTGCTTAAGAGACTAGCTGTTGCCCTCTACATTCGTACATAATACTAGGGAGGCCTTCATAATAGCCTTCGAGGCATTGTGCCTAATCATCTATATTTTGGTTTTTTACAGACTGACTGCAAGTTCAGGTTGTCCTGTTCTAGTCCAACTACTGAAGCCAGGGTACAACTTTTCCATCAGTTCTACGATGTTGGAAACTACACTACACAGTAGGCATCCCTGAGAAGGTATATTCGGCCAACACTAATAGCACGACGAAGAAATGGCAAATATGGAGAAAATGTTAGGCCAGCAGGCGCCAGAGAAGTTTTAAATACATGCTGCCTTTGAGAGGAGGTTAGGAAGTTCAAGTACGCGAGAAAACGTTCTGTGCAACGTTTGGTGTAACTCCACGTAGAGTGCAACTACTTACTGAGAAAATTCTTCAAGGAACTGTAAGTGTCGGTGATAAGCGTGGGGGATCTCGTCCAAAAAATAATCATACTTGGAAAAAGAAAATACTAAACCACATTCGATCCTTTCCAGCAATGGAGAGCCATTGCAGTAGACTCGACTCTCCAAACAAAAGGTTTCTGTCACCAGACCTAAATGTGTCTCAAATGCACCGTGCCTATCTAGATGCATATGAAGATCATACACCACCGGTGTCCCGCCAGTGGTATCACAAGATATACAAGAAAGAATTTAAACTCAGCTTTGGTCAACCTCGTACTGATACGTGTTCAAGCTGTGATTTATTGAAGACAAAGATTGATGGAGCAGAGAACGAAGAGGAAAGAGGAAATTTTAAGATGCAATTAGAACTCCATCACCGGCAGGCTGAGTCCTGCCAACAAGCAATGACACAAGTTTCACAATCAGCTAAATCCGACAATGAAACTTTAGTTATATCTTTTGACATGCCGCAGCAGATGTTTGTTCCTCAACTCGCACATTCCCAGATGTATTATGGCCGGCAACTAGCAGTCTGTAACCTTGGTATTCATGTGGAAAATACAAACCAAGATGTAATGAACACGTGGAGCGAGGATCAAGGTGGGCGTTGCTAGCTGTTTGTGTAGTATTCAAACTACTGATGTAATCAAAGTAAGACAGAAACATTTAATTAGGTGGTCTGATAACTGCGGAGCACAAAACAAAATATCAGCAGCTATTCGCAATGTACTTCACGTTGATAGCAAAAGGATTTTTTGATGAGTTCCCTACAAGCGGACACACGTTTTTATCATGTGATAGGGACTTTGAGGTTATTGAGAAAACAAAGAAACGATCTTCACCTCAGATTCTACCAGCTCTGGTACAAACTGTTGGTGCAGCAAGAATCAATACCTTTTTTTTCATATCTGCCTCCCTTTGTTTTTTTTTATTGGAAGAAGTTAGCCTAAGAAACGCTTACCACTTCTAAGGTCAAGATTTCACAGGCCTGTGAAATTAAGATTAGCAAGGAACAGTTTGGACATGTAGGTGTTCGCCTAGGCCATTCGCCTGTATGCCCGTGGATCTACACCGACGTAATAAAAAGTGGGGTGACATTACAAGATTTTCGAAACTATGGCATAGTGCTCTCTCCAACACCTAGAGTTCTTTCAGATGCAAATAAGACTTACATAAGGGGAATGCTCCCTTACATGAACAAACCCACCCAAGCTTTTTACTGCCACCTGATTGAAGACTAACATTTTATGACTTTTATGACAATTTACTAGTGTCGCCGCATGTGCAACTTATTAAGGCACTTATAACCTTTTGATGTTTAATTTAGTTTACGAGATGCTTAAAACCTTTTGGTAGATATTGATAACAAATGTTGCCAAACATTGTACTATATTGCACTGTTATGTTCTAGTGTATACAATCTATTTTCAGTATAAATACGATCGCAATCAATCTTCTGTTTAGTTTATAAGTCCGTGCGAGTTCTTTTATTTGTTTTGCCTTAGAATTGGCACTTAACAACGTTTTGCATTGCAATTCTTTTCTTGCTTCTCCTGCACAATTTGTAAAATGATAATTCCAACATTATGGTGTGGCACCTTTCAATTGTACTTTTCTCCCACCTCTGAAGGAAACCGCGTAGGTAGGCTCTATTAACAGGCTATATATATGTATGTATATACATACATACACGCACCATTTTGATGAAGTTTTTCCTCTTTGAGTACACTTAATATTATCAAAGCGAAACTATTAGGCTTTTTTTTTTTTTTTTTTTCCTTTTATGGTGAAAAGTCGTATTCCTGGAATATTTATTTACTGAGATGCGTGTATGTAACCGCGCAAACAACGATTCCACATAAGATATTTCATTACACAGTCATCTTAAGGCTCCCGCCTACCTGGGGCTTTTTTCCGCGTTTGAGACCGAGAAGAGCGGGATAGGTAAGGGCGACACTGCCACGCGTATCAAGTACGCCATCGCCGTTAAGCGCAAGGCTCTGAACTGATTGACGTGCAGTGTTATCGTCGCACTGCGTGTACCTGAGGAACTTTCAGCGGTGACCCTATACATTTATTGGTGGAAAGTCTGTAGGAAAGTTCAATGCAGGGCCCTTGAGTAGTTTTGTATGGATCTGAAGCGTATATTTTGAGATACGGCGCTTTAAAAATNTACCTGAGGAACTTTCAGCGGTGACCCTATACATTTATTGGTGGAAAGTCTGTAGGAAAGTTCAATGCAGGGCCCTTCAGTAGTTTTGTATGGATCTGAAGCGTATATTTTGAGATACGGCGCTTTAAAAATAAAAAAAAGGTAATTTTTAGCCATTTTGGAATACTCTGAAATGGTGTTTCTAATGTACGTGACGTTTTGAAAGTACTCAACAGCCCTCGCCTGAAGTGTGTGTCAACAATTAATAAACGCAGTTGTAATAAGTCTGATAAAGCTTTAGAAACTATTATTTATGACACGTTGTGCGAAAAATTTCGTTTTAAACGTTCCTAAAAGGTAATTAATGAAAATCCAAGATGGTGGGGCCTGGTTCCCGTAAGGGGAATGGTGCACTAAAACCGTACATGTATATCATTTTTGTCACTACTTGTTCTACAGAGGATTTTTTTTCAAGATTTTTGGTTTGATAAGATGTAAATAACAATTTTGAACACTTTCTTAGATTGTTACAAATTCACTGCGTTCGATATTCTTGGAGCACTGATTGATGTTAAGAATAAAAACCACCGAGGGAAACTATTTATATAAAAAATCGGGTAAATATACTGCTTTCATGCACCATTACGATTAGGGGGTGGCAGAGGGCCGGGGCATAGAGACGACGCGAGAGAGGAGACTGCTAGGGCTGTCTGGATTCAGCGCCTTGCGCCCTTGTCCACTTCCCCTTGCGCCCTTCACCAGATACATGCCCTTGTCGGCTCCGTGAAGTATGCATCTCCGAATTCGGACACCCTCGTTCGTTTGTACCTCGATTACTGACCGATCGATGTGCGAGTTGTTGTTGTTTACGCCGGAAGCCAGGACGGGAGTTCCGCGTGTTTGTTTTTTTAGTTGTAATTTGCAAGCAAACAGTTTCATCCGTCGACCCTTACACAAATCAAAATAAGAGATACGCCCGGTTAAACGGCAAGAAAACATCAAACCGTTTATACTCGCAATGTACAAGTACTTGCTAGTTTTCAATTTCTTCGAAGACCGTTCGTCGCCCATACTTAAGGTGCGAAGTTAAACGGTGGACAAACAGCAACGAACAGTAGAGCATCGAAAAACAATCTAGGGCATGAGACACGTGCCCTTGACTGAAGGGAATATTCTAGAGTGAATTCGTGCCCNCAAAAACCTCAAAAATAGATTAACCTTAGATTAAATGGGGTTAATACGTGTTGCATACTTACGCCTGCAGATGTAAAGATGACTCTTAAGGGCCTAGGACTAGCCAGGTAAGGACGGTGGACACCACCTAGCGTCCAAGGACGTCGCAGCGGCTAGTTAACTGCGCAGCCCCCGCGGAGCCACGCTGAGCTGGGAAGACGGGGGACACCACCCTGAGAGGGCCCCACGCTTCCAGGCCGGCCAACAAACAAAACGAATTTCATCAGCCTTGCCTCTCTCCCAGACCCGGCAGATGGACCCCGCGTCAAACACGGACCCCTAATTATAAAGCCGGCCTCGGCCAACACTACTGTCGGTATTCAAGCGAGTCGACCGGCCTTATTGACCCCGTAGCATATCCCGAGCACGCTATCGTTCACTCTCGTTCTCGTTCACGTATTGCAAATTATGTAAAATCACGGTAGGTGGGATACAAGGTCAAATGATAGCACCAATACACAGCGTCGTTTACGTTTCCTGGTTAATGCTATTGGCCGCTGCTAGCTAAGCACACCAACATTTTAAAGTTGGCTGTCGGTGCCATGGATCAAGACAAATTCTATTCTTAGTTTGCATCGTGTAACTTATTACAGGGAATTCGTGCTTGCCGGACCAAAAATCTCCTCTTTAGCAACAGCTTCAAAATAAAAATTAAAGCGTAAGCTAAGGGGTTGATTCCTAAGTTTGCAACATATTCTGATACCACCTACGTCGTAGACCATGGGAGAGGTGTTGTGATACTATTTATTTTAAAACTTAGAATACTGACAGGGAGTTTCGTTTCAACAACTTCTCTAAAAGAAATGTAAAAAAACAAATGCGACAAGCCAACCCCAGGGGAAATATTGTGTTTATCTGCCAGTAACACGAAGAGGTACAAGCATATTTTATTGGTATCGATATATGACACAGCGTCTTACTGATAGCACTAGACTTCTGAACATTTGTTTTTATTTTTTGCAACGCGTAAAACAGTATATTTTCATCTGACTGAAAAAGTTAATACGAGCCAGCTTAAACGTTTCTATTTTATTCAAACAAAAGCATCGATATTTTTTTATTCATTGGACAGGCCATGCGTGACTTCGCACTTTTCAGATCAACCTTAAAATAAAAATTACCTGCATTTCTTCCTTCTGGTAAAAGGTCATGCTACAGTTGAAATAATCATAACCATTAATATACCACACCCACTGTCACTGCAGTTTCTTGTATGATAAAATTAGGTGTTAGAAAACAGAGAACTGCAACTTATTTTAAAATCACTAAGGTTTGAAAGTACTGCTAAAAAATACTGGGGAGTGGAAGGGGTAGGCTACATCTATGCAGATAATAATTTTGCCTTGGGTAATGGGATAGGCATAAATTGGGTTACCTGATTTATTGTAAAGTTATTAAACACTCCCTAGTCTATGTTTAACGCAGGCGTTTAATTCGTGCACGCACGTCGCATACGCTTCGAAGAGCAACCAACTTTGAAACATCAAAAGTCTTGTTTATATGTTTCCAGTAGGGTTGGCGGAGGGGTGGGAAGCCCTCCATTTTTATTGGTTCACACATTACCCTGGCGGTGTCCACTCGGTGTACCTTATTTTTATTGGTTCACGCATTGCCCTGGCAGTGTCCACTCGGTGTAACGTTCCCTTACTCCGCCAAGAGAGAGAGAGAGAGACTCTTTCTCTCTCTGTCTATCCTCCTCCTCCTCCTCCGCCTAAATCCCCACCACTCCCCCCTCGCGAAGGAGAACTCTCAGACACATCTCATCCTTCGAGCAGCAAAACACGGCCGGCTCAAGGACACGCCGAAAACTCGGGGGGCACCCTGCCCCCTCCAGGGGCCCCGGACTACTTTCCTCGGCGAAATAGTTGTGTTTTTTGTGCGCGACGGCGGCGGTGAGAGACGCCCCTCCTGGGCGCCCTCTTTCGCCGGCGCGGTGCTATGATCTTCCTGAAGCGGGGTACTACCAGCACCCACCTTCCCCTTCCATCGACCGCCCAGCCTCGGCTTGATTCACAGCTGACAAGCCATTACCCCACGCGGGCCCTCCAGCTACCACCCAACTTTTTAACTACGCCACCACGCCGCCTGCCTGCCTGCTTCCCAACGTGGGCCCCTCTACTCTCGTCTCCTCCACCACCTCCTCCTTTCCATGACATTTCAAAACCAGATTATCCTTCTCCCTCTCTCTCACTACTCTCTCTTCGTGTTTACATGTTCTTCGGCTTCGACCCGCGGTGCGTGAGGACAGCTGCCACCCGGCTGCCTGCGTTGTTTACGTGAATGAGCGATAAGGTTGACCTTCCCATCAGGAACCGCGTACACACTTCGCCTTCTCGACCGCTGCGCCCCGCGGGCTGTCGGGCCTGCTGGCAGAATGTTGCCGCCATGCGAAGCAGGATACGGACCTTCAGTCTGATTGGCTGTCGCACGTTATGGAGTATACCCTGTTTGTCGAGCTGTCTCCAGAAGCTGATTGGTGAATGACGTCCCGCCATATTGCTGGCCGGTGAAACAATTTTGCTGGCGTGTGCAGCTGAAGTTCATTACACGCCACCATTTCACCTGTGTATTCTTAAGTACTCTGTAGCGAGGTCGTGGAACACCCAACTTGTACATACGCCGAATAAATACGGTCGCCTGTTCTTCGCGAGAAGATTTACGCAAAAGGCAAGACAACATCGTTACGTGCATACCTCTAGCACACAATAGATAAGTACACAGAGACGAAACGGCGCGGCTGTTCCTCTCACGTGAGCGTACCCATTCTCTGATTGGCCGCGCGAAGCTTTGGAAACGAGTCCCGTGTCTGATTGGCTACTGCGTCCTGTGTTAAATTCCCTATTGGTCGGGCTGCCACCTGACGAGTACATTACCAGGTGCTGATTGGCGAACTGCGTTTCCGACATGTTGTTGGCTAGTGACACCATATTGCTGGCGTTTGCAACGGCAATTCGCGGAATAAACTACTATTTCACATCTGCATACGTATAGGCTACTCACGGTAAAGTAAGCATCTAATAAAAGTCAATAAAAAATTTTATTGTAGCCGTAGACGTGAAATTTTGAGTCCGGTGAAATACATACATTGTGTTTATTACTTATATGGCAATATTTATTTTAAAAAGTGACGGAAGGATAAAAAAAATGGTTGATAGGAAAAGTAACTAGAGCCTCAAAAGTGCTCGCTTTACCGTCTGTGCCTTAAGAAATTACTCCGATACAGAACAGACAGTGATTCGCGGGCAGGCGGCTAAGATGCGTAACAATGAAAACTATCCAATCACGAAACTGAGCTAAGAGTTTTGAAATACAACTAGTGGAATCTTTCGCGAAAAACAGGTGACCGTACGTATGGCATACTTAGCTCACGGTCCGAACGTTAACACAAAAAAAAATTACGCCCCCAGCCTTAGACTTATTACGCATGTCTTATCGCCCCCGCACAAAGGTCTTACCCAAGGAAGCGGGTTCAAAGTCAGCCGGCTGCAGCGGAGCTGATTTGTCTCGTATCCTAAGACGAAATACCAGTGCGTTTCCCTAACATACCCATCCTTACTTCTCAACTAACTTATGGTACAAACATGTTTCCAGAGTTTTAGAGGCCCTTCACTTATTACAAAAGTAACGACAATTCTGCTGTATGTTCTTGCTAGGAATTACATTTTAAAAAACGATATTTTTCCGTGAACGAAGATGTGGCTAAATATGTTTTCGAAGGGAAAAAATACCCACAATCGAAAACATGCAAGGGCCACAAAATTAATATTTAACTGCATTGCAACACAACAAAACGATAGCGATGCTAATTGAATTTCCGAGTATTCTCTCTCGATGAGAGCAAGACCACATATTGCACATATCTAATCGGGAGTTTTAGCTATTTCATTGGGCAACAAACTAGACTTCACACTGCTTTGTGCATTCGATCCTCAGTTAAGTTGTTGATTGGCAGTTGCTCCCAGTTTTAACCCCACAGCAGGTAGCATGGGATTCGCTCCTCATTTTCTTTGTAGTTTCGTTATTGGTAAAAACTTGTCCGGAGCATGTCTTGCAAATCTTGGTTCAATAGAGGCAGAAAATCAGATGTGCATGCGGCTGAAGCTAGCTATGAGGCAACTGTCTCCCTTTACAGCTTCCAGTGCATCAACGCACACTATACGCGAGCTGGCTGTTAAAAATGTGCACTGCTGATTTACATTAACGTAGACCTACTGAATATAAACAGGATGAAGTAAAGAAGTTGACCTTTATATCTTCTTTACCCTTCCGTGTACAGGGAAATTATCATTATCAAGTTATTAGCGCCTTGGACCCAAGCAGTTTTTGCCTGAAACATCTTCTTCTACCACTGAAAGTGGCAATGTTATTCAGGTGGCCTGCCTTAGGTGTCTCATCCTGTGCGTATGTATATATGGATGTATATATATATATATATACACACGCGCGCACACACACACTTACGTTTGTGAAAAATGCAACACCAAGAAAGACACGTGTGATTGAAATGAACGTCACACCACAGATTAGGTAGATGACAATACACAATTTGTTAGGATTACAGAACTGTGTAGATGACCTCTGTCCTTAAGAATTCGGCATGGTGTGAAGCCCCCACGTGCTGCAATCAGAGTCCCTAAACGTCAAGGCATGTATTCAAAGAGTACCTGGAAATGTTCTTGGGGAATCTCGCTCCACGCGGTTTGTATGTGGAACTAGACATCAGCGGTGATTGCTGGAGAACCGCGACGAACAAGTCGCCGACCAACCATATCCCAGATATGTTCGATGGGCGACATGTCAGGCGAACTTGTAGGCCAGGGAAGCAGTGGTACTCGTCGCTCATTGAAGAAGGCTTGCACATTCATCGCCACATGTGGCCAGACATTGTCCTTCTGAAATGTGGCATGTGGAGTCGCGTGAAGGAGAGGCAGTACCTCGAGCTCTACAACCTCCCTTTTGTAGCGGTTACTGTTTAGAATACCCTCAATATGTAGGAGTCGAGATCGCATGTTGTAACCAATGGCGCCCCGAGTCATCACACTTGACGTCAGTCCGCTATGCCGCTCCACAGTGCAGACTGCCAGATTGCAGCCACCACGGTAGCGTCCAACACGTATGCGGCCATCACTGTAGGACAGGTTGAAGCGGGACTCGTCCGAAAACACTACATTTCGCCACTCAGCACGCCAGCGACGGTGTTTACGTACACATTGCAGTCTGAGGTGTTTGTGGTTTCTGGACAATGGAAGCCGACGCTATGACATGCGTGCCACTAGTCTAGCCTGCAGCAGACGGTGTCGAACCTTCGAACCAGAGAGGTCCACACCTGTTGCAGTGCCACATTGTCGAGCCAACACTGTGGACGAGGCTGTAAGGTCCGTTACGTCCATGCGGACAATATGGCGGCCATTCCGTGCTGTGATCACACTGCGTGGTCTAGTACCAGCTCGTCGCTGCGTACGATCCTCTTATCCACTTGTTTCACACACGCATCACTGTCGTGCCAGTGTGCCCTGTACGAGCCGAAATGTCACGGTATGACAAACCCGTTTCCCGGAGACCGATCATTCTGCCTCGTTCGAAGTCACTAACATGCTGATAAGGCGCCCTTTCAGGTCGAGGAGGCATACTGGCACATGTACGCCATATCTCTGCAATTGTAGTCACTTATTGTTGGTACACTGTTCTAAACATCCTCCGAGTTTCGATTCATTCGGGCCATTCTTATTGGGTGTCTATGGGAAAATGGGAAAAAATTGTTTACGCATTTGGAACCCCCCCCCC
>NQII01000838.1:0-81466 GCA_002778355.1 Clitarchus hookeri | reverse complement strand
TCCCGCACTCTCTCTCACACACAAAAACACCCTTCTATCTCACACTCCCTCTTCTCTCTCCCTCTTTATATAGTGTATTTCGTGAAGTATTTCCGTGACAGTTTTGATCGTGTAGGAATGTCACGCTTCACGTGGCGAGGGGACAGAGCCAATGACAGTTCAAGGCACTGTGATGGTACCACATGAAATGAAGCCCACCAGGATAATACGTCACTGTGCCCTTTCTACGCATGTCCACGCGACCTAAAACCTTTGTTTTTTTGTCACGTTGGCAGAATTTTCTACAGCACTAGCGGCGCGCCAGATGGATGACCTTGAATCCTGGAAGACAGAAAGCTAGGGATATACGATGTGCGGGAGCCGTGACTTGTATTTTATATTTACGTTTTTGCGTAGGTATCCCTACGCTTACTTTAAAAACGCGCAGCCATGAAAACTGTTTACAAGACAGGAATAACTCAGAAATATAAGGTCACGTATACGCGACTCGTGCGTTTCTTCGGTGCTTTACCTGTCAAACTTTCTTTAGCGATGGCTTAACGACATTATCAAATCGTTTTCGGTGAATACTGAGCACATCTTAATTAATATCCCGTTCAATCACAGTGTCTTAAAGATCGTGCACGCGATGCACTAGAAATATATGTTATTTATGAACGGTACTGTACAAGACAAGGATTCGCTGTCGTATTTTTTTAGCGTCTTCCTTGTGGACAATATGATTTGTGAGAATTTCTACAAATCTCGTTTATGAACGCTTTCTGCTAATATCGCCGAGCACCCTACACGCTGTGACACAAGTACAGTGCAGACCAAAATATTATTTAATTGCACCACAACACTTTAGCTGACAAATTAATGTGTAACTGAACGGGATGCTGACCTTTCAGACCCGATTTAAGTTGTGATTTCGAGTGTTGCCGAATATAAATTTTATTATGCGTACTGTACTTTAAGACAACACAGGTCTTGTACTGGTTCATATCAAAGTCTATAGCTTATTGGCTGCGATAGCAGAATGAGTACTGTCTCATCTTAAGTACAATTGAAAATATAAAATTTCTTATTTGCAAACCCCTGAAAACATAGTTATTGTGGAACTGAATGTGTGAGTGAGGCGACAAGGACTTTAAACATGTAGATAAAGAGAAGCGAAGTGAACGGGATTTTGTTTGTTACCTTTCTAGGCTTTAAATAAAACATGTTTTCAAACGCACTGGGCACTGCGTTACGTAAACGACACAGGGCCGTGTCAAGCCGAGTGCCCGCCGCCCAAGACAATGGCGGAACTGCAGTGAGTCTACTTGACCATTCTCCCATCACAGGAAACGGTTCGAACCCCAGCCAGCCAAGGCGCTCAACTTCCCACGTTTACATTCACTTACGTCATCATTATAGATATATTAAGTGCTTTTGTGACGAGATTTACGTCACAAATAAACGTGACGTAAATATTTGCAAGAAGGGTACACTCTACTCTAAAAAGCCAACCCGTAGTGAGAATATGCGGTAGAGTGTGCATGCAAGCTGCGCAGGCACCACTTACCGTGTTCCAACATTATTTTTTTTTTTAATATAACTATTATATTAACGTGGATTGGATCTAAATTTAAAACACCGACCAAAAAAAATTTTACACACTTTTTTTGTGTGGAAACACGATGCAAACCTTTTACGTCTATGTTTAACCACGTGACTTTGGGAAGTTCTGACGGTGATGGGTCGGTCGAAGTCGGTGATGTCGCATAAGACGAAAATCAGTATAACTTATCTTAAATCTACGCTATAAACTAACCACCAACGCAGCTTAAGGGCCGGAGACCACGCGCTACGGGACCCAACGTTCACCAGGCCGCGATGTTTTGAGCATACCATGGCCGACGTGGTTTCCAAACAAACACACTCACAGATGGAATAGGTTAAGTGCGGTGCGATTCTTACCGATGTTTCAAGCTAAGTAAGGAATGTTTTGGTTGTACAACTTGTAAAAACATTAAAAGATAAAATAAAGAGCCTGTAGAAGCATGGCATTATTATCTTAATTTTGTATGATATTGCCTTTGCATTTGTATACCTACTCTTTCAAACCGTTCGGTGTAACAGTACATACTAAAGACAAGGTAGGCGAGTTTCATCCGCACGTCCCCCGACACTGGCTCAAGAAATCACATGTTCGTACAATTACCAAAGTAGTTACTTTTTTTTTAACAACATACCTACGATTTTCCAAAATAACAGCAGACTAATATTTTGCGTAGCTTGATCATATATATTTTTTTCATTACAACTTAGTAAAAAGTGGTGTATTACAATATCAAAACACGTTTTTGAGTAAACGGTGTACTAAACTCGCAGTTTTGGCAGTTTTGTGGAAAGAAAGGCAGTTAGAGACTGATTAACTCGCAGCTGGCAAGCACACTCTACCCCATATTCGTTCAACGTGTAAAACCCACTTACCTGCCGTGGTAGATCACTTTGTGGTATTTCGGAAGCAAACGAAACATCTGCCAAAATTCAAATATAATTTCCTCGGAAGGGGAATGTGATATAGACGACTTTGTACTCCTACAGTGTAAACGTTATTTTAGTGTTCTTATACATCCAAAAATAAATTTTCAGATAACTACGAAACCTAGCTAGTCGAACTAATCTTTTACTGCCGATTGCAATAAACTTTCTAGTAAGTAAAAATAAAAGTTCAAATACGTACGTACAACGCAAAAACATTTATAATAATAATTATTATTATTTATATTCTGTTTATACAATTACGAGCCAGGAACACAATATAGGCGGGATACTGGAAATTTCTATTTTACAGCAACGACATATCCCTGCAAAGTGGAATGGGAAACCACACTGGTGTAAACCATCCCCAGTACAGTGGTGTAGCCGCGGTGGTGCAGCGGCCTGAGCGCTCGCCTCCCACCAAGGCGAGTCGGCTTCAATCCCTGGCTGGGCTACTCCCGGATTTTCGCGCACACATACACAACCACATCTGCATTTTACTGTTCCTGCGTTTGTTGGGATTTGTTTTGCTCCACTGCCTACCAATGAGGTAGGCTGATTTATTTATAGTTTTCTCAATGCGTCCGCGATATTGACTTGCTATTTACAGCGTAACTAGAACATGACCTAGTTACATAAAAACTTAGAGAACGTGTGATATAATTTCAAAACACTATTTACTTCAGTCAACGTAAGAAAGCAGTTCAATGTAGAGACTCTCAAGTACGTTACTGCGCTTCTGGTATGATAATTCTACCATATATCACAGAGCACTTCAGAATACAGAGGTGGAAACAGCCGTTTATGACACTAACACCAGCAACATGTCGGAACGCCGTTCGCCAATCAGTGCCTGGTAACCTACTCACCAGCCTGCAGCCTAGCCAATAGAGAAACTTTCGCAGCATGCAGTAACAAATCAGACACAAGTCCCGTTCCAGAGCCTCGCGCAGCAAATCAGAGAATGGGCACGTCCACATCAAATGAACCGCTACTTCGTTTCGTCTCTGCATACGTATCTACTCTGTGGCCATATCCCCTCTACAACTGACTGACGTTCATTAACACGGGAGAACGAACGAGGAAAGTGCTCATCTGTCGGCGGAAGATAAAAAGCCGGTGGCGAGGGCTCGCGTCAGCACAACAGTGCACCACACGTCTGCCCTGACGTCACAGGTCACGTGACCCAATCAGATTTCGGAATGGCAACGGCACTTCACTGCACCACTGATAACCAGTCCATCATCGCACCGTGCTGTAGTCCATTCACAGTTACTTCCAAAATTTCTTGCGGTGCGGGAGGTTCTAGGTTCAAATCCTCGGTAAGGCATGGGTGTTAGTTTAAGTTAGGTCATAAATTAGTTTGTGCGCCGTCTCGTGATAAGTCTTCAGGTATAACACCGGGAGACGTTAATAAGCCCTTTCCAACATTTCTGAAGTCCTGCTAAAGTTCTACTTACAGACTATTCCTCCGCCTCATGCAAACAAAGCGCTTAACTGGGTCTATAAAATACACCGCAGGCACGACGCACCGTGTTCGAGCGCACTCAGTCTAATAATATTTAGCATGAGAACTATTACCAACACACATATTTTCTCACTGTTTTTATTAAAGTAAATTAAATACTATAATTTATAGACCAAATATAAGTAAACGTTCATCTTAACCAAAAATAAAGTACTTGTTAACACACGCAAAACACGCACGTGATACATCATATATTTAGGAAGCAACCAAGCACGCCGTACATGAGGTGATTTCTCAAAGGTTTGGTATACAAAAAGTGTGAAGAAACCGCAAATAGACTATAAAGGACCATTCACATTGAAATTGGCGCGGGGATCATTATGTTGTGTTGCCTATATCTCACTCACAGTTATGACAAAAATCGTGGCTGTGTTCACACTGAAGATAATATATGTAGATAGTTCACCATAAAATGAGCACTCATAAAATCAACCTATGAAAAAAAATCACTGCTAGTAACTGCTTATAAATTTACGTAAGCGAAGACTGCAATACTCGCAGTTAAGGTGGCAGCGAACTACGAGGAGTAGTTTCTGCATGCTTTGACGTCTTACTATTAGTAAAATTGAAAAAAAAAATTTGTCGCCAGCAATGTAGTTTTTTTTTGTTGTAAGATGTGTAAATAAACATAAAATACAGCGTGTTGTAATACATTCATGTTTATAACTCTGTCACATCATGATCTGGCTGACGCAACGTTCAAGTTAGCTGGTTCATCGTTTGTTTGTTTTTTTTTTAATTCCGTTTCGCACTCGGTTGTCAAATGAATAACATTTCGCGACCAACGTGTCAGTTTTTAGTCCTAAAATAAAAGTATTCGCTATCGTAATAAATAATACATTTTTATATCTGTTCTGAGTGAAGTGGCATTATTTGTCATTGCTTTCTGCTGTATCTCCACGAAGTTTCTTGTCCCAGAAATTCTTGGAAATTCATATTGCCGACATGGAAAATGTGCTACTCTATGCAATATGTCGGTATAAATTTTTAACAACAGATAAACTGGAAGAAACTTCATAAGTGTTTTTTTGTTATATCTGCGATCTGTATTGCAATTCTGAATGCTTAAATAAAAGTGCGTGTGTTATTTAGTATTCATACGATTCCCAGTTTACGAGAATACCTCGACTCCTATGNTCATACGATTCCCAGTTTACGAGAATACCTCGACTCCTATGTCATTCGTTTTGAAGCCATAACGCCATGAAAATGTTTTATACTGCACGTGAAACATTCCTTGGGTGTTANGTGTTTTTTTGTTATATCTGCGATCTGTATTGCAATTCTGAATGCTTAAATAAAAGTGCGTGTGTTATTTAGTATTTATACGATTCCCAGTTTACGAGAATACCTCGACACCTATGTCATTCGTTTTGAAGCCATAACGCCATGAAAATGTTTTATACTGCACGTGAAACATTCCTTGGGTGTTANTCCTATGTCATTCGTTTTGAAGCCATAACGCCATGAAAATGTTTTATACTGCACGTGAAACATTCCTTGGGTGTTAGGAATACGTTAAAGCAGTATTATAACGCCTGGCTGAAAAATTAACTTGTATGGGCCGATATATCAAACAGTAAGCACTGACTTCCACGATTAAACACAAGGCACGTAAGTAATTTGGGGAAAAATTAGATTCAGCATAAAATGTGTTGTTGCGGCTACATGAAACACAATTGTCATCAGCTAGCAATTGCCATCAGCTAGGTATTAGGTATTTCGTATTTTGGTGAAGTTATGTTCAGATCAGTGCAGGCATTTAAATTCTATAAGCAAAAAGTTATTTTTTTCGTAAGCAAAGACATAAATAAGCCTTAGCAAATGATAGTATCATGTGCTTTTTTAAAACCTGTGTGGTTTGACGAATTTTCACGAACCTNATAAATAAGCCTTAGCAAATGATAGTATCATGTGCTTTTTTAAAACCTGTGTGGTTTGACGAATTTTCACGAACCTCGCATCGAGTGACAAATATAACTGTGGAAGTATGCTGTAAATATTTCGATCAATTCTGTTCAGCTATTATGTTTCATGACATCATGACAATAATTGTTTTAGTATCAACGTTCGCCATATGCTTGTGCCATGTTTTTTATTAGAACATCGTTACGTGCTCGCTGATTTGTCCCGCGCGAGCGAGTGGAAGTGAAGAACAGAGCAGTTACATGACAGCGGCGGCGAGTCACAAGGGATATGTGGAATGACAGGCGAGAGATACCCAAGAACCACGTAAGAAAAGCGAGCCGACACGGTCATCCCTTTTGCAGCGCGCGCTGCTCACATTAGTTGTATTGAGTTTCTGCGTTTTCTGAAGAATCTTCTAGACGTTTACTTCACTTGTTTCTGTCAGCATGACTCGGGGTGCGTCGAGCTTTCCAGGTCAAGACCAGCAGAGTATAAATAGTGCGACGTGCGTCTGCGCCGCGAGTTGATGAGTGGATGTGTTGCTGGAGTTTTGGCGANGCGCCGCGAGTTGATGAGTGGATGTGTTGCTGGAGTTTTGGCGACAGACGACGAGCGAGCGGCGAGAGTAGTGACCAGCAGGAGGGAAACCTGCGACTGCGAGCATCGACGCAGGTAATAGTGAGACTGGCAGGCTGGATTACTGGACTGGACGCGTGAATGAAAGACACTACAGATAGTAGTTATAAGTGAGTGGTTCTGCATCAGGGACTGGGGGCAAGGGACAAGCCGGCGACCATCTTGAATGACATCAAGAGTCCATTTTTTCACCTTTTTTACCCTCGGAATTTCCTTTTTTCCATCAGAAACTGCCATAATTGTCAGACTTTGCCTCAAAATTTCCCGAATTCCCCTCCAAACCAGCTAAATTATGCACAAAAATGTGTTTCGCACAATGCGGCTAACTTTTGCACAATTTCCGCCGATGACTCCACGTTGTGGCTAAATGAATCATTTTTGAGGAATGAGGAGTGAAGAGTGGAGGGGTTACTCTGACATTCACGCTCTATCATTCCATGCTAATACCATCAATCTTGCCTGAAGAATGTTCGAGTTCATTGCTCTGTCATGCAACATCTCATCATCATACTCTGCCATTCCACGTCGGTTTTCACGTATTCCTTCTGGTCTTCATTCACCTGGCGTCCTGGAAGGGGCAAGTCTCATGCTTTATCATTCCACCATGGTTTTCTCATAGTCCTTCTAGTCTCATTCCTCCTGACGGAGACGAGTCTCATGCTCTGCCATTCCACCTGCACGACATGAGCGAGGCCTGCTCATGCACACTAGCCTAGAGTCGCACCACGCAAACACCAAGTACGTCATAAGCCGACCTATAAGAATAGTTGGCTGTAATTTCCGAACCGTTTACGATATAGTCACCAAATTCGTATAATAGGCACTACCCCCATCAACGAAAATGACTGCTGAGTCAAGTATGCCCTAAGCCAACTTATAAGCAGAGCTAACTAAAAACGGATAAGCGGTACACCCGCTTGTCTGTAGGGTATAGGTCATGCAAAGCAAGCAGAAGAGTTTACAATAATGAGAAAAAAATGTATAGTTAACAGTGTAACAAAAAATGTATTGCTGATGAAATTAATATATTCCTGACAAAAAAAAACAATATTTTGTTCCATCAATCATATTTACATTTAAATCGATGGCATAATTTGGTCGGGACAACGAAATCTGAGCTCCGCCAAATTATTTTGCCTATTTAACGATTGGCTGGCTGCACTGAAACGAGATTTTGTAATCCAATAGACAAAATATGAATTATGTTTTTTTTTTTCGGATTTATTCTAATTTACAGTACGTACTTCATGATTATGACAAAATTCTAGGTTCTCTGGCGACTAGTGCAGCAGTTAAAAGAGCAACAGCTATGGCGCCAATATGCGGAGGTTTATGGTAGGTAGGGAAGACATTTAAGCGGAAAGCATTTCGGAGATAGCGACGAACANATAAATAAGCCTTAGCAAATGATAGTATCATGTGCTTTTTTAAAACCTGTGTGGTTTGACGAATTTTCACGAACCTTGCATCGAGTGACAAATATAACTGTGGAAGTATGCTGTAAATATTTCGATCAATTCTGTTCAGCTATTATGTTTCATGACATCATGACAATAATTGTTTTAGTATCAACTTTCGCCATATGCTTGTGCCTAGTTTTGTATTAGAACATGGTTACGCGCTCGCTGCTTTGTCCCGCGCGAGGAGTGGAAGTGAAGAACAGAGCNTCCCGCGCGAGGAGTGGAAGTGAAGAACAGAGCAGTTACATGACAGCGGCGGCGAGTCACAAGGGATATGTGGAATGACAGGCGTGTGATACACAAGAACCACGTGTCTGTTACAGAAAAGCGAGCCGATACGGTCATCCCTTTTGCAGCGCGCGCTGCTCACATTAGTTGTATTGAGTTTCTGCATTTTCTGAAGAATCTTCTAGACGTTTACTTCACTAGTTTCTGTCAGCATGACTCGGGGTGCGTCGAGCTTTCCAGGTCAAGACCAGCAGAGTATAAATAGTGCGACGTGCGTCTGGGCCGGGAGTTGATGAGTGGATGAGTTGCTGGAGTTTTAGCGACAGACGACGAGCGAGCGGCGAGAGTAGTGACCAGCAGGAGGGAAACCTGTGACTGCGAGCATCGGCGCAGGTAATAGTGAGACTGGCAGGCTGGACTACTGAGCTGGATGCGTGAATGAAAGACATTACAGACAGTAGTTAGAAATGAGCGGTTCTGCATCAGGGACTGGGGGCAAGGGACAAGCCGGCGACCTCCTTGGATGACGTCACGAGGCCATTTTTTTCACCTTTTTTACCCTCGGAATTTCCTTTTTTCCATCAGAAACTGCCATAGTTGTAAGACTTTGCCTCAAAATTTCCCGAATTCCCCTCCAAACCGGCAAAATTATTCACAAAAATGTGTTTCGCACAATGCGGCTACCTTTTGCACAATTTCCGCCGATGACTCCACATTGTGGCTAAATGAATCATTTTTGAGGAATGAGGAGTGAAGAGTGGAGGGGTTACCCTGACATTCACGCTCTATCATTTCATGCTAATACCATCAATCTTGCTTGAAGAATGTTCGAGTCTATTGCTCTGTCATGCAACATCTCATCATCATACTCTGTCATTCCACATCGGTTTTCACGTATTCCTTCTGGTCTCCATTCACATGGCGTCCTGGAAGGCACAAGTCTCATGCTCTATCATTCCACCATGGTTTTCTCATAGTCCTTCTAGTCTCCTTCCTCATGACGGAGACGAGTCTCGTGCTCTGCCATTCCACCTGCACGACATGGAGCGAGGCCTGCTCATGCTCACTAGCCTAGAGTCACACCACGCAAACACCAAGAACGTCCTAAGCCCACCTATAAGAATAGTTGGCTGTAATTTCCGAACCGTATACAGCTGATGAAATTAATATGTTCCTGACAAAACAAAACAATATTTTGATCCATCAATCATATTTATATTTAAATCGATGGCATCATTTGGTCGGGACAACGAAATCTGAGCTACGCCAAATTATTTTGCCTATTTAACGATTGGCTGGCTGCACTGGAACGAGATTTTGTAATCCAATAGACCAAAATATGAATTACGTTTTTTTTTTCGGATTTATTCTAATTTACAGTACGTACTTCATGATTATGACAAAATTCTAGGTTTTCTGGCGACTAGTGCAGCAGTTAAAAGAGCAACAGCTATAGCGCCAATATGCGGAGGTTTATGGTAGGTAGGGAAGACATTTAAGCGGAAAGCATTTCGGAGAGAGCGACGAACAGGAGGTGCAAACCTTCAGGACGGGCGGTAACGTGAGAACCGCGGTGCAGGCGTGTGCACAGCACATGCAGAGCGCACTTAGCGCGCCATACACTGTAGCACACACACGGGCACGTGCTAACCACGCCGCATAACGGCGCTAACTAGGCATAAGGCAGCCCGGGGAAGAGCAGTAGGAGACTCACCTGCTATCCGGAGCTTGCAAGCTCGAGACAAGATGGTGCCGTGCTCGCTGTGAGCGGCACACCGGTACTCTCCCTGGTCGGAGGCGTTCAGGCCGCCGGACTTCTTGTACGCCGCCTGCCAACACAACACAACACAATAGCCCCTCACCTTCTGCTACAGCTTTGCCACACTCTGACTCTACAACATGAACCAACATTACGTCAGTTACACACACACTGCAAAGAAGTTAGCCAGAAAACTTCCTAACATTACCACTACATACAAGCTAACAATTATCCTTCAGACATTTTCGTAAAATTACGGACACACCCTTTCTCAGTACCAATATTTCCCTGACCTTGCGGGCATTTTCCGTAAATTTCCTGATTATTTCCTAAATTTGTGGCTTATAAAGTAGGGTTACGGGGAAAAAAAAAGGTATTTTTTTCGTGTTAATTTGTAAAACGTAGTTANTTGCGGGCATTTTCCGTAAATTTCCTGATTATTTCCTAAATTTGTGGCTTATAAAGTAGGGTTACGGGGAAAAAAAAGGTATTTTTTTCGTGTTAATTTGTAAAACGTAGTTATGCAGATTAATCTAAACAGGAACTAAATGTATAGGAGTCCAAGGACATGCCTATTTACCTGCCAGACTTCGCTGATTCTCCCCCACCCCTCCTTTCCATAGTCAGCCCTTCTATGTCATCCTTTCTATACATCTGTCTCTTTCATATACACGCATAACCTGCAGCGAAAACTTAACCTTTATTTGACGTACACTTTTTTTTGTTCCTATTATTTATGTGCATGCAAACGCATTTTTACACACGTATTTATACCAACATAAGTCGAAAATTAATAAAGTTTTGTAAGAACGTTATGTTAGTACTTTTTAGTAAAACGATCTGGCCAAAATTCCGTCATAACAGCAATCGCAAAATTATTTGCCGAATGAAAATCCGTTAACAGAACAATAACGGTACTGATAACGTCTCCGTATAAAAATACTGATGGTCTACTAACACTACCACAAGCTCTTGCTTGCTTCCTTTTCGTTTCCCATACTCCCTCAATGCCAACATTACGAAATCTGCAGTCCTGAATTCAAACACCCATGATTCTATTTCTCTCGATAAAAGTTACATCGCACGTTTGAGGGGAGAAAACATAGTATTTGGAAGATTTAATATTAGTTGCGTCAAGTTACCGTAAATCCACAAAGATAGCCTTGCGGAATAATACCGTACACCATAAAGGAAGTGTAATTTACTTCCAAGAAGTTAAATACGTGACTCGTGTCCTTCGCTGAAGGGGCTACATACAACGCGGTGCATTTCTTCTCCATTGTTTGGACTCTAGCATCTTGTCGTTCTCACTTCAACGACACACACACACGCACACACACACACCACTGAGCCGATCTGCAGGACGCAATATTAAAAAACTGGCGGAACTTGTGTCAAAGACGTGAATTACATCTGAATCAATTACGTGAAGTAGAAATGCAGCTTAATATAAAAACTGTAGTACAAAAATGGGCGAGAAATGTCTGAAGTGCAGGATTGGAGTTAAATAAGATTATAGTAGTCTCACGTTGGGCATTTTTCTCCTATAGATGCTTGAATCAGCAAGAAATCAGAGAATTCTATATGGTGGGCGGTGGGCAATGCGTGTTACTCACGTGCATTACTACCTCTTTAAAACAGCTCTGCATGAACTCCAAGAGCAAGATGATGTTAAAGACAACACAAAAAACCTTTCACATTTATTTCAACATGCTGATAAATAATCTGTCGTTGAAACACAACAAACTTCCCTGTCCTGACATTCTGATGTAAAATAAGGGAGAACGCAAACACTCGATGAAATAATTTGATGCCAGAGGTATGTCTTTGCAGGGATCGCAGATCTTTGTCCTGCTGCAGATCATGCAAGCACTAAATGTTCCATTTTATATATCTGCTGCTGAAACATTGGTGATAAACTCGTGTTTCAGCTCTGGCTTCGAAGACGCGAAATGCCCTTAGGAACTATTCCAAAAAAAAATGTATCGTGATGAATAGTGGCAGTGCTATTTCGCAAAAATCTTTCGGGACAAGATACAGCAGCCAATGGCGGTATGACAACAGCCGAGGTGTATATACAGGATGTATCAGTACAGCGGTTACAAACTTTCAGGAGAGATAGAGTACACCTAGACGATCGGAAATCACATAGCAATGCATGGTCGGAAACGCTTTCCTGGCGCGGTAGTGACGACACAAAACACAAGAAAGGAAGGACACGAACACGAACCTTGATTTCTTCTTCTGGGGTTACGTCAAGGCACTGGTGTACGAAACTCCCGTTAACAGTGTTGAGGAACTTGTTGCACGCATCGTGGCAGCTGCTGGGGAAGTCCGGGACACGCCCGGTATTTTCGCCAACGTCAGATCTTCAATGCGCCGGAGATGTGAGGCCTGCATCACGGCCCGGGGTCGTCATTTCGAACACCTTCTTTGATTTTTGCTGTACTAAGAAAATAAACATGTTTTCTCACCCTGTTCGTGTCCTTCCTTTCCTGTGTTATGTGTCGTCACTACCGCGCCAGGAAAGCGTTTCCGACCATGCNGATTTTTGCTGTACTAAGAAAATAAACATGTTTTCTCACCCTGTTCGTGTCCTTCCTTTCCTGTGTTATGTGTCGTCACTACCGCGCCAGGAAAGCGTTTCCGACCATGCATTGCTATGTGATTTACGATCGTCTAGGTGTACTCTATCTCTCCTGAAAGTTTGTAACCGCTGTACTGATACATTCTGTATAGTATTGAATTCTACTGAGTGCTTCGATTTTTTCGCGCAAAATGACGGGCCCTGGTGATGAACACGCAGCCACGGGTTGCGCGTATTTTTCACTTACGCACTGTGTATTATCGCCGTTACGTCGGCATGGTGCGTTTGTGGGTTGTTCGGTACACCCAGGAGATCCAAGTGCCCGTTGCGGTTAATCTACCAAAGTGTATGGCATTATTTGTGGCCACGCGCCCGTAAGTGTTTCCACACCTTAACAATAGTTCCCGCAGTCACATCTCCACGCAACGTCGAGCTTGTTTACAGCTACTAAAATCGCCCAGTTGTGCACATTTGACTCGCATTCGGAAGGCCGTAGTTTTAATCCTTACAAACTAAACCAGAATGCTTTTTCTTTCATGGTCCCTTATTCCAGGCACTGCCGGTGCAGTTTCTCACTGTGAACATACCTTTCCGATTCCACTTTTTGTAAGAGAAATGCAAAAATTTTAGCCTGTAACTGTTTGTTGGAGAACATTGCTCAATTGAATTAAAAATTAATAAAAAATTAATGCAAAAATTATTTTGGTTTTTAAATGTGTGATGACAGGCCATTTTGAGTAATGGCTGTATTGTAGTAAACGAAATGTACAATTTAATAGAATTTTTGTTAGAATTGTCATATAAACTTGGTTAAAATTTCTATTTATTCGCAATGATCAGCATAATGTGATATGTACATATATTGGGTATAATGATAAATGTGTAGTTTTAATTTTAATGAGTTGTATTAGAGGAAGAGGGAAGCAGGAAAGGGTGGTAATTGATAGTGGCGTGTGTGCCAACCCGCTCCCTTCTGTAAAGAATCATTTATTGCGACATCCTTGGGACAGAAAAAACAAAGAAGTTACTGATAAAACTAATGAGCCTACACTCCTCTACATGGGTGCAAATAATTTTCAACGAAGTTCTTAAAAGCTCGGGTGGTAGGGTGGCCTTGAGGTCTCGTTGACAGCAATATCACTAGAGATGAGACCAGAAACATTTGCAATATCAGTGAGACAATTACAAACTCACACGTGCCTTACCCGGGACTCGAACCCAAAATACCTCGTATCACAAGCTAGCGTACAACCAACAACATTATGAAGGTAGGATTCGGAGCATCAACTTTGGATGTAATCAGTCTAATGTTTTGGTAGATAGGGTTTCATATCCTGAAATATTTACAGGGCCGTAATTTTAGACACGAATGAATTTTTGTCAATAGTAGNACTTTGGATGTAATCAGTCTAATGTTTTGGTAGATAGGGTTTCATATCCTGAAATATTTACAGGGCCGTAATTTTAGCCACGAATGAATTTTTGTCAATAGTAGTGTATACTACATTACTTTATCACATGTTTCATTGTCCTGTTGAATATAGGATAGGTAGCGGCTATAGAAGGCGGACAGTCAACAATTTCCTCAACGAAAAATAACTCTCCCTGTTATAGTGATCTTTAATGTATTCACTTACTTACATTTCTTTATTTTTACTCTGAAGCCAGCAAACCTAAAACCATTGCAACTGTCCACTGGCTTCCTAAACTTTAAGTGAACATAAATAAATATTTACAAAGTACTACAGATTACTTTGTGCATTAAAAATCAATCATAATGGGAAATACATTGTTAATGCTAACGTGTAGTTTCTTCCATTTAATTACATATTTATCACAAAAGTCTCTTTATTTTCTTTTTGATATTTACCAGACATGTGACATTAACAATATATATTGTCCTTAATACTGTANCAAAAGTCTCTTTATTTTCTTTTTGATATTTACCAGACATGTGACATTAACAATATATATTGTCCTTAATACTGTAAATTTGTTGTTACTAATAAGCTGTGTTTAGAAGTAACAATAAAGATTTTGTTATTTATTTTTATAACATTAAGTAATTGCTGCATTTCAAAGCAATATGTGATTTTACTCCGATTTTATGAATTTTATTTCAGCCNGTGATTTTACTCCGATTTTATGAATTTTATTTCAGCCGAAAATGACATGGAAATCTATATGCAGTTCAAATTAATGAACTACAGAATAGTCATGAAACCAAATATCGTTCCACACATATTTGCATGTCAGACAGACAGGAAAAGAAGTGTGCCAGGAACCCCAAGAGCTGCAGCTATTACACGCACAAAAATGCAAACCGTTCAAGAAGCTACATCGAGTACAATCAAAGCGTTTCAAGCAAACTCGGCCAACACATAAGACACTGCAGTGGGCACGACAAATAACGCTGAGTCTAATGTATTTAGAACAATAAATAAAAATGTAGCTATACAGGTTAACTTGCCTAGAAGTTCATTTCATTTTAGGAGTAAAGGAGTGCAGTGTTCATTGAAAACCAATGTGGTAGATTCAGTATGTTCACCTGTGCAATCACAAGTTTGCACATCTGCTCCATCACCTTTAAAAACAAACCCTACGGTAGGCCTACAATATGACAGTAGTGCATGTACTGAAGATGTTAGTTCTTGTGAAACAGACTCGTGATTCTTTTAGCATTTCAAGTGTTAGTTCAAATGATGACAGATGTGAAGGTAAGTTCCGAAAACTTCCTTTTGAGGTTTCAGTGAAAACAATAAACTCGAATTTGAGAACTTACTTAGGCCTACCTCAGAACTGTTTTTATGTTGTTAATCTATTACAGAAGCATACACATCTCAGTATCTTGAATATTTATTTGACATTGAAAAAAATTAGAGCTGGCCATTCATTTACTGAATTAGGTGACGGTTTTCGTATCTCTGAGTCAAATGCTAGCATACGATTTGCGAAGAGTATCCCTTTTATAAGTTGTGCATTAAAAACTTATAATATGGTCACAGTAAATTACAGTAAAAAAAACTGCTACCAATTCTGTTTAGGGCAAGGTATTCCCATTTTCAATGCATCATTGATTGCATGGAAATAGGAAAACCAAGTAATCCCACATTGACTTGGTGTGAATATAAAAAATGTAACACTGCCAAAAATCGATTTCATAAACTCCAGGTGGCATAGTCAATTTTGTATCGGAGGGCTATGGTAGACGGACGACACATGCCTCTATTTTTGAAGACTGTGGCTTAGTAAATAAACTTTCATCTGGGTCAGTAGTTATGGCTGATAGGGGTTTCAAACATATCGAACCGTTTTTAGTAGCTAAAGTCTGTGCTCTCATTCGCCCCAACAAATGTTGTGTCCGGTAAAAAAAAAGCTCAAAATCAGATGTCCAGCTAACAAGATAAATAGCAAGTTTACGAATTCATGTTGAAAGGGTTATTAGGAGAGTACGTGAATTTAAATTTCTCAGGCGCCATGCTCGTGTGGANCAAAAGTCTCTTTATTTTCTTTTTGATATTTACCAGACATGTGACATTAACAATATATATTGTCCTTAATACTGTACATTTGTTGTTACTAATAAGCTGTGTTTAGAAGTAAGAATAAAGATTTTGTTATTTATTTTTATAACATTAAGTAATTGCTGCATTTCAAAGCAATACGTGATTTTACTCCGATTTTATGAATTTTATTTCAGCCGAAAATGACATGGAAATCTATATGCAGTTCAAATTAATGAACTACAGAATAGTCATGAAACCAAATATCGTTCCACACATATTTGCATGCCAGGCAGACAGGAAAAGAAGTGTGCCAGGAACCCCAAGAGCTGCAGCTATTACACGCACAAAAATGCAAACCGTTCAAGAAGCTACATCGAGTACAATCAAAGCGTTTCAAGCAAACTCGGCCAACACATAAGACACTGCAGTGGGCACGACAAATAACGCTGAGTCTAATGTATTTAGAACAATAAATAAAAATGTAGCTATACAGGTTAACATGCCTAGAAGTTCATTTCATTTTAGGAGTAAAGGAGTGCAGTGTTCATTGAAAACCAATGTGGTAGATTCAGTATGTTCACCTGTGAAATCACAAGTTTGCACATCTGCTACATCACCTTTAAAAACAAACCCTACGGTAGGCCTACAATCTGACAGTAGTGCATATACTGAATATGTTAGTTCTTGTGAAACAGACTCGTGATTCTTTTAGCATTTCAAGTGTTAGTTCAAATGATGACAGATGTGAANGATGTTAGTTCTTGTGAAACAGACTCGTGATTCTTTTAGCATTTCAAGTGTTAGTTCAAATGATGACAGATGTGAAGGTAAGTTCCGAAAACTTCCTTTTGAGGTTTCAGTGAAAACAATAAACTCGAATTTGAGAACTTACTTAGGCCTACCTCAGAACTGTTTTTATGTTGTTAATCTATTACAGAAGCATACACATCTCAGTATCTTGAATATTTATTTGACATTGAAAAAAATTAGAGCTGGCCATTCATTTACTGAATTAGGTGACGGTTTTCGTATCTCTGAGTCAAATGCTAGCATACGATTTGCGAAGAGTATCCCTTTTATAAGTTGTGCATTAAAAACTTATAATATGGTCACAGTAAATTACAGTAAAAAAANTTTGCGAAGAGTATCCCTTTTATAAGTTGTGCATTAAAAACTTATAATATGGTCACAGTAAATTACAGTAAAAAAACTGCTACCAATTCTGTTTAGGGCAAGGTATTCCCATTTTCAATGCATCATTGATTGCATGGAAATAGGAAAACCAAGTAATCCCACATTGACTTGGTGTGAATATAAAAAATGTAACACTGCCAAAAATCTATTTCATCAACTCCAGGTGGCATAGTCAATTTTGTATCGGAGGGCTATGGTAGACGGACGACACATGCCTCTATTTTTGAAGACTGTGGCTTAGTAAATAAACTTTCATCTGGGTCAGTAGTTATGGCTGATAGGGGTTTCAAACATATCGAACCGTTTTTAGTAGCTAAAGTCTGTGCTCTCATTCGCCCCAACAAATGTTGTGTCAGGTAAAAAAAAAGCTCAAAATCAGATGTCCAGCTAACAAGATAAATAGCAAATTTACGAATTCATGTTGAAAGGGTTATTAGGAGAGTACGTGAATTTAAATTTCTCAGGCGCCATGCTCGTGTGGANATTTACGAATTCATGTTGAAAGGGTTATTAGGAGAGTACGTGAATTTAAATTTCTCAGGCGCCATGCTCGTGTGGATAATAAACTGGTTAGTCAGTTAGATGATGCTGTTGTTGTTGCTTGTGGACTTGTTAATTTACAAGGTCAGTTGATAAAATAATGAAATATCAGCAGTTGTGGATACAAGGGTAAGAGAAATGCAAAAAAAAAATATAGGCTTCAACACAATAGTCAAATGCTTTTAAAAGTGATTAAATATTTTTTACATATACTTTATTTTTCTCTCTATCTCTGCCTGTGTGTGTATGTGCGCACACGCACAAAGTTTATTTTATTGCCCACTGGCAAATACCAGTGGCAAGCAATCTTTTCAGACAGGTGCAGCGACAAAAATAATTACCTACTGAGGACAAAGTACTGTTACATGTCAATTTCCCTTATAGTTACAGATGCTCCCCTAGCATACTGTAATGTAATGAGAGACTGTAAGATACTGCCACAACCTATGAATGCTATGTCAAAGCAAGTACCCTTATCCACCTCTCAAGATGCAGCAGTCGCTGTGTGTGGCTTATGGATTGATCGCCCCGGGAAATACACCACTGCCTTAACAGTACTGGCGGTTATCATTTATTAGTTGGTTGGGTTTACTCCTGTCCCCTCCGCTTTATTTTAAGAATCGATTCACCGCTGAATATGAGTACAATCAAAGGAGAAAAAAAAGAGAAAGTGTGGTTGAAAATAATATTACCTGGTGCACAGTAAAACAGAAACACTTAAGAAACATAGTCAAGAGACTTCTAGGCTAACAGTACTTTTGTTGCCTAAGACTCAGCTATATATTTTGCATCATATATTATTAAGGTATATTTTTATGTCTAAACACAATTATGTACATTTTCATTGTAAATAAATCGCATTATTTTATATGTTAGGTTATCACATGCATCGGAGTGTTACAAAAACAGTTGTGCATAATATCAGTAAAATACCATTAGGTTGCTGTTATAGGGTAAACTTGGGGTCAAAATTGGAACCAAAATTCTAGGGCACTGGACAGGTNAAATACCATTAGGTTGCTGTTATAGGGTAAACTTGGGGTCAAAATTGGAACCAAAATTCTAGGGCACTGGACAGGTATATAAAATAAAACAGAAAATATTTGCAGCACAGAATACTTTTATGAACTTGCTAATTATGTAGGACTTAGGACTTTTTCGTATAGGACTCATTCTAACTATCAGGGCTTCCAGAAAAACCTAAGTAAATATGATTATTTTTAATTTTGTGTGGTTTTAGATTTAAAGTAGATAGTTTTCAAAATATATGGTTACTTATGTGAACTATTTACTTCAAAATACTCAAAGATCGTGTTGAAGGAAGATTGTTACCATAGGATTAGGATCAAAATTGTGTAAATNTAGGACTCATTCTAACTATCAGGGCTTCCAGAAAAACCTAAGTAAATATGATTATTTTTAATTTTGTGTGGTTTTAAATTTAAAGTAGATAGTTTTCAAAATATATGGTTACTTATGTGAACAATTTACTTCAAAATACTCAAAGATCGTGTTGAAGGAAGATTGTTACCATAGGATTAGGATCAAAATTGTGTAAATNTATTTACTTCAAAATACTCAAAGATCGTGTTGAAGGAAGATTGTTACCATAGGATTAGGATCAAAATTGTGTAAATCACATTGTTTCCTTTGCCATTGGGGTAATAATTGTACAGGGCGGGTTACATATTGGACACTGTGCTGGGGAAAGTTGATAATACCTATTGTATATTATGCATTAAGAGTATTATTTATTTTTGATAATTTTCACGCATAACCATCAAATTACCTGTATACTTTTATTTTCTTGTATTTTAGTAACAATAACGTCTCCAATATAGTTGGGTAATTTTGGCTAAATTTAAAAGAATTTATGTAGCTGAAGGTACATTTCATTCAACTCAAATGATGTTTTAATTGTTAAGAAGTTATTGTACCATACGTTAGGGCTTAAAATCAGTCAAAATAGAAGCTTACGGTTATTCTATTTTTTTTTTNTAAGAAGTTATTGTACCATACGTTAGGGCTTAAAATCAGTCAAAATAGAAGCTTACGGTTATTCTATTTTTTTTTTCACAGACAAGTTTGAAATTGTGCAAGTGGAATATGTATTTATAGGCCAGTTAAAACCACTTCACTGGCTCCAGTTCATATTCCCTGTAATGAGGAAGAGAAACTAACACACTATAACCCACAAAATGCTTTTAAATTGACTGTTTGTATATAATCCTCCACACAGCCCAACTTTTCCCCATAGTAGGTGCTCAGCAGAAAGGATGGAACACATTGGAGGTCACTGTCCAACTTTCAACCCAGAGCCTGCGAAACAGACAGATACATTCTCTATATTTTGATANTAAGAAGTTATTGTACCATACGTTAGGGCTTAAAATCAGTCAAAATAGAAGCTTACGGTTATTCTATTTTTTTTTTTTTTCACAGACAAGTTTGAAATTGTGCAAGTGGAATATGTATTTATAGGCCAGTTAAAACCACTTCACTGGCTCCAGTTCATATTCCCTGTAATGAGGAAGAGAAACTAACACACTATAACCCACAAAATGCTTTGAAATTGACTGTTTGTATATAATACTCCACAGTCCAACTTTTCCCCATAGTAGGTGCTCAGCAGAAAGGATGGCACACATTGGAGGTCACTGTCCAACTTTCAACCCAGAGCCTGCGAAACAGACAGATACATTCTCTATATTTTGATACATTAGCACAGCACTTTTAAATCATAAAAAAAAGCTGATTTGACTTGTATCAACTGATAGCACAGAACAAACTAGTGTACAATGCCTCAATAAATACAGAAGTGGCAGAGAAGATGTTTATCCAATCTTTACCCCAGATCACCCTACCAAGACCACATAGAAAATATTGCAAATCATAAACAGTATCTAACAGCGTGCATTTAAAAACATTGAATTGTATGTTTATATCTTGAAACTACTGGAAAGAAAAAATTTTGTAATTGTGTGAAATTAAGTATATATATTGACATATGTTGTGTTGGAAATAAATTCGTTCAATTTTGTTGTTGTTTACCAAATATAAGTTGCATTAAACTTTTGACATTTAAATTTAGTTTTCAGAATGCAAAAAGTGATAATTAAAACTGTAAGTACAATCTGGGAAAGATATTGTTCCAAAAATTCATAGCCAAATCAATGACTTCTTGTATGANAATTAAAACTGTAAGTACAATCTGGGAAAGATATTGTTCCAAAAATTCATAGCCAAATCAATGACTTCTTGTATGAAATATGAATCATAATCAACACAAATAAATGTTAGATTATTATCTTCAAAGTCAGGGCTTGTAATACAAAATAAATCTTTGATTTCTGAAGTAGATGAATTTGCTACTGAATTTGTCCAAAGTATTTCGGTGCAAGCCTACCGTGTTTGAGTACATAATTTGCCTAACTTTTTTGTGACATTAGGTATTTTACTTCAACAACAAAATCATTACAGATACCATTAGGAGTTGCTGCTACGGTGGGGTTTGTGCTGCTAATACACAGACCGCAAGCATCCAATTTAATTTTGATGTGTTGGCTTACTGCCTGAAATACCCTACTTTCTAACAATCTAACCTTTGGCATAGCCTTTGTATCTCGTAATTTTACTGCACCTAACAATACATCTACAAGTGTGCCATTATTTGTTTCACAGTGGGCTACTTCAACAACTTCTGGTGCAGTTATTCAGCCATATCTGAGTTCATACCACATATGGCATTTACTTTGTTCTTTTGTTGAATAATAGGCATCTGTGCAAAGTTTTCTGCTTACTGAACCTCCACAAAATTCTAAGAATTCAGTAACGTTTCCTCCACACAACAAATTAAACCGATATATAAGCTCTTGTAAAGATAATACATTATCTGTACTCGACGAATAATGTCTCAAAGTCTGGATTTTACAGTTTAAATTGCAACCTTCAGCAACAACTTCACTCAAAATAATATGAAATGTATTTTGTAGGTGATTTTTGCAGATTTATTTTTGTATAGACCTTTAATTTTTGCNTCACTCAAAATAATATGAAATGTATTTTGTAGGTGATTTTTGCAGATTTATTTTTGTATAGACCTTTAATTTTTGCGAATTTTTTTGTAGTGCCAACCATTGATAATGTAGGTTTCTTCCAATAACATGCCACAGAAGTAGGAGCTGGTTCTTCGCTCTTACGAGGCAGCCACATAATGAATGCGATTGCATGTTTGCAGTTTCCTATAAAATTATAAACAATTGNCCTTCGCTCTTACGAGGCAGCCACATAATGAATGCGATTGCATGTTTGCAGTTTCCTATAAAATTATAAACAATTGTTATAGTAGAGTTGCCAAAATCAAGTAACACTTATTCCCAATGAAAAGTGTAGGGCAATTAAAATTAATCCCGTGCATAATAATTGTTCGATTATGTTGCTCTACAATATAAAGAGAACTTTGTGCATATTTTGTGTGGGATTACATGCAGAAGCTGCACAATTTTAACATTCAACACTAACAACCTCTTAATCGGCTTCAATTACTGTATCATTGACAGTGTACATTTTGGAATGTATTTTGTTTTCAGCGCAGATTTTACCAAACACGTAGCAGAAATTGCTATCTCTTCGCAATTTCACATAACGTATCACTGCATCTCCAAGCCTTTCCTTACCTGATCTGTAAAANAGAAATTGCTATCTCTTCGCAATTTCACATAACGTATCACTGCATCTCCAAGCCTTTCCTTACCTGATCTGTAAAAAGAATTGCCACCTAATGTAATAAAACCAGCAGTAATAAAAATGTAAAAGGTTTCACTATTTAAGTTTCTTTCTNAAAAGAATTGCCACCTAATGTAATAAAACCAGCAGTAATAAAAATGTAAAAGGTTTCACTATTTAAGTTTCTTTCTTCTTCTATCAGCAGAAAAATTATAAACCATAAGCGCCTATTAAAAAAGTAGTAATAAAATGTATGTTTTGGGAAACCTGGATTCTGAACGTGGAACCACGGCGGCCATATTTGATTTCCCGTTTTTCCCTCGGAATTTCCCTATGTTTTCTTGGAATTCCCCTTTTTCCTCAAAAACGCCCAAAATTCGCCAAATTTCCCTTAAAAGCAGAGACATTTCCCGCGTAAATTTTCCTTACTAAAGTTCATGAGTCACTCCGTCCGAAAATAGCACGACCCTACAATGTGACTCGATGACTCTTTTTCGGGAATGAGGAGTTGAGGAGTTACAGTGACATTCAAGTTCTGTCATCCCATGCCAGCACCATCCATCTTGTCTGAAGAATGTTCGAGTTCAGATTCCTGTCAAGCAACTCCTCTCATTCCTTCTAGTCTCTCACTCATACCCATACTCTCCCGCCTGCTCTATCCCTTAGGGTTTCGTCATTCCTTCCAGTCTCCTTTATTTGTTCTCTTGTGCATTTTTTCCTCATACTCTCTCATTCCTTCCTGTCTCTCGTCCTTTCTATCCCTTGGAGAGGGAACGGGTTACTCATATTCCTCCTAGTCTCCTTTATTTTCATCCTTTCCTCTCATGCATTTCGAGTCCTCCATCTTGACTCTTCCCTCATCACCGTCGTCTACTGCAGGCAACCGTCGTTAATTCCCGCGCCTGCCACCAGTCAACCAATGTAGGTAACCATCTTTGATTCTCGCGCCAGCCACCAGAGTATTGGTAGTTCAACAGTTCGAGGCTAGGAGCGCCGGTATTACCGCAGCCATTTTGTGTGTGTTGGTTCACTCGTGACCCGCAGTGGTGCGCTAGCATCGGGGAGTGTAGTTAGAAATGTGACCGCCAGGGGTGCTGGGAATTGTTTTTTTTAGTTGGTAAACTGTCACTTTGAAGATCACAACTCTGCGATATGAGACACGTTCTTACCTTTATAATTGTATACCTCTTATTTCAGGTTCCACAAAACAACGGAAATTGATGTCATGAAGTGCCATATCGGTATCTACTCGTGGCAGATTATCCGACTGCGCTTTCACAAAGTTGCCTTCCATCTTAGTGCTGCATGTTTGCAATGTGCCGGGGCCGGCCGCCGGCGTATGACTAGTGACGTCAAACCAATGAGCGTTCTGCAGTCACGTGGCAGAGGCCGCGAAAGTTACTGTTTTAAAACTAAAATAACTTTGTCAAAACCGATTTTTATACAACAAACGGCACATGACTATTTCCATACTCTTATAAAAAAGGTGTCCTATAATTTTCAACTTTATTTGCGAAATTTGCATGNACGGCACATGACTATTTCCATACTCTTATAAAAAAGGTGTCCTATAATTTTCAACTTTATTTGCGAAATTTGCATGTTGCCTATTGTTTACCGAAATAGGACATAAATACTAAAATTTCTATTTGATGCTAAATTCTATATTGGCGTAGAAAGNTGCCTATTGTTTACCGAAATAGGACATAAATACTAAAATTTCTATTTGATGCTAAATTCTATATTGGCGTAGAAAGGGGTTAATATTAGCTCATTTAATGTTTGCACATATACTGCCAGCATACACAGTTGTTTTATAATTTGTTACTTGGTTTCATAGATACAGCATGCTAAGCTTACATTTTTGCATAGCCGCCATTCTGAAAATAAGTATCTGATCCATTGAAAACAATATAAATTAATATTGTTACGCGCTCGCTGCTTCGCATCCCGCTTGAGCGAGTGGAAGTGAAGGACAGCAGTTATATGATAGCGGCGGCAGCAAGTCAAAGATTGTTGTGAATGACATGCGAGCGATAGGCAGGTGATCGCGTATCTGTTTCAGGAACGAGCCGACACGGTAATCCTTTTTGCGGCGCGCCTGCTGACCCTGGTTGTAATGAGTTTCTGCGTTTATCTTAGGCATTTTCTACAGTAGGGAGCTGACAAGAAGGCAAGACTGCGCGTGACGGGGTGGTGGCCACCCCCCTTCCCCACCAATCGTGCACTATCCCAGTAAAGGGTCACTCTCGCTACTAGTCATCCCAAAAGAAACAGCTCTCTGGCAATCAGTCGCGAGTGGTTGGTATATTATGGCGCAGTCTAAGAAGAAATGAAAAACTATACACAGCGACACGAGGGAGGTGATAAGATAGGTGATACATAAATGGCACGAAGAAGCTAGTGAAGGTTAATTAAAGCATTTGGTATCTCAATCCAATCTATGTGCATCAGAATACACTGAAATGTCGATGAGAAATGTTTCCAGAATTCGTAAAGAAGGTGCCGATGCTTAAAACAGTTCGCTGTCAACACCGATAATGTCCACATGAAAGAAATATGCACTGTGACTCATTTGAAAGGAGCAGTGCAGGATTTACGTATAAGCTACACAATCTATAGCTTAGAGCCCCCACTTTCTTGGGGCCCCCCAAAAAAATTGTCCGAGTGAGCAATTGTCATCTATACTTAAATATACTGCAGCATTATTTGTCCCAATGCCGCACGTCCGGAACGTCCCATACTCTTCACCCAATTTATTTAGCGCGTCTTTTCGAAAAACAAAGCGCTATTGTGCCTAGGGTTTGCATTACCGATAACCGGTTAACCGGTATTACCGGTAATTATGACTACCNGCGCTATTGTGCCTAGGGTTTGCATTACCGATAACCGGTTAACCGGTATTACCGGTAATTATGACTACCGAAATTATTTCATTGTTATTTTATAATAGATATGGAACGTGTAAAGTATATAATTTATTTAACTATAAACACGGGGATTCCCCTGTGTTGCTCCGCTACCCTCGAGCATGCGCTGACCTTTTGTAGTTCGAGTGAGCCGGCACACGATACAATATTTCTGACCTTTTATTTAGTATTTACAGTGTGTTTCTTTGATAATTTGATTGTTGACATTATTTTGGAAAGTGTTTTTTTGTGTCCTTACTGGAGTTACATTTCAGGTAAGTGCATTTTATACAAGTATGCAGATAACCTAACAAACGCAAGAATATTTTCTACCGCATTAATTTTTTTTTTTACAATATTTCGATTTTAAAAAAACCTTGTTGGATAGTTGTGCATAATTAACATGATTAGTACAGGTGTTGCATGCAATAATTTTTCTGCGATCGTATTTTAATTGAAAAGAATATAGAAAATAGAGAACCCATTTCCTATATTTTCAAGTCAAAATAACAGTAGACTTTGCATGATAAGAATTTTTTGTAAATAAACATTGGTAAAACGTATTGAAATTAATGGCATATTGCCCTAAATAGGTTTAAGCGATAAAACATTAGATACAATATTTAAATAATATTATTAATCATATATTTGAAATAACTGCACATTAAAAAATACATATTATTTTGTTTTGATTGTATTAAATTAAGTATTAATGTATATGTTTATTGTTTTTTTCTTCTTTAATTTAATTAATTAAACTAATATTAAAACTTGAGAGGATATTGTTAATTTTCTATTTGCATGTATTATTTATTATAAAAATATCGCTTGCTGGTAAGTAGTGGTTATATCACAGGAAAATTTCAATTTAAAAAAATGTCATGCATTATATTACTTTTAAATATATGTGTATAGTTATATCAAATATTCTGCCCACAGTTTGCAAGATGTCAACCAGAAGTTATAAAAGTGGAGCTCAAAAGAGGAAAAAGAAGCAGAGAGCTGAAGAAGAGCTTAGCAAGTTAACAAAATTAGAAAGTTTCTTAACAAATATAGATAAGGCGCCTGATGAACCAAAAGCCTCTACCACAGTGAGTCAGTCACGGGATATTCATCCTATTCCTGATACAGAACCTGGTACATCTAGTTGTATAGAATCTACTTCAACGAATGAAGTAACAAATATTAAGATTTATAAACCAGAGAGTAGTACAAGCACAGAAGATTCAGCATCAAAAAACAAACAGAATGATGTTGGGCTATGGGGCGATTTAAGTAAAGATGAGATTTTATACTCGGTAGAAAAAGGTCCGTCAGAATGTCAGTACTCAAATGGCTCATTTGAAAAATCAAAGAAGTTTTTTGCAAACCAAGAAAGATATTGCTCAAAAAGCTTGTTCTATCCCAAACGGGCTAATGGTGAAAAATATTGCAGAGAATGATTAGTATATTCGCCAGTATCTGGTTGTGTATACTGTTTCGTGTGTAAACTCTTTTCAAATTCTTCTACGCCATTATCATCCGATGAATTTTGTGATTGGCGCAACACCTATTTAGTTCAAAGTCATGAAAACTGTAGACCATAGAACAGCTTCGGTAACATATCTTACAAGAAAACGTGGCTCAACAATTGACTACCAAGTAGCAGAACAGATAAATAATAAACGGCAGTACTGGAAAAATGTTCTTGAACGAGTTGTGGCAGTCATAATTACTATGGCAGAGCGTGATTTACTTTTCAGAGGAGATAAGGAAACATTTGGTTCTCCTCACAATGGCAATTTCCTTGGATTACTCGAACTTATAGCAAAATCTGATCATTTTCTAGCAAGCCATATAAAAGAATTTGGGAATAAAGGATCAGGTGTCACATCTTATCTGTCTAAAACAATATGTGATGAATTTATCCAAATTGTGATACATAAAGTAAGAGACTCAATCTTGGATGATTTAAGAACTGCAGGGTACTTCAGTTTATCTGTAGATTCCACTCCAGACCTGTCCCATATTGATCAGCTCACTTTTATTGTGAGGTATGTTTCACCAGATGATGGGCTCCCTATTGAACGTTTTCTAACTTTCCTAGAGATTGGTAGCCACACAGGGGAAAGTATGGCTAAGATGGTGCACAACTACCTTACAAATGAGTGCAAAATAGATTTTAGTAAGTGTCGAGGCCAGTCATATGATAATGCTGCCAATATTTCAGGCAAATCCAAGGGTATGCAAGAAATAATATTTAAGATTAACAAGTATGCTAGGTATATTCCATGTGCTGGTCATTCCCTGAATCTTGTTGGTAGAGCAGCAGTTGACTGTTGTTTAGATGCAGTAAACTTTTTTGGAATTGTTCAAGAAATATATAATTTGTTTTCTTCATCTACAAATAGATGGGCAGTACTGTTGTCATTCTTCAAAGATGATTCAAAAGTTCCAAAGTCTTTGTCAAAGACTAGATGGGAAGCACATTCAATGGCCACAAGTGCAATACTTGATAGTTATGATGGAATAATTTCTGCATTGCATCAGCTGCATATTGATACTACAGAGAAAGGCGAAACAAGAAATCAAGCCATAAATATTTTGAATAAAATGGAGGAGTTTGAATTTATGGTAATGTTATATTTGTGGAGTTACTTGCTGGATGAATTTCACAAGACTAGTCAATCACTGCAAGACCCCCAAATTAGTCTAGATGTATGTAGGAAATTGTATGCTTCACTTTCGGATTTTGTTAAAGGTTCCAGGGATATGTTCGATCATTTTGAAGAAAACGCAAAGTAAAAATTGCCTGATATTGATTACAAGAAAAGCAGATATAGAAGAAGGCACACCAATGATGATGAAGAAGATGATGCTTTAGAGAACCTTGAGCCAAGAGACAAGTTCAGAATCAAAACATTTATACCTGTGATGGATGCATTAGAGTCAAGACTAGCACAGAGGGCCTCAGTATAAAATGATGCTGCAAAAAAGTTTTCATTCTTAACAAAATTAGAAGCTACAGAAGAAGAGATTCGTGAAGGAGTTAGTGTTTTATGGCAAACATATCCTGAAGATGTGGACATGAATCTTGTAGGAGAAGTCAAGCATTTTCATCAATATGTTAGACATAGTCAAGCCTATGGTTCAGCGGAACATGATAGTCTGACACATCAGGATCTGTATAGGGTAATATTTAACGATCTTGTCCAATCAGCATACCCTAATGTAGAAGCCAGTGTGAGATTGTTTCTTAATATGATGGTTGCAAATTGCTCTGGAGAAAGATCTTTTTCTCAGCTGAGGAGGATAAAAAATGAATTTAGAACAACAATGACTCAAGATAAATTACGTTCCCTCAGTCTTATGTGCATAGGAAGTGACAAACTACGCAGTTTATCATTTTATGATGTCATCAGTGATTTTGCTCTGGCAAAGGCAAGAAAGAAAATATTTTAGTTTAATATAATTCCTTAATCCTTATAACATGTTTCAAGAGATTAGATAATAAGCCTTTGTAAATTGTGCCTTTTAAAAGAACGTTTGTTTATTTTTGCCAGAGTTTGCATTTTTACGTTTGTTATGAATAAAAATGATTTTAAGTTAAAGATTTATTATTTCACTATATATACACTTCTTAATTGTATTTCAGTTTAACCCTCTAAGTATCCGAAAATCATATTTGGCACTGACATATAATATTTGGACTTATAAAGGGCCCCATATATCAAATAGCTTAGGGCCTTATCAAGTCTAAATCCGGCACTGGAAAGGAGAGTAATCAGAGACGTCATTCATGATGTTTACTTAGTACAGATACAAGTACCTACATGTCCTAAGCTTCTCGTTGCTTTGAGAGGAAAAATTGATTTTCAATGGGATGCTCATACGCTTAGGATAGTGAAAAAAATTGGGTTTAAATGGAAACGGTGTAACAGTTCTCGGAAAACATTAGTGGAAAGACAGCACATTGTCCACTGGCGTCGTAAATACTTAAAATCAATTCTCCACTACAGAATAGAGAGGCGCTCCATAATTAACATTGATGAAACCGGGGTTGATAGCAACATCACATTTAACAAATGTTGGCAAAGTGATACTGAACCAGGCGTGTTAACCAACAGCAGTTCTTAGAACCGTTTATTTGTTGTTCACGCAGGTGCTAAACCTGGATTCATAGAAATTGACTTGCTAATTTTTCTAGCTGGCAAAGTTACGGGGGACTATCAAGCATAGAAAGATTAATTCTGTGAACTTCGAAAAATGGATGCATAATCAGTTATTGCCAAACCTACCGGAAAAGTCTGTAGTTATTATGGACAATGCACCTTACCACTCTGTGCAAGAGACTAAACCCCCATCAAAGTATGCAGTAAAAAAGAAAAATGAGTCATGATTGACAAATAACAACATTCGCTTTTCTCATGAAATGCGAAAAACAGAGCTTTTCGAATTAATAGCGTAGAAGAGGAGGCCTGAAGAAGTATTTCGCATTGGCCAACTTTTAAAGCTGCATGTTCACGATGTTCTTAGACTTCCTCCTTATACGAGTATGTGCGAGCTTAATCCCATTGAACTAGCGTGGTCTAAAACAAAGAGACTAGTCCGGGAGAATAATATCACTGCTAGCGTTTCGTCAACAAAAGCTAATGGAAATTACGATGGAAGCAATATCTTCTGTCACTGAAGAAGACTGGCAAGGATACTGTCCGCATGCCCAAAATATAGACATAGAGTACTGGCAAAAAGGCTGTCGTGTAGAAAATGCAATAGAGTTTTGTGATATGCCTAGGCCGTGACTCCAGAAGCTCGATTGACTCATCTGACGACGAATTTTCCTCTTCCGAATCGAAACTGGCGCTGCCACTTCCCGAAAATGGATAAATTATCACCGGACAACAACATACACTGTTTGAGTATCTCTTTTCAGAGTATTTTAAAGTTATGCATTCCTGATCTCAACTGTTTTCTCCCTAAATTTGTGTTAGCAAAATTGTTTGCAGGTCACTATGGTTCTTTCGCAGGTATTCAAGTAAAACATTTTAAAAACAGTTTAAGAATGTTGTTTTTCGTTTTGAAAGTTTTTAAGTTAGTGTTGGTAATGTGAAATATGTTAAGAAAATTGTAACTATTGTGAAATGTGATTTATTTTCGTACGGGAACAGATTGCGAATACGTACAATAAATAACTTTCTATGAAAATTTGTACTTCTGGGCACATCCACCCTGTCCGCATTCCAGAGCCTCGCCTTCTCGTCAGCACTGGACAGTAGTTGTTCTCTGCCCCAGATTCTGTCCGCATGTCTCGGGGTGCGTCGAACTTTCTAGGTCAAGGCCAGCAGAGTATAGACTGTGCGACGGGACTCCGGGCCGGGAGTTGTTGACGAGTGAATGAGTGGCTGAGTGTCGAGCGATAGACGACGTGCAACGAGAGAAGTGACCAGCGGAAGGGAAATCTGCGACTGCGAGTATCAAGCAGTGAAGAGTGGGGATGGCTTTATGTACAATTGGACTAGATGCGTGAGTGAAATACATTACAAATGGTGGCAACAGATATACTGAACACGTGTTATTGATGAGTAAGAGTTAATTGACTAATCAAAAAGAGATATTAAGGACATTAATTAGAGTTTAAATAGACATTAAATATTGCGCTCACAGTTAAATAAAAAGAGTAATAGTGGAACCAGATAATTTAATTATGTAAATAATATATGTTCGAATAAATCAGAAATCAAATTTAGTTCTATTGTTTTTATTAAGACCTCCATCCCTCACGAACTCAAATATGCTCCTAAGGAGTTCATGCAACAATGTGGCCTACCACAGTACAACTTTTTCGCAAAATTTGGTAGGAATCGGTTGATTGTTTCCCGAGAGATTACATAAAAACTTCACATTTTTTATGTGGGATTATTTTACAAAATGGTACAGAAATGAAGCATTATAAAGATGTTATAATGGCTGTAATAGGTACTGTCAGCATAGAGTTAAATTGAAGTTTGTTTTGTAGTTTCGTAGCTATATCATAAAGTTAAAATGTTTATATAGCCGCCATTTTCAAAATAAGTGTCTGACCCACTCAAAACATGCTTATTTACATGACCTGCCGTAGTGCTACTTGTCTAGCAAATTTGGTGCGAATCTACTGTTTTTTTCCCTGGAGATATGGCATAGCAATTTATATTTTTCATGTGATGCTATCATACAAAATGGCGACCAATAAAGACGCCATGTAGACACATTAAATGTTTGTAATAGATACTGCCATTACACCCAGTTAAACTGAAATTGGTTGCATGGTTTCGTGAATGTAGGTAGCATAGTAAGCTAAAATATTTATAACATCACCATTTTGAAAATAAGTGTTTGACACACTCAAAACATATACATTTATATGACCTGCCGTGGTACTACTTAACTAGTCTGCCAATTTTTTAGGAATCGGTTAATTTTTTCCGAGATATGATATAAAAACTTCATTTTTTCATGTGACACAATCTTACAAAATGGCAAACGAAAGTGATTATTTGTCAGCACATATGATGCTTGTAATAGATGCTTTTAGCATATAAAATTTAGTCGAAATTTGCCGAATAATATTATATATTTAATAAAACTAAAATATTTGTATAGTCACCATTTTGGAAATATGTGCATTAACAATTAACGTTACATATGTTTACATGGCCTTCTATAGTATTATTTACGTGCCAAATTTGGCAAGAATGACTACAGTACTTATCGAGATATAACTTAAAAGCTTAATTTTTATGTAGTGCTATTTTTCAAAATGGCCGACCAAAATCAATATTAATCTTTAAATCCAATGCTTACATGAGACACTGACTATGTGAAAATTTAGTTTAAATCGGTTGGATGGTTCACGAAATATGACATAGCATTCTAAATTTACAAATGGTCGCCCTTTTGAAAGTAAGCGTACGAAGTTGTCAAAAACTATAATAGTCAGATGTCCTTACGAAATATAATATGTGTACTGAGTTTGGTGAAATTCTGTTCACGTATTCAGAAGTTTTTATGGAGACGCAAACACACACACAGGGAACTGATCTCATAAGTTAGTTTTCTTTCGGAAAGTAGGCTAAAAAGAGGTTAGCTTTCGCAGTTACGCGTGGGGGAGAGAAGCTACACACCCAGAAGACGGGGCAAACCCGGACCCCTGAAGGTACATTAAAAATTAATATAATTATTGATTTTATAGTGAAATTGTTTAACATGTGTGTACAGATTATTTATGTAAACACATTAAAACCTAACAGGTGCAATAAACGGGGCACCCGAAACAGAAAAGTATGTTCTCCATTGTTCGTATTGGGAGCGCTTGATTACCTAGGAAGTTTAGCCGTGTTTTGGAGCAACTGTCTGAGAAATTCGGTTGTTTTTTTCACACTCGCCGTTGTAAGTCATCGTGCGGGGCCCGGGGTGCCTCGCGAGGGCACGAGACCCACGATATCCCTGCTGGTTGGTAGGCGGCCTGAGCGGCCGTGGGCGGCTAGCGAGAGCGCGGTTTCTTTTTATTAGATTAATTATACTCGCGCAGCCGAGCGGTTGGTCTGGTAGGTCTGGTTTCCACGCAAACTAGCAGAACAGATCGCGCGTCGCCGGGTCATTGATAAAAGCGATTCACTGTAAAAACGCTTTCCTTGCTGGAATAAACGGTTAGTTACTACAACAACAAATGAGTTTATATACGAACCACACTGCGAATTAGACTAGCTTCAAACCTAATTTTGGTTTGATCTACACAGTAAAGACTGTGATAACCTTGCGTTGTCGTTAAGTTCAGCAGACGTATTTGTGGCATATGTCAGGTACGCTGTAAAGAGAATTTGTGCTCTAAAAAAACAACTGCGATTAGCAAATAAAATAGAAGTGACAAATCTTTCAAAATTATATTCACTAAAAAAGAAAATGTACTACAACGGCTGCGAGACTCAAACCAGCACCTGCCTGTGTTACTGAACCTGGAGCCCTTCACCATACGACCACTATGTATTATTGTGCTTTGACTAATTTTGATAGGTAGGTTATGTCAGGAAGTAACATGGGCAAGAATATTATCTCACCTCTTGGGAAGAACTTATGTTAGTTATTTGGTGAATCACTGCTCTTCAGCATGATATTAAATCAGTATGACATTAAACGTCTGCAAGAGGACTGTACAATTGCTCCGTTGCAGTGTCATAACTGCAGAATATATGAGTTTATGAATATTTGCGTCGGGACACGAATAGCGTACTGAATGTACGACAGAAAACCTAATATCGCTAAACCGTTCACTTTGGTACGATGTAGTTTTTCTTTGCTGCAAAGAAAAGCAGCACAAAGAATGTTTACTTATTGGCTAGAAAAGAAAAACGTATAAAGAAAAAATTTATTAACAGCAAACCTTTGTTCCTTTAAACTTATCTTTGAATTAAAGCAATATTGTGTAACTGTAAACAAAAAAATTTCAAAGAAATTGGTTTCTTTGCCGTACAAAAAACTTTGAAAGGATTTTTTTTAGTGCGTACGAACAATAGCGAACCGACTTTCGGCTTCTGAGCAACAATAATGCAAAATCGGTGTGTTTGATTTCTAACTTCAACCCGCAAAGAAGCAGTGCAAATTCTAATTACTCACTACGGTGACACCATATATCTCAATGTCTCGCTGGAAACTATAATCCAGTGAGCTATCTATAGGAAAGCGTACGACACAGTATAAACCAACAAGCAAAATTAATGTGTTAAAGATAAGAACTTGTACGAGGGTTATTCGGAAAGTAAGGTCCGAATCGCCGTAGCTAATCGAATGTCGCGCGAACATTGTAACGCGCATGCGCACCGATTCCTGGCATGCCTTGCTCGTCAAACGACGCCATTTGCAATGGTATTGTTGGAGTGTGCTGTTTACAGCGTTAGTTCAAAATGTTTAAAACAATTGATCAGCCCACCGACTGTGTAATACGGTCAGTGATTCGGTTTTATGACAGCAAGGAACGTTTCAGCAGCGGAAGTTCATCGACAGATAAGTCAAGTGTATGGCCCCAATGCGACGAGTGACAGCAAAGTGCGTAAGTGGGTGAGAACTTTCAAGGACGGACGGGAAAATGTCCATGATGAACCGCGATCAGGCCGACTATCAGTGATCACAGAAGATTTGGTCAAAGCAGTGGACGAAAAGATTCATGAATACCGGGGATTCACAATTTCAACTTTAGCATTGGAATTTCCGAATGTTGGTAGAACAACTTTGCACAAAATTGTCTCTGAAAATTTGCAATTTCACAAATTGTGCGCCCGTTGGGTTCCTAGGCTGCTTACTGAGGAACACCAAATGAAAAGAATGGCTTGTGCTCCATTTTTTGGACCGATATCATAAGGAAGGTGATCAATTTTTAGGGAAGATTGTCACAGGGGACGAGAAGTGGGTTTCTCACATGACCCCAGAGTCTAAACGTCAGTCAATGGAATGGCGTCACCCGACATCACCAGTCAAAGTCAAGGCCTAGCAGACAATCTTAACACGCGAGGTTATGGCAACCGTGATTTGGGATAGACATGGAGTCTTGTTAGTCGAGTTTATGCAGCAATGGACAACAGTCAATGCAGCTGCTTACTGCGCTACCCTGAATAAACTTCGACGTGCAATACGCAATAAGCGACGTGGCCTTCTGACGTTTGGAGTTTTGTTGCTGCATGACAATGCCAGACCCCATTCTGACATTCACACCCAAAATCTGATCAGATCTTTCGGATGGGAACAGATTGACCACCCACCGTACAGTCCAGACTTGGCGCCGAGCGATTTTCACTTGTTCCGCTTCGCCACAGATGACGAGGTGAAAGAAGCAGTTACACACTGGTTATCCTCACAGGCGGCAGACGTCTATGACTTAGGCATACAAAAGGTTGTAGAACATTATGACAAATGTTAAAACAAATATTGAAACTATGTAGAAAAATAGAGAAACATGTAAGGAATTAAATAAAAAAACGCTTTTTAAAAAAAATCTGTGATGGTTTATGTTTTATAAGAAATCGGACCTTACTTTCCGAGTAACCCTTGTAATTTAAGTTAAATTCAATGTGTCGCACACACACGCACACGCTCGCACACACACACGCACACTAGTCACCGTTACCAAAGTGAAAACAAGCTGGCCTACGAGTCAGGACCTCATAATATTAGCTTTTTTTATCCTACCATCAGTGCGGCATTTATGCCGTTGCCGATATTGCTCAACTTGTTTTCCTTCCCACTGTTATACCTGTCGTACTCGTGGCGACAAACCGAAAAGCCGTTGCGATTTGAAAGCATTTATGATAATAAGTTCGTGGGAACTAACTGCGCGATGATCGACTACCACGCACGGTACAAGTGAACTACTGTTTGGTTTGTTCCACGTGTCCTGAGTGTTCGTGGAACCTTTAAAACTGACAGAGTACTTAGGACACGTTTATTCCTCATACCGTCTCACAATTTTCCATGTTTCTTGGGAGACAGGATAAATAATGAATTATTAATAACAACTACGACCAAACCAAGCATAGTCCGGTCGACAGGAGGAATGGTCTCCCTCTAAACAACGAAAACACAAGGACTTGGATCCTACACACTGATGTAAATTAGAGTTAATAAATCAGTTTTCAAGGCAGCAGCAACTGAATTACAGCCAAACAGAACGTTCTACTGCTGAAAATATGTTTGTATTTACGAATACGATTACAAATAACTGACACGATAACACAGTACGGTACCTACTACTGTAAGCAATGTATTGTTCAAAAATATTAACCAAGTTCGACAGGGTACTGTATAACATTGAAGGCAGAACATCGCTGCTATGTGGTCACGCTAAGGACCGCCAAGGACAGTTATAATTGTATTTAATATCTACGTTTCACTATTCTTGTCGGTGAGGCATGGAACTGTTCTGCAATGCTCAGCGTTGTGACTGTTGGTTGCGGGTGGATCTTCTCTGACGTGTTTCCTTGCTAACAGTTTACCGTCAAGTCACATGGGACAGGCGACAATTCATCCAACTATTGAAACTTATGTTTACGACGTTCAAATAATAAAATTTACAGCTTTGCAAATTTGCTCTGCTGTTGCGAAAATACTGACTTCAATGAAAAGGCGAAACTTCGCGGAAGATGTAGCGTTAAAATGAGGTCAATGCATCATACGAGAAGGTGGACTTCCTGTGTCAACAAAGTCACTTAAATTTCTGCTGAATGTTACGACATTTTCCCAAATTTCGAATATTATCTTTTTCTTAAAATAAAAATAAAAAAGTAAAAGGGGAGATATCTACTTTTTCCATTTTTAAAAAGTATTCAAAGTTTGCCATAAAAAAAATTAATTTCCCTAGACATACTATCGTTGCTACAAGTATGCTTATTTTTGCCTGTTCAGACAATGTGCGGCCACGCATCTGTGTGGAGTAATTTACATATACCTGTAGTATACAGGATGTATCAGTACAGCGGTTACAAACTTTCAGGAGAGATAGAGTACACCTAGACGATCGGAAATCACATAGCAATGCATGGTCGGAAACGCTTTCCTGGCGCGGTAGTGACGACACAAAACACAAGGAAGGAAGGACACGAACACGAACCTTGATTTCTTCTTCTGGGGTTACGTCAAGGCACTGGTGTACGAAACTCCCGTTAACAGTGTTGAGGAACTTGTTGCACGCATCGTGGCAGCTGCTGGGGAAGTCCGGGACACGCCCGGTATTTTCGCCAACGTCAGATCTTCAATGCGCGGGAGATGTGAGGCCTGCATCACGGCCCGGGGTCGTCATTTCGAACACCTTCTTTGATTGTTGCTGTCTTGTGTTTTGTGTCGTCACTACCGCACCAGGAAAGCGTTTCCGACCATGCATTGCTATGTGATTTCCGATCGTCTAGGTGTACTCTATCCCTCCTGAACGTTTGTAACCGCTGTACTGATACATCCTGTATGTTACTCTACATCTATGGATTTGTGTGTGCCATCTACAAGCCCTGAATGCTAAACAGACTTATCATCACCAGTTTAGACTATATAGCATTGGTTTTTTTTTTCTGTCGTTTACTGTTTTATACTACTTTACCAAGTGAAAAATTTAAAATTTCCGCAGGTCCTCTACTATAGATTATCATCCACAAACACGACTGTAACACGAGCACTCACAAAAAAATCAGGCCTGACCTACTGCTTCACTGCACCGCACGTCATAAAACACTAAATAAAAAAACTTGTGAGTGGTGCCCTTCACTGGCAAGTTCTCAGAATTCTACTTCGGCGGAACAGGTAGCATGCGCGTATGCAATATCTAACTTTACACGACCTACATGTAAGTTCAGTACCACTGTCGACGGGATGTTTGCGAGGAGCGTGATTCAGATCACTGTCACTTTTCGCCACCATTTCAGTTCCGTCCTGCAGACTGTTTGAACCTCGACGTTATCGAACCTGAGTAAGAGAAAGAGGAACTGGCTGGCGGTTCTCCTCGACACAGTCCGGACGAATGCGACGCCCTTCACTTATTAAAGCGCGTTAGTATCTCTGTCCCCAGGTTGCACTGCAGCGCGATAGAAAGTTTGTCTCCTAACTTCTCTCAGACAGCGGTTCGTTGGAAATTTCCACAAAAAAAATTGCTCCCGTAGATTTTGCATAATTAAGCATGACGTGAAAACAAATGAAATAAAAGACCAAGTAGTTAGGTGGTGCCGAGGGCCCTGAACCCTTAGTTTTTTTATACTTAACGGCGACATCTACCTGGGTATTTCATTTAAACATTCTTTTTAAATTCGTGAAGGTATCTCGCCCAACTCTCGAAATACCGAACTTTGGTACGCACTGAATGCTATACGGGTTACAAACTCGTGCGATGAAATTTTGTAATAGAATACAGCCCAGGGAACGAAGGAAGCTGTTGTTTCTTCCAGAAAATCACTCTTTCACCTCGAAAACGATGTGTGAAATGGACTGCAATTAGTTACAATATTTCTTCCTGTCACAATATATTATGAAACTCCACATACAGATAAAATAAAATTACTGAACTTTGACGGGTCCCGTGTGCACACGGGCAATAAGCATGCTTCAGAAACATGATAAGATTTATGTTGGAAATTTCGCTGGGTGTGGCAATGGCTAGATAAAAGTCGGTTCTACCATTTCTGAGACCAAAATGTGTACAGAAAATTACGTCATGAAACCACAAGAATGCAATAGAATCAAAATCAAAAGTTGAACTGTAGTATTACGTATTTATAATCTGATGAAAATAAAACCGCGGAAAACTAGCTTACAGAAATAAATTACTGGAATTATGAGAAACGTCGATTTATATTTATTTTTTGCGTGTCTTCCCCAAATCACGGACGCTCATTGACGGAGTAACTTAACTCTGATTGGCCTAGTCGGGAAATAAACTACCTTCTCACAAATGCGCGTGGCCAATAAGCGAAGGAATATTACAAGTGCGCATGTAATATTGAAGTCTAGCCTGCACGTAAATGTTTTAGCGACAAACAGGTGGCACTAATGATGGCTTCTGGAGGGTGGTGCGCTACCTACGCAACACTACGGCCACTTTTTTACGTATGGTTTCAGGGGTTGCAAAGAATATATTTTATGATGCGTACTGTACATAAGCTGACATGGTGCTTGTTTCATTATCACACAGATGAGCTTTGATGTTTACGTTTTGCGATAGTAACATGAATTAGTCGTAAACTAGAGGCAGTAGCGAGGTTTACGAACCAGTCAACCACAGGAAGATCACTGACCAACGATAATCGCAGTGTACAGCCTTCCTGTGCATCATGTACGTGGCTGTACATTGAGCCGAAATTGATTAAAATCAACCGACTGGAGATAACTACGGGGAAAAGTTCACTAAATAAGAATCTTCAATTAAATTGTGACTAAAATGTTACCAATTTGAAAAATAAATAAATAATTAAAGCGAAAGAAAGGGAAGGGGTTAACTTCCTTCTTGAGGAAAACGGGAATAAACAATAAAAAATCGTCATTGAAATGCTGACATCGGCATTATTTATCAATACCCAGCATGTGAGACAATAATAGGGCACATGTAATGCACCTTTCTAAAAACAAAATCACTATTTTTTTTTTATTGGTTCATTAATTTACTTTTAGAGTGTTGAGTGAATACGGAGTTGTCAGTGGTGGAAAGATATCGGCTGGGGAGGCAGTTTGGCTGATACCGGGCGTTAAAATGTTGCAAATGCTGCTGTTCCGTACTCAACGCGACGACACTCAAAACTGAGGAGAAAATCAAATACAATATTGATATGATATGCGGTACGACACACTGAGCGTACAACCTTGCAAAACGAAATTGTATGACAAGATTTCCCTACAGAGGCAAATAAGCAGCTTAAAAAGGTGGAAGGAAAGGGGAGAGGTGCGAAACATACTAAAATTAAGTCTTAACAATAACAATTTTACCTTTATATGGTCGGGTACATGATGGAGACAATGGTTCACTGGGGGACAAGTATAAATGTTACGTAGGATTGAACATGCTGTAAACTGTACACATGTGTCTTTCGTTATTGACTGTCACGCATGCAAGAAGCTACTGTCACATTTTATTGGGCCAATAAGGATGGTGATACTCTATAGCAGAACGTTTGTGAATGGTATGCAAATAACTGAGCCGAGTCATAAACCTTACTTATCCAATCATAAACGAATAAACTAGCTAGTGTGTTATCAAAGATAGGTTGGCTCAAAAATTGTCGCCATTTTCCTGTAATTATATTGTAAATGTTCATTTTACATTTGTCGTCAGGATACAATATATGTGGCAGCCTATTCCAAAACGTCTCTTACCGGTTTTTTCAGAATGCGTATTTATGGTCTATTGGATTCTTTACGTTAATTGGCGATAAATCTGCATCATTTTGCTACCAAAACGTCATTTTATTCTGTTTGAATAACGAATGATAGTTGTCTGCAGTTCTCTTCTTCTGAAGCTTCATACAAAAATGGCGGTTGAAGAATGTATCCCTTAGTTCAGAAACAAAACTACATTTTGCTAATATGGCTTGTTTCTTATGCCCTCCAATTCCATAGTGTCTCTTTGTCCAACCTTTACTATTCATAAAGTGTTTCTTGTCCTAAACATAAATTTTCAAAACGTCTGTTTTCCTAATATACCATTATAAATCATTAAAAATTAATCATATAATAACTAATACTGGAGCGTGAAAGGATTTCAAAGGCTTATAAAGTATTGTCCCATGCGTTTTTTTTTTATGTCCACTAGTTTTGCTAAATTGACAAAAGGCGTTTCGGAATTGGTCACCACATATAGAGAAGTTAACCTCAACAGGGCTTTCAAAAGTGTTTAATTAGGCGCGAAAGCCTACAGCATTCTAGTGCTTTACACCTCACGGCGATGGACCGCTGTGTTGTCATGCAAGTGTCGCCCTTATTGTTCCATTGCTCTTCAAATGCGGAAAACAGCTGCAGGTACCCCGGTGTCACAAAACTTTCGCCCAAATGGTCCAATATAGACGACGTCGCAAAGAGGCGAATTTATGATTTGAATTGAACCCAACAGAATATTCACTTACAAGAAAAAATATTCTCAAATAAGAAATACGTAATTTGCAGTCAAGACCACTTTGCTTAAGTTCAGTAACAGCTACGAACTGAGAATAATATCAAACAGAGCAAGTTTCTCATTGGTTCCGAGGTATAGGATACCGTTGCATCGATACGACTGCAGTTCCAGATGCTTTTAGCAACATAGACTTCTCATTCCATAACATGTCTACTCGGATCACTACGTCATTTTCTGCTACATTTGTGGGACTTCTTTTTTTCTTTCTTCGACTTGATTCAACGTGATACGGTCACGACATTTCTCTTTGCTATGTACTGGCTTAAGAGCCGCCCAGGGTGTATGCATACAAACAAACGTGGTGCAATCACGAAAGGTACAGACGAGTATATGTTAAGGGCCCCGCCTGCCTGCATAGTATTTCTCCTTTTTTCGGCCGAGAAGTGCGGTAGCTATAAGGACTACACTGGCACGCACTACAAGAGCGCCATCGTCGCTACGCGCAAGGCTCTGAACTGGCGTGCAGTGTTCTCGTAGTGCTCCGTGTACCAATGGCACTTTCAGCGGTGACCCTATCATGTTATTGAGGAAAAGTATGTAGGAAAGTGCAATGCAGGCTCCCATCGTAGTTTGGCTCGTGTCCGGCAAGTATGTTTTAAGATACGGCCGTCTGAAAAAGTCGTTTATAACCATATTTTGGAGGGCTCCAAAATAATATTTACCGCGTGTATTTTCGTAGTTAAACATACTGGGGACACGTTTATTAGTTTCGTTGAAAAACCATGATTTCAAACCCTCTGAAACGCAGTTCAAACGCCAGGCAGGCGGAAGATTTGCGACAATCACGGACCTCTATACATGACTGAGGCTTGAGACCTACAGTACACATACTTTCCACGAGTGTAGCAACAGCCAAGGAATGTTTTCCGGAGTTCGGTTCTATCTGTGTTAAATTAACCACGAACAGAAGGTATTGGGTAACCGGAGATGATAAACACCGGCCACAGCGGCCCGTCCGCTGGGGTTAGGTCGACGGTGTGTTGCCGCGACTGTGGCGAGGGAGACAGATCTCCAATCACACCGTTAGTCGCGCGGCTCCATCTGGCTGGCTCTCGCACAGGTTTCGTACAATGCAAGTGATTCAGAAACGATTCATATTTTCCAGTGGTGTCTAAACACGAAACATTTCGTGCCCAAAGACAAATTTCAAGTTCTCATTTCAACTCCAATGATTATTTTCTTGGGCGTGGAAATGGCCAAAACGGATGTTTTCATAATCAGTTTTAGATGTTAAATCTTCTTACTCCAGAGTTGTCTACAGACGTGTATCATCAGGGCCGGTCCTTGGCATAAGCGCAGTAAGCAGTCACGTGGGGCGCCAAGCTAAAAGGGGCGCCGAAAGCCCCGTGAAACTGTTTTAGTAGATATGGCGAACAAGTTAGAAAGAGAAAAATTTAACTGGGAAAAATTTTTGAAGGTAGACAACATTAAAATAATTTACTAAAACCACTCTTTAGCTTTTGAAAATTAGCACATTCCGTTGTCTTGTGAAAAGGAACGAGGCGCATAGGCAGGGAGTATGAATCCCATCATGAGGAGCTGAAGGCGCCCCTTTCAAAGATTAATGGACTCGTCTGTTTCGCGCAAAATGCCACCACGACCAGCACGCAACTAGCTGCAGTTATTCGTCAAACTCGCATAATGATGATGTGTGACACGGTAGCGAATGTTTGTGATGTACTACAATGCAACTGTAAAGTCTCATGGATGCCTTTAATTGATTACACGAAGTAACGTTTTATTGTATTTAAGTAGCTAGTTAATTTTTTTTCTTTTTTATTACGTTTCCAAACACAATGGCTGAGGGTAAGAAAAAATCCCGAAAATTATACCGGGAAAGAAAACTATAGCAAACTGAAGAAGATGGGGGAAAAAAAAAACCCCAAAGCTTTGAAAAAGTATTGTCCGCGTCTTCTTTAACGAAATTTGATGATAAAAGTTTAATGATTATAGTATATATATATATAATAGTGGCCCATTAGTCATCAGTCGCTGTGATTAATCACGTAGTACAACTAAAATATAATATCGAATTCATAAGTAGATTTATATTGCGTAAATTTCATATTTACAGTACTTTCCAAAACCAAACAGAACGCTTCACTTTAAATGTTAAATGTGCGCACCATCCGAAACCACAGATTGTGTCATAGGAACGGCACACCTTTAGATAATACGAAGTACTTATTTTTTCATTCATCAGGCAACGCGTCTTAAACACTCATGAAATGACATGACTGTTATTTGTAATGAGCGGAGTAAAGGGGCGTGTTTTTCTTTTGCATGTTTAATGCTTGCGTGTGGGGAACGTTTCTCTGTTTCTTTCAAATATTACAACATATTTTCCCTTAGGGTTTTATAACTATAAAAATATTTGTAGACTTATCGAAATCCCTGCTGAAAATCGTAAGCTAGCAATTTGCTGACAACTTCACTATGAGTATTACAAGCATTACTTACGATAGTATGTAGGCAGTTACAAGTAATGTTGCGAAGTTTTTTTTATTTTTTTAAGGTTGATTTCAAAATTGTTGGCTTTGCTGTGAACAGCTTATTTTAATACTTTTTTTTTTTCATATATATACAGTTTTGTTGTATTATTTTCAGAATACATCGGAGACCCAAACTTTTGCAAACGACCACAGTGAAATGAGTCTTTTTTTAGGCCTACGTGTGTGAAAAGACAATGTGTGAGTCATAGCAAGATAATACATCTCGATTGTAATTTGATGAACCACTTTTGCCGCAGTGGCTAGTGGCGAAAAAAGCTCTTCTCAATTCAAACTAATCAAAACTTATTTAAAGCCGATATCATAACAAGAGCGACCGTGTGGACTTGCCACAATGACAATTGAATCTGAAATTTTGAATGGAATAGATAGTGATTGAGTTCTTAAAAGAGTCTTCGAGAATGAAAGTCTGGAGAATCTCTTCGTAAGTTTATGCTTGCATCGCTTTAGACGCATTATTTTCAAACGTAAACTACCATCAATTTTCTATAATTATTATAAGTTATTTCTCTGTAATAGTCTTAACTAAACATGCTGTCTCTTATTACAGTATCCAAGGCTTTAAATACATTGCAATTATTTTGATTGTTTTAAGTAATAAATAAATTTTAAGTTTTGAGAATAAAAACCTGTCACTGTATAGAATTACTGGCCCATACCAACATTCCACAAAGTAGTAACTACAATTTCATAACAGTTTCATAATCTTTTTATGTCACGGTGGGGGGGGGGCGGTAAAATATTACTCGCTTACACTTGAAAAATATGAAGGACCGACCCTGCGTATCATACTAACGTGCGATAGGGCCACCGCTTGAAACACTCGCCAACCTGGATACATTATTATCCGAGTCTGTGGCAGAGAAGCACAGGAGCGATAAGGGCTACACCATTGCGCGCATCAACCGCGCCATCGCCACTAAGCGCAATAATTAAAGTTTGCGATTACAGCGGACCCGTTAAGTACAACGTCACTCGTGAGCAGACGTCGGCGTCAAAAAGTTCTAAGAGAAAGTTTTTTTGTAAAACTTATAATAGTTACAAAACGAGTGGAGAGGATTAGACATGCCGTTTTCCGCGTATGCGGCCGAGATTCGCGGAGGCGATAAGGGCGACACTGTTGAGTGCATCAAGTGCGCTACCGCCACTAAGCGCGAGGCTCTGAACAGGCGTGCAGCGTTCTCGTAGTGCTTAGTGTACCTATGGGATTTCCAGCGGCGACCATATATTTTTACTGACAGAAGTGTGTAGCAAGATCTTGAGTATTGTTTGTATCTGAAGTGTATGTTTTGAGATAGGGTGGTTTGAAAAAGCCGTCTTTAGCCGCAGAGCTCACGCGTTTCCAGGGCCGGAGCGAGCGAAATAGCTACAGGCAGGCGGAAACCCGGGGACCGAGGATTACACACGCCCCGGGTTGCGTGTTAAGAACATTCCCCCGTCACCCTTCACCAACCTTCACCCCCTCCCCCAGCAAACTTGCCCATTATCGCGCGAGAAAAGGCTTGCTTGCCGCCGTGTCGACGACGACGCGGGATGAACATAAATTCGTGCATCAAGGGCGAGTGTCTGCTCCGCCGGGCGATGTATTACGCGCGTCAGGGGCTCCGGCGTCAAACGCGCTGCCGAATGAGTCACTTTATCGCGGCCGTCCTTGGGGGCGGCGAGGCACTGCGACGTTTATACGTGCCGAGGTGTGTTTCACGAGGGGTTTGTTCCTGTGAGTCAGAGATACGGCCCGTGTGGGCGTGGGACCGCGCTCTTTACGCCCGCTTCACATGTACGCCGACCACGCCTAACCGACACAGCCAATCAGGAACCGTCCTCGTTTTGCGCACCAGCCACGCCGAGAAGTTTATTGAGCTCGCGCCTAAATTTCTACTCGCGGGAAGAGCGGAATTGGCCTCTAATTCCTTGGTTATAGTCTATTAGCGGTTTATTCACTCTTTTTAAATCAAAACTTTCAAAAATCACCCAATGTATGACGTGCTTGGTTGTTTTTCTAAATATATAATTTATCACGGGCGTTGTATACTTGTGTTACTATAAAAGTACCTTATTTTCCATTAAATTGAACAATTACATATTAAGTTACTTCATGTATGATTAACATGAATAAAAACAGAGAAAAAAAGTGTGTTGGTAATGCTTGGTAAGAAATAGTTCTCGTGCAAAATATTATTAAACAACAGTGCGCACGAACGCAGAGCGTTGTCCCTTTGGTGTTAATTTCCTAGACTTGGTTAAGCTTTCTTCGCATGAGGCGGAGGAATATCCTGAAAGCAGAAATTTAGCAGGGTTTCAGAAAAGTTTGAAGTAATCGTGAACGGAATTAATCATCGTGTATTGATATAATAGTATAGAATAATTCCGTGTTTATGTTCATAATGAAATACGCGAGTAATAATGTTACTGTTATAAAAAAATTTGTGTTAAATAAATGAAGTTCGTAAATGAACCGATAGGTGCCAATTAAAGTACAAAGCATTTATGGAATTATAAAACAAAATTACAATCTCTTGAAAATTATTTATTTAAAATTCGTACCACAATGGAATTAAAATATAGCAGAGACATGACAGCATCTAGTTTGTTGTCCATCACTTATTTTTTTAACATTGGTATTAAAATAACGAACGAAAAAGAGTGGTAGTAAGCCGCATGCACTTAAACAGCAAAATGGTAACTAAAAAACATCCGCTATAGGCTTTAACGACAAACTGAGCACTTTTAAAACCTTTGCTTAGGACTGTATTTTTCCACCATATGTGAAGTTAACATCGCCATGGGCCTGGCCACTTTATTCATGCGTCGGTCAAGTGAAACTGCGAAATTATTATAAAAGTTAATATTTCACAAATGTTGTAATCCCTTAACATATATGCACAAAAACCGACGCAAAAAGAATCATTTCAGTATTCACAAATGTTTACTTTCCACTTCCGATTCAACGCTAAGAAATGGAACTACTTTGACTACATCGTTACCAGTCAGTGTGCCCGTTAGATTACATCCCGGCAGGGGCGTTTGCATTTTTCAAAGGTTGATTTCAAAAGTGCTTAATTAATTGGGAACACTATACACATAAACAACCATAGGTTGTGTTCCCTCTGTCTGTTCCGTGTTATCGACGTACATGTGAATCCACTTTTATGGTGGCACAGGACGCGTGCCAACTTCGCGGCCACAAAATTCCCGAAGCACAAGCATTGAATAGCTGCTTTGCCACAGACCTGTCAAAGCCATATGATTTGAACTCTCAACTGGCGTAACTAAGCATTACGTGCTTTGAAAAGATTGTTACTCTTCCCTTGACCGAGCTCTGAAGAAACAAATGCACTCTGTAAAGGCACGTGTAGGTAGGTAAAATGATGTAAACAAACGTCAAGTGACTGTCTGGCGACGGGCTGCGGTGATGTACTCGGTGGTCACGCCACAACCTGACACGTATCTGAGGGAGAGGGCCCTCCCAAATGTACAAACACTCTTCGCTCAATTTTAAGGAAAAGTAAAAAATCATAAATAAAAGTTGTGAGATATAAACTTTCGAGAGAACAACTGTTCTATTGCTCATTAATTATTATCGAAGTGGTCACCCTTATAGTACGCCTGTAGGCAACTTTCAAGTATTTCTTTTATATTGTAAGCTTTTTAAAAGGAAATTTTTGTTTCTAAAATACATGCCCTGATGCAGTGTGTAGACTTATACGCCTTATCAGTAGCCACGAAAGCCGTATTCATCGCATGAATAAAAGCTAAAATCCATGGGGTTCGCTAGAATTTCAGCCAGGGAGGGACAAGCTATGATTTTTAAGTGAAATTATTACCATTGCATATTCTTTTATTAACTTGGTTGATTTTCACACAGGCAACACTTTTCTAGATTTATTTGTGCAATGTAGGGTACAATATACTTGGCAAATTTCTTTGATTTGTAATTCCCGTAGTTTCACTCTTTCTGCTCTGTTGCAGATGGACAAGTGCCTCCACTTCCAATCCCCTCCCTTCTGGATCTACGCCCGTGATAATCTTCTCCAAAAAAAATTCCTGGATACGTGCATGCCTGATTACGACGAAGGGCATTAAAGTGTCGGCAAGTTCAAGTTCCGCAAGTTGGAAACTTGACGGGCGTTGCTGCTGGCCGATGGGTTTTCTCGCGATACTTCAGTTTCCCCCACTATTGCATTCCGTCGCTGCTATCTCCGTCTCATGTCACCCCCGTCGGCGCAGAAGACATCACTCAACTAATAAAGCGCGGACCAAATTTTCCAGTATATTGCACCGATATGAAATTTTGACATTCAGCAGACAAATCCCCACAAACAAATTAAATTAGAACGAAAATAATGTAATAGAGATACATAAATTAGCTAAAATCTATCTACACAAGAACGATGTTGGAAGTGTACATTGTACAATAACAGCGAAATATATGATGAAGTGAATTTCTTCATACCCCCAAAAAGTCTGACAGATAAAACTGAAAATCAGTTTGAAAATGAAAACAAATCACAACATTCGTCACATTATTTACTGGACTCCGATGTAACACAGTATCTGCATCCCACTTTGGAAAATTATACACAACGCTTTCAGACTAATTTTAATTCACAGTTTCAGGTGTTGCAAATAATCCTTTTTTTTTTTAATCCATGCTGTACTTTAGTTGACACAGCACTTGTTTCGTTGTTACGACCAATTAATTGTAGGCTTCATGTTCAGCTATAATAATATAGTAAGAGGAATACTCATAACTTATAGCAGTAGCACAGTTTCGAATCAGTTACCTACAGGGGAGAACATGGCATTAAGGTGGCCCCCCACCCCTCCGGGTAAGCCGCCGAACGGTGTGCAGAGCTGCAGCAGAAAACGTTTTATTAAAAAACCGTCCAACGTGTCTGAGTGAGACCTGCTTGCGAATAGCACTTAAGAAACGTTACGCGTCTGTATACGTTTTTCAGTTCCTCCATTTATCTCTAAAGCATGTTTTTGTAATAGTGAAAATGGCTCAAATGGGTGTTTTCACGGTCATTTTTAGGTATGAACATCCGGTACAAAACATTTAAAAAACGAATAGGGACGTGCATGAAACCTTATTTGTATTATTACGTCTCCGCTGAAAGTCTCATAGAGGCGCGTTATCGACGGCAAGACTGCACGCCAGTTCAGTGCCTTGCTCGTAGAGGAGATGAGAGAGTTGATGCTCATGTCTCGGTCGTCCCTAGCGCTCCCACGCTTTTAGGCCTCAGACTTGCAAAATTGCTTCAACCAGGCGGCCACCTTAAGAAGATTATGCACCTGCAGCTTGAACTGCGTTGAAGAGTGTATGAAGTACGCGTTTTTTTATTACGAAACTACTTTACCTGCGCCGTACGTTAACTCGAGACGGAAGTACCAAGACAACTTTGGAAATACTACCCACATCACTGACACTATTTCCGAGCTCTCCTAGGTCGCAGCTAAGAACTGCCTTTCCACACTGCCTTATCGCAAAATGTGATGATCGGAAACACTCGAACTAGTATACGGACATGTACTGAACTTTGCTCTAATAAAATGATACGGTCGCCGCTTGAAGTTTCTTAGTTTCAGCGGTACGACGCGAACTCTGCGCGCCATTTCAGCAGCCAGCGTGTAGGTGCGCCGGGCGACAGGTACGCGGGCCTGTTGTCGCCCTTTATCGCTCCCTCGCTTCTCTACCACGCACGGCCGAAACAGCTCCACTGCATATGACTCTCGCACTCCTTGCACATTACACGATTTCGCCCGCGCGAGAACAAATCACACGGGCGAATATTTTTAGTCGACCATTGAAGATAATGAGACCTTTCACACAGTGCGGTTACGATTGTTACCCGTGTTGCGGCCGCCTGGTGCCACTGGAGATGAGCGGCTCCCGTGCGGGCAACAACAGTCTCTCCCGCTCAGCGGACTACGTGACCAAGTGCACGCTTGCACACTGCACGGGTCTTAGTCGTGCGGGAGCCGTCTGCGAGTGCAGTGCGTGGCTTGAATTTGAACCCCGTTTCCAGTTGTTTTGTTATACTCTCGTTTAAATTATCGAAGTGATTGACTCTGAAGTTTTAATTTCTCTTGTCGAATCAAAAGGAGCGTTATGGGACAAAACGTTGGGCATTTATAAAGACAGAATTGCTACAAGAAAAGACTGCGGGGAAGTGTGTTTGGCATTGAAGCCAGATCTTGAAAGCCTTGGAGATAAAGAGAAAAACACATTTGGCAAGTACTGTTTTTAATCAATTTAATATTTTTTAAACATAATTTAACTTGAAAGGTTATACTGTACTTCAACTCAATTGAAAATAGATACAATTGCCATGTTGGTTTTTTGTTTAAAATACAGCATATAAAATTTTTTTTTTTTAAACTTATGTCTACATTTTAAAAAGTGTTATTTTACCTTGTAACTTATGTTCAAAGGTAACCAAAACTCTGGCAATAGAAAATAAGTAAATGTATTTTTACTTACTGAACATTCATTTTACACTCATACAAGAGATTCTTCACATGATTTCACTTTTGGTAAACTAGATTTTTTACATTTGCCACGGAACACTTCCAACGTCCGACAAGAAATAGCTGCAAAGGACACTTGTGATATTGTTTGCTGCCAAGCCTCCTCTTGTAGTATTTTCACCTGTCAAATCTTCTAGGCCTATGATCGTTGTTGTGTCTTCAACAAGATATCCGTCTCTGTCACGTACAAAGTTGTGCAATACGATGCATGCGTTGACAATGAGCACGGCAAATTGTGGCTGAACATTGATAGAACGATGAAACACTCGCCATTTATTACTAAGAATGCCAAAAGCACATTCCACATATCTTCGTGCTCTGCACTATTTTCTCTGCACTATTTTCTCAACTGTGAGGTGTTTCCCTCCATAGGGTCTCAATAAGCGTTTGTGTAAGCCGAACGCTTTGTCTCCAACAAATAAGTATGGTATTTTAGGATTCTCTGTTCCAGGAAGAAGTCTTTCTTCAGGTAATTGTTGAGCATTATTTTCAATTGACTTCCACAAATTGGACCTCTTAAAAATTGATGACTCACACTGTTTACCATAGTTTCCTACATCAACGTAGACAAATCTGTACTTGGAGTCAGCCACAGCCATTAGCACAATAGAGAAATAATCCTTGTAATTAAAATACGTCGATCCTGAGTTAAATTGAGAAGTCAGTCGCATGTGTTTACCGTCGACAGCGCCGAGGCAGTGTGGGAAATTAGCAGTACTTTCAAAATCTAAAGCTATTGATTCCCACCTTTCACAAGTTGGTGTTGGAATACACTGTTCTCGCATTGTAGACCAAATTGCTGTACATACTCTCTCAACAATTTTTCTTCCAATTGAAATTCCAATCCGGTAGTTATAGTGTAAGTCAGTAAACGTGCAACCACTCGCCAAATATCTAAAAAATAAAACACACAGTTTGATATTAGAACAATATATAACTAAAACTATTATTTTTAATACATGTATCACATTGTTAATGTAAATATCAATGCATTTTACTTTAAAAGAGTTCAAAATAACAAATTAATACTTTTGCAATTTACAGATAAAGAAGTAATCCGAAGATGGACTAACCTCCGAGATTGCTTTGCAAAAGCTAAGAAAGAAGCCAAAGCTGCCAAAAAAAAGTGGATCACAGGCCAAAAAAACGCACAAAATACGTGTACTCAGATCAACTACAGTTCTTAAATAAAATATATAATGATACAAATACGGTGGATAGCTTGGAGCCCGTTGAACCGGATGGAGAAGAGACAGAGCAAGAAGAGGAACCTGCAGCAGTAAATCAGAACCAAAACACGACCAGAAAACACAAGAAGCCAGACAAGTGGAATTAAAACTACTGAAAGCATTGGAACCAAAAACACGCTGCAGTAAGATGACTTTTCTGCAAAGTCTAATGCCCCACCTGACAAATTTTACAGATAGAGACTTTCTTCAGTTCCAAATTGGAGTATTGAAGGTTATTTATAACATAAATAAGATGAAGGAAGCCATTTCTACACCACAACCCAACTTCTTTTCTCCCATGCCCTCTTATTAGCTACCGTCTTAGCCGCCACCAGTCACTACTCAACAACAAGCATATTTACCCGCTCATCAACCACCTCAATTTTCCCCTCAACAATATGCAAGTACTAGCTTTCCAACACAGATATCAAGTAACTTTGACCAACCACATTCCTTATCTAATTACAATACATTTGGACCCCCAAATCAATCAAAGACAGCGCACAAAACATCAATAGCACGGAATAAAAATGCACCACCAAAAAAAGACACACAGCAGTCAACATCGCAATTTCTCCAGGGATTTTGCTACAGCGACTCGTCATTGAGTGAAACTGGTCCAAGTCCTCCTCCACCTTCAGGTGCAAGATCTACTACACCTTCTTGCGAGTCCACGTATTCTGATTTTGATTTTGCGACAATTAATGTTGAATCGAACTAGGCTTTTGTGAATTTGATGTATACGAATGCCTATACTTTTCATATGTTCCAAGTATTCTTTTTATTATATTCATAGCTGAATTAGTAATCTAAGCTCAATAAAGTAAAAGTGCTGATTGATAGATGTGTTTTATATCTTTACCTCGTTAAGATAATTTGTTTTATTTAGTACTTTAACGTACACATTCTTTGAAATCCATTTTAAAAACAACAATTACATTAAAATAAATTTGTTTTCTAGAAACTTACCTTAATGTCATAGCCAACATTTCAATTTGTTGCATACAATTTCTGAATTGAGTGTTTTGTCGTTGAAGGACATTTTTCTATTTGTCGTGCAGCTCATCAAATGAACCAGTTGACGTGCGGAAATAATTAAAAAACTTTTGCTCGTCGTTTCTAAGGTCCTGAAACAAAGTACAGAAAGCCCCACTTTCTCACGTCTCTGATTAATGGGATGAACCCAGTGGACCCGATCACGCCTTTTCCATTTTCGACGTCGATGAAATATTAATGCAGCTATGATTTGTTCGCGATTCGTAGTTACAATCCTACACTTTCCACAGAACTGGTAAGAACTCTACTGGTGAATATGGAGTTTGTATTTTTCCCTTTTGCACGGTTAAAAGTCGTCGCATTTTGAAAGCAACAGACCCACGATGAAAACCCGCACGAGTTTTAATCGTGCGGGCGAAATCGTATAGTGTGCAAGGAGACTTAGAGCTTGGTTCGCAATTGAAAGCATAACAACAACCACAGAACATGGGTCGTGTGCACGCGAATTGACCGCCATGTTTTCGAACCTTCTGATTCACAACCGCACATAACAGATCGTGTGCATGAGAATACCACGACATTGAGCACAAAGGAGATGTTTATGTTTAATTTCTTGTGAAGGTGTATGGGGCAGCAGCCAATCAGAGCAGAGTATAAAATTTAATATTAATTTAGATGAAACAGGCGATAGTTAAATAGCAGACATTTTTTATGGCTATTAGCATATTTACGATTGCAAAAAAAAATATTTTTAAGAAAAACAAAAAAGTTAAATATTTTTGATCACCGTTAGTTTTCAGGACAATATCACAATCTGTTACGTGTATCCATTGTTTATCAACACTGCACACTGACGTAACATTCGTCGCAAAATTTCATTGGCAAAAAGTAGTACATAAGTATTCAATTATGAAAAAATTTTGCACAATAATTCTGGTCGTGTGAATGTTCGGCTGTTATATTCTGTGTTCATGCAATATGATTGTGAACCCAGTCTAACTAAGCCTCGCAGTGTATGTAACGGGCACAAAGTAATCTCCCTGCGTGTTTATGTGAAGAAATGTGTATAGTCCATTCACGGTAACTTCACGCTTTTCCGAAACCCTGCTAAAACTCTGCTTCCAGAATATTCCTCCGCCAAGTGCAAAACAAAGCTTAACTAAGATTGGAAAATTGCACGCACTGGAGGGACAACGCATCGCATTCGTGCGTACTCATGCCAGTGTAATAATATTTTACGTAATAACTATTTCTTACTAGGCATTACAAACACACCTATTGTCTCCTCTTTTTATTCATATTAATTGTAGATGAAATATTATAATTCATGGATAAAATACAAATAAAATTTCTATTGAATCAAAAATAAGGTACTTTAATGAACACAAGTGTACAACGCTTCTGAAACATGGCATGTTTAGGAAACAACGAGACACTTCACATTTTTCAAAGGTTTGATTAAGAAGTGTGAAGAAACCGCGAATAGACTATGCGCTGGGTGTGATGGGATAAAGCTGACTGCGCCAGTGCGAGAGGGGCTCGTGGGATCCGCGCGTGTACTAGGCAGGCAGGAAGGCAAAGTGTCCTGGCGGCGTAGGTCGAAGAGGACGGAGGGAGCGATGGGCCCGGGCGGGCTAGCGAAGGTATTTCCTGTCCGACATTCTTCTGGAGGAGAGAACCCGCGCGCAATTACGACGCCCTGCCACCCCACGCCGCTCGCTGCCTGTCTATCGCGGTATATTCACACTTTTTAAGGCCCCTCCTACCTAGTACTTTTTTCCGCGTCGAGAAGCGCGGCGGGAGCGATAACGACGATACTGACACGCGCTTCAATTGAGCATCGCAACGCTCTGAACTGGCGTGCAGTGTTCTCGTCGCACTGCGTGTACGTATGAGACTTTCAGTGGCGACCCTATTATTTTATTGGTGGGAAGTCTGTAAGAATGTTTGATGCAGGGCCCTTGAGTAGTTTTGTTTAGTATGCATCTGAAGTGTATATTTTCAGATACAGCTGTTTTTGGAGTACTCTGAAATGGTGTTTCTAACGTGCGTGACATTCTGAAAGTACTCGACAGCCCTCGTCTAAAGTGTGTGTTTCTGTCGCAGAACAGCACATATGACGCGCGTGTAATAGTTCCGTGGGAAAACGCGTATTTCAGACAATCCACAACGCAGTTCAAGCAACAGGTAGGCGGGAGCCTTAAAATCAAACCTTTTGAAAAATCTCCTTAAGTATGACGTATTCCGTTGTTTGTAAATAAGTACGCCTAATGTATCACAAGTCTTCTAATTATACTTCTGTTAACTTAAAACTATCTTATTTTTGGTTAAACTGGACTTTTACTTATAGTTTATCTATTAATAATAATATTTGATTTGTAATTGATAAGAATAAAATCACATAGAAAATAGCCGTGTTGGTACTTCATAGTAAAAAATAGTTCTCATGTAAAATATTATTAAATTGAGTACGCACAAATACGGTGCGTTCTCCTTCTAGTGTGATTTTCTAGTCTTAGTTAAGCTTTGGTTGCGTGAAGGTTAGCCATGCTAACGATGGCTCGGACAGCCGGCCGTTATGTTGGATTGATGTTCGTTTATATTAATATGTATGTATTTTACTGTTTCGCACAACTATGTACATCATGCACGCAGCAAATGTGTGTATATATATATAACATATAGTGTGTGTTGTATGTTATCCATGCTAACGTTTATTTATGTATATATTTTCACATGTATATATATATATATATATATATATATATATATATATATATATATANGATGTCAGCTGTCGCTGAGGAGGACCCAAGTCGGTAGACACCTGCGGTAGCAGACGACAATGGCGGCGGTGGGTGATTGTCGAGCGCGTGTAGGCCGAAGCGTATGTGTGTGCTATTTCCGACCCTACACTGATACTTGCAACGGTAGCTTTGCGACGCGCCTGTGTGTGTGTGTGTGTATATATATATATATACATATAATATATATATATCTTTTTTTTTCTTTCCATGTGTGGACGATTGATACATATTCCCGAACTTCAAAGGTTTGTAAATACTGACGAACTATTATTATTAAAGGACTTCAGTGTCTACTCGTCCTTATCTCCTTGACTGCTTACGGAAGTGATGTCTGTGATATGAATTTGGTGACTGTAGCCTCAGTGGGTGGGATATGGTAGCCAAATATTCTTATACGAGGGCTTAGGGCGTACTTGAAACTGCCATCCTATTCATTGTCGGAGGCGATTTCTATGTTATGAATTTGGCAACTATAACTTAAACGTTTCGGAAATTCAAACACATTATGCTTATAAGTAGGTTAAGGGGGTGCTTGCGCCTACGACCCTGTTCGGCGTCGGGGGTGATTATATGTTATGAATTTGATGACTATCTTAAATGGTTCGGAAATAACAGCCAACTATGCTTAAATGTGGACTTAGGGCATACTTGACCCTGCTGTCCTTTTTGTTATTGGGGGTGATACCTATGTTATGAATTTGGTGGCTGTATCTTAAACGGTTTGGAAAATTACAGTAAACTATGCTTATATGTGGGCATAGGACGTACTTGATGCGCACGCGGTGCGTCTCTTAGGCTTGCGTGCGTGTGCAGACTTCGCTCCGTGTCGCACAGGTGGAATGACAGAGCATGAGATTCCCCTCACCAGGATGTCACGTGAAAGGAGACCAGAAAGAATATGACAAAACCAAAATGGAATGACACAGCATGGAACTAGTCCCCGCCAGGACTTCAGGTTAAGGGAGATCAGAAGGAATATGAGAAAACCAAGGTGGCAGCAGACGACGATGATGAGGGAACATCCAGGACGGAGGACAAGACAAGCAAAAGAGAGGAAAGGGTGAAAATAAAGGAGATCGGAAGGAATATGAGAAAACCCAAAGGGAGAAAGCAGGTAAGAGAGAACGGGCACGGGTGAGAGAGACTGGAAGGATGGAAAGAAGTTGCATGACAAGGCAATAAACTCGAACATTCTTGAACAAACAAGATGGATGGTGCTGGCACGGAATGACAGAGCGTGCTTGGTAAATTATTGCACACTCCAGCGGACAATTGCACAATTTTCGCTGGATTAATCCGGATTAAGCAAATGACAGCCGTGTTGTGCAAAATACATTTTTTTCGGGAAATTTTACTGGTTTTGAGGGAATCTCGATAAATTTTTAGGGAAATTTTGGCGATTTTGGTTATTTTTGAGGGCGAAAAAATAATCGTTGGGGGGAGGGGGGGCACCGCCGGTGCCCCGGCTCCACAGGCCAATGGGGAACTCTTATTTTTCTACCACTCACACTCACTGACAAAAAAAATTACTTTTGTTGAATAAAACACAGTTGTTTGGCGCAGCCAAATTAATTAATTAGCAACTGAAGGCAACGTCACGATATTGGAAACCCTACGCACCCAAGGCGGACCTGGCGGAATGATACGCACGTTGGTTTTCCGCAGAACGAAGGCGAAAGAACGGCACATCACACCATTTCCGAACCCAGGAGGAAAATTTTCTTCAACAGAAACATTCATTGCGATGTACCCGGACGTTCTGACCGCTCTACACTGAATGGTTGGGCAGTACAGCCAGCTCTAAACTATACCCAATACCTTGGCAGTTTCATATCAGGGGCATGCCTAAAAGCGTAACAGAGTGTGTTAAATTTTCTGCTACACTGTAAATTGTTTTTGTAAATTACACTGAGAAATTCAGCGTACATTAAAAAAATCTTGTAAAAATACGTAAACATCATTTGTAAAAGGTAATCTTTTGTAATATTACAAGAACCGTATTTGTAATACATCTCGGATATATGTTGTAATGATAGAGAATAATCACTTTAAATCACGATGTCATTCGAACGACGTACTATTCAATAATCATTGAAATGGAAGGAAAATGATTTCTTTCAATGATCATTCAAGTATAGAAACTTCTTCACCTGTAACTTTCGTTTGCAGAAAAAAATAAGCCCATGTGATCACGCTGTGTGTACTTCCCCCTGGCCCAGTTACTTTAGTAACCAAGCGAACAGCCTGCAATCAAAGGAATGTTCACAAACAAATCAATTCTACAATTATAAAACACCAACTATGACTGTTCACCTTCCACATTCGGCGAACCGGGGTCGATTCCCGGCTAGGTCGCTCCTTGATTTTCGCATTAGGGAATCGTGCCGGACGACGCCGATGATCGACGGGTTTTCTCGGGGATCTCCCGTTCCCCTGCCTTTGTCGATAAGAGCCGCCCAAATTTACTGAAATCCACTAATATTTTGTAGATATTTACTGTTATATTCCGTATAAGAATAAGTAGTGAAGTTGATCCTTGGGTAAAGGGTGTGGGGTAATAACGCAAGGGATGTTGAATCTAGTCCTCATGCTGGCAAGGTGTATCATTCTTTTGTCGTGAATTATATTTATAAATAATTTTTTCCCTACTCTCTGTTATTATTTCATCACATTTTTTATTCTAGAAGAAAAAATATTTGATGTCCACTTCTCAATAATGTAAGTTGTGAAACAAGCCCATCATTTGTAATATTACAAATTTATGTTTTGCAGATTTTGCAGGAAAGCTGTTTGTAGTTCTACAATAGGATTTTCTTGGCAACTGGGTTTCCAAAAATGTTTCTTGTATAAGAACAACAAAAATTTTTTTTGCGGAAAATTACTCAACGTTTTGGTAGTTTCTAAATCATCTTAACCGAAGAGTTCGCAAACTGTCTTACTGATCTAGGTCATAAGAGGTTCATATTATTGTAGACAAACACATAGACACATAGCCTACAGCTCATTGGCTGTGACAATGAAATAACGTGTTGTGTCGACCTAAGTACAGCACGCATCATAAAAATGTATGTTTACAACACCTAAAACCGTAAACTAAAGTGGGTCTGAAAGGGATAGGAGTTGAATTTTTCCCCCGCTGTGGTAGTAGCAAAGATCAAATAACAGCAGCTGAAGCTTAACATAGAATTGTTAAGTCTAGTACACGGTGGGTTGAGTGGTTAGACTGCTCGCCTCCCATCCAGTCGAACCGGGTTCAATCCCCGTCCGGTTCAATCCGGATTTTCGCAAGTGGGAATCATGCCGGACGATTCCGCTGGTCGGCGGGTTTTCTCAGGGATCTCCCGTTTCCCCCACCCTTTCATTCCGGCGCTGCTCCACACTCGCCTCGTTCACCCCCATCGACTCTCAAGACCTCGACGTTAAGAGCCGCCTAAATCTCTTCACTCACTCTAAACCACGTGTTACCGAACTCGCGAATTTTTCATGTCCCCGTTTTACAATCTGTTGCAGTTTGACTCGTCTGGTAGAGTTCCGTTCGGTAATGAACGTCCGAGCCTTACGCAAGAGATATGAAAATCAATTAAAAAAAAAAAGTAACATCCACTTTTACATGTCCATGCTTAAATTCACGAAACTCTCAACACATAGCCACAGGATATTTACTCGTATGATGAATTACGTAGTGTGGATATGCCATCGAAAAGAAAGGTCTGGGAGGAAGGAATAGCTCAAATTATTCAGTAAACTTGGCGTGGCGGCAGAGATAAGAGATAAACAAGTAAAACATGTGGATGATTTGCATAATGTGCAACGTACCGTAACCTCCTCAGTCCTTGGTCGTGCGGAAACGGAATGGCCGGAGGGTAGAGTGGAATTCCCATGGTGGCTTGTTGACAACGGAAATATTGCGCGCCAGTTCAACGTCTTGCGCGTGCAGGTGATGCGGCATCCACTGTGCGTATCCATGTTGCCGGTCGTATGGTCGTGCACAAGATTACAAAACAAAACTAAACAGCACTTACAAACAAACTGTGCCTATCTCAGTTTTAATTATCCTCTACAAAGTAATTATGCTATTTGGTTGTCCTTTGAATATTTTTATTACTGGATCGTACCAGAAAATTATGTGCATCGTGAAACCGAAGACAAAATTGATATAGATTTGTCCTTCAAAACAACACCTCCCGTTTTTGAAACCTATACACAGGACTGGCCGGTGATCTTCCACGCTAATGAATTGCGTAATACAACAGGCTAAATAAATTTTTATATAAATTTCTTGCAATTCCCTGTTATTTTTACTAACTATTCCAAGCATTACACTCATGACACCACTTTCCAGGTGACAGTAGTCGCAGAAGACCGGCGGCTTCACGTTGTTAACTCTTTCCTTCAATACTGTCGGCTATTCGTTTGAGATGAGCGTTCTAAGAGTTACACTGGTTATGTGAAGATATCTCGTCTCTAATAGCAAGGTGAGCTAATTTTCTCTAACTGAAAGAATCAAAAAAATTCCTAAGCATTGCTTAACGGAGTTATGCTTTCAAATTCCCACTTTCGACGTAAGTTATTGATCCGCTCTCAGAGAAAGGTGGCGAAACCATACCATGCCCATGGAAATATACGCAAAAACAAGTCTGATACTGCAGACATCGAGATGTGATTACAAGTGCAAGGAGGTGTCTTTGTAGGAGCCGTCCAAAGAGGCATTCGACCCCAATTGTGAAGTACGCACTTGATAGGGGAGTTCGAACACAACTCTAGTCCCCCTGCCGGGCCAAGACGATCATCACAAGCACTCGCGTGTCCAAAATACATTACATTCCTTGTTTGCGTGTGTGCTTCAATACAAAAATTGAAGCCAAAATCACTCATTTGTGCGTTTTAAATTTTACTTTAATTTAGAAAAACATTTAAATAGAAATACTGTCCCTAACTTTGCTGCGAACTAGTTTCTATAAAGAACAGATGTACCCGCTTTGCATACATTTCACTAAGAAATTCTCTAACGTGTTTTCAAGTAGTTCGAAACTAGTGTTTATTCTAAGCTGTAATGAAGTTATTATTTTACAATGATAATGCCAACATGAAATTTTAACGTCTAGAAAACTCTTACATTACTTTTACTTATTTTGGGTTACAGGCGTATGATATAACCAGGCACATAAATGTCATCACGTCCTTTTGCGCAACGAACACAACTGCACTCTAAGAATTGTTTTTCGCAAATTTACCACATTATTGTGTACGCGTAGGTACTACGAAGGAACGATTAGTAATTTTTTTTCCCGTACCCACACCCATGGCAGCTTTTCTACATTTACTCAGGAAAGAATCAAACGCGTGAAGTTCACAAGTTTGTACATAGTCCGTTCGTGGTTACTTCCAACTTTTCTGTAAGTTCTACTGTCAGGTTATTCCTCCGTCTCACGCAGAGTTTAACAAAGGGACAACGCACCGCACTGCTGCTCACTCAGTTTGTTAACATGTTGCATGAAAAATATTTCTTACTGGGCATTACCAACACACCTATTTTATTTGGTTTTTTAAAAATAATAATTACAATTTAAATATTGTTTATGGGTAAAATATAAGTAAAAGTTCAAGTTCATCAAAAAATAACATACTTTCAGGTTAACATATGTATAAAACGTTTGTGATAAATAACATATTTTAGAAACAACCAAACACGCCTAACATAGAGTGATTTTTTAAGGTTTGATTCAAAGAGTGTGAAGATAATGCGAATAGACATAGTAGCGTTTCTATATACCGCCTGATGTATGGCAAATGTTCCATGTTAACTTCCATTACTGTTTAGAAAGCTTACTGACTATTCTTTTAAAGTGTAGCCAAATGGATGCATTTCGTACAGTTATTACACAGATACGAAGTCTGCCATTGTTCATTGAAACTGTCCATGTTATCACACACGCGATGTCAACCGTATGTTTAGGTAAAGCAGTTCCGTAAACAGCAGTTTTGAGGAACGAGAGCTTCGGAATTACAGGAATACCAAAACGGTACTCTGGTTCTAAATTCAAATGTAGGCGGATCTTCAAACATTGCCAGTCGTGCCTCTTATTCACACGATTGTTTCTACGAAATGGGATTTGGAAACAAAGTTTGCAATGCGAAAATTAATTTTGAGTAATTTCCCGAGTCTGGAGATTAGCTGTTGTTTTTAATAACTAGTGTGATGCGTTTCAGGAACCGATATTAGTGGGCAATCTACGAACTTTTGAGTATCATGAGCTTACTATAACACGCGGTCACAAGCTTACGTCGCCTTGGAAATTTTAAACGCTACAACGCGACGTAAACCCAGTACGACTATGGGGAACTCACATTAAGCACGAGCTTGAAGTTCCTGTATCGACTCACGTACATGAAAAAAAAAAAAAACGCCCAAAACTGAGTAAAGGCTGATCGCTGTTAATTGAACACTTCTGAAATCAACCTTTGAAAAGTGTTACTACCTCTACCTGCATATGACGAACTCCCGTGGCACAGTCGGTTGGTGCGCCGCCGGTCAGCTGTGTGGGAGGCTCTGGGTTCGAATCCTAGGCAAGGAATGGGTGTTAGTTGAAGTTAAGGGATAAGATAGTTTGTAAGCCGCCCCCTGATAAGCTTCCAGGCATAACACCGGGGACGTTAATAAGTCCTTTCCAACCAACCAGCTACCTGCATATATTGTTTTTTAACGCGAGATCACTGATTGGCATGCGCCCAGTACAGTTGGTAGCGACGGAGGAAAGGTAGTTGCATGTCTTAAAATTATTTCTTTCGTTGTTGTTAAATGCATATACGTGTAAGAAATAGCAAAATTTTAAAACATCTACTTTTCTAACAATTTCACGGTTTCACTTGATCGACACAAGAATAAAGAGATCAAGTCTATGACAATGTTAAATATGCACTCAAATAGATCTTAAGCAGAGCTTTCAAAAGTGCTTAGTTTACCGTGAACAGGATATAAACAGTTTTCACGGTGAAGATTTCACTTAATAAACAAGCAAGCAAATGAGAACCACTCTTCACGCATCAAACCTTTAGTCAGTGAAATTCTTGTAGAATTTCACCATTAGAATACTGAACAGGTTTCCATAACCAATGGCAAGAGCTCTTAGGTGTAAATTTTGCAACCCCGATCAATACGTAACGCCATGAATTCTGAGAAAAAAATTTTAATACTCTTATCTAACACGATGCAGATCACTTTTCAGGACCGATAAACTCAATTTGACAGTGTCGCCGTAATACAGGTAATGGCAATTACCTCGCGGAATACTGTGGAATGCCAGATAACAGCCCCTCCCCCTTCAAAGAACACAAACCAGTTCCCCAGGAACAATGGTCCGGAATTCTTTCGGAAGTATTCATACAAGTCTGGAATAAATACAGTCACGTAAATAATTAAATATTTCAGTCCTAAACTACGAAACACTCTGGGACATTCTTTGAAATGTGGAACCTGTAAAAACAGCCCAAGATAGTTGAAAGTTGAGTGAACCTCATAGCTTAGCCATTGGTCATGTTTGTTGTTTCGTACTTACGAAAGAACTGCTACTTTGTAAGAAGCAAGTATGGCCAAAAGAAAAATGCAGGTGTGCTAGATGAGCTATTAGAATGCATCACGTTTTAAAAACTACGTCAACAAGAACCCATACAAGTGTACACGTAGTGGACTATATACAGTGTTTTGTGATTGTAGGATAATTAAAAAGGTTTAAAGTTTTTATAATAACAAATCGTGTCTTATGTGGTTTGTATAATTAAAGTAGGCAAACCAACTAATACAACAGTCTTTTATATTCGTTAAATATGAATAATAAGCAAATAAACAGTTGCATTTTATAACGTATTATTTGCAGCAAATGAAATCTATTTAATTTAATGCTACCGTTGCTTACCTTGAAAGAAGCACTGAAAGAAAATTTTGGCGTAAAAATAACATACTTTAGAGGTTTACTTTGTTCTTTCAGAAAACGTATTCAATGCCGAAATCACGTCGGAAATGTCTGTTCAAAGACGACTGTTCCGGACGTAGAGGAATGCCGCATCTACAAACACTTGTCTTGTCTCCTGCTATTATGAACAAATGTATCGCCAAACCAACAAACTTAGGCACTTTCATTGACAAATTATCGGCTCGGCCGGAAATAAGAGTTAATTAAGCAACGAGAATGAAATAATTCCGACAAGTTATTCATCTGTAACTTAGTGACCAATGCATGCTATATTTTTAATGAGATATATACAGTATGCATATTTTCATCAGCTAAATGCATTGTTTTTGTATAAAGTAAAAAAATAATTATAAAACAGTTACGTGCTTGCCCAGCATTTTATTTAGTAGGCCTATATATTTCTACCACTAGCTCCATTTCCCTGACCCACTGATATACTTTTTAACATTATTTATAACATTAAAACATAAAATTTAATGAATTACTTTACAGTTAGCTTTCAAGCAATTGAGGACATATCAAATTTCAAAATTACTATTTTCCTTAACTCATAATATATACTTTCGGTTAATAAAATTATCCAACAATGTACGTACACAAGTACCAAAACATAATACATACCTACACCTCACTGATTTTATGAACGAAAACGATAGGCCAAACATGTATGGTAATTGCCATGCGAGTTATTTATACTTCATTTCATGAATGGGTGCATGTGAACTGCTTCATTTGTGTAATTTCAAACCTAACAATGCAAAACACTCGAGTATGTGTTTTACTCCAATCATAATATGTAAACTTTAATAGACCTATATTTAACCTGCAAATGTAAAGTTGGCAGGTTCTAATTTTGGTAGTTGTGTCACAATTATATTACATAACCGTGCTAAACTTACCGCTACTACCTGCAAATGTAAAGTTGGCAGGTTGTAATTTTGGTAGTTGTGTCACAATTATATTACATAATCGTGCTAAACTTACCGCTATTACCTGCAAATGTAAAGTTGGCAGGTTCTAATTTTGGTAGTTGTGTCACAATTATATTACATAACCATACTAAACTTACAGCTACTAGCATATAAACACATAGCGAGGTGTAATTTTAAACTACGATATGCAAGCACTGCCACGCAAGTTGCAACATTTACAAGTTATTCGCGCATAACGAGTTTGGCATTAATCTTTAAGAGGTTAGTACCAACTCTTAAATTCTATGCATGTACGTGCGGAACGCTGGTTGGGGGTCAGTTCATCTCAGCTATATAAGTCGTGGCGTGCCTATGCATCGAGGGGACGGTGGATGACGGCACAGTGACCAGGGAGTGCAGACACTTCAACTGACCACCAAGACAGTAAGAAAGCGGGTCGCGATGCGTGAGTGGCGGACATGTGGAATCATTTTAATGTATGGCAGTGGACACTGAGATAGTATACGAACACCGGGGAGCTAGGATGAAGTGACTGCATAGTAATAAAAAATTAAATAATAATTGAGATTGGCACAATTTCCGCAAAAATGTGTTTTGCACAATGCGTCTGACTTTTGCACACTCCGGCAGAATTCGGTGAAAATTGTGCAAATGCCCACCGAGGTGTGCAATAATTTACAATCACGCTCTGTAATTTTGTGCAAGCACCATTCATCTTGTCTGAAGAATGTTTGAGTTCGTTGCCCTGACAAGCAAATTCTCTCATTCCTTCCAGTTTCTCTCACCCACGCCCGTTCTCTCCCACCTGCCTTGGGATTTTCTCATATTCCTTCCGGTCTACTTTTTTTGTTTCTCATGTTCCCTCATTCCCTCCCGGCTCTCTCTCTCTCTCTCTCTCTCTCTCTCTCTCTCTCTCTCTCTCCCGTTCTATCCCTTGTGGAAAAAAAAAAGGGGGCTTTTCTCATATTCCTTCCTGTCTCCTTCATTTTCACCTTTTCCTCTCTCTTTCCCTCCGAGCCCTCCATCTTGGATGTTCCCCCATCACCGTCGTCTGATGCCACCTTGGTTTTCTCATATTCCTTCTTGTCTCCTTTCACCTGGCATCCTGGCAGGGACGAGTCTCATGCTGTCATTCCACTTTGGTTTTCTCATATTCCTTCTGATCTACTGGAGTGTGAGAAACAAAAAAGGAGACCGGAAGGAATATGAGAAAACCCAAAGGGATTGAGCAGGCGAGAGAGAACGGGCGTGGGTGAGAGAGCATGGAAGGAATGAGAGAAGTTGCATGGCAGGGCGATGAACTCGAACATTCTTCAGACAAGATGGATGGTGCTGGCATGGAATGACAGAGTGTGCTTGTAAATGATTTTACACTCCAGCGGGCATTTGCACAATTTCCACCGGATTCCACCGGAGCCTGCAAAAGTCAGCATCATTGTGCAAAACACATTTTTGTGGGAAATTTTGCTTGTTTTGAGGGAAATTCGGGAATTTTTTGGGAAATTCTGTCGATTTTGGTTGTTTTTTGAGGGAAACAGTGTCGTTTTGGGTGGAAAGGGTAAAACGGCCGCGTGACATCGTACAAGATGGACGTCGGTTCGTCCCCTCGTCCCCAGCCAGCAGCCAGGTGCGGGTGAATCGGATTTTCCTACTACTGACAGGCAGTTGTATTTTGTAAATAAAAACAGCGTGTATTTTTATATCATTGTATATAAATTAAGAAATGAAAATTAGTTCTTTTGTTTTCATCAAGACCTCTATCACAGGCTTGGATACGCTCTAGGCACTTGAAAAATGACGTTATGTTGCGAGCCCTTTAAGAGATGTTTTACTGTATCTAACACAGTCTTGTTGTTGCCGGCACCAATACTTTACGTGCAGGCTCCTACAACTTTAATGTCGTAACTGGACGTGTTTCTTATTTCACTAGGCCAGTCATAATTAGGATATTCCAATACTAACCGTATTATGTTTCACTGAACTTGCCAATCAAAAGTAAATTACTCCGATAGTAAAAGCCTGTAATTTGCGAGCAGACACCTAAAAAACAAAATCTCCCAACTGAGAAAGTGGATTCTAGGTTAGAGTGAGTTTCAAACAGAACTGGTTAATATATATTTTAGAGAAAATCATGTATGCCTAATAACCTTGCTTGATTTCCCTTAAAAAAAAAGGCCCACCTACACGAAGGTATATTGCGCGAAACAAGAGGAAGATAGGGAGACAATGGCATTCTCATACAGTGCACCATAAGCTGAACGTTTTCATCGTGGAGTACTCTCGCACGAAATATCGGGCACTGAACCTACAACTTTACTGGTGGAAATACACTTCCAGGTAATCTGTTACCAGGTTCTGCAGATATAAATGTGGCATATATTAAATTACAGCAATCTTAAAATGTAGATTTCAGTTGTGTTGAGGTACTCCGAAATTTTTGCAATACGCGAGATGTCTATGAAATTGTTATTGTTTGAAGAAGGGGGAGGGGGGTTACTTCAAACACTGCGCATCGCAATACAAGCGCTAGGTTAGTGGGTGCCATAAACACGATAACAGATCATAAAGGAACTTCCTAGCAAAATAATTCTGTAAAACCAGCGTTTGCTCGTGCACACGTGTCACGGGAAATAAAGAAATTAAAAGGATACATTTTTGCCAGAAAAGGTAACAATCATTCTTATAGCGTTGCCACTTTTTGCTTTCATACAATTATTACTTTGAAAAGAAAATTATTAGAATATTAGTGAAAATGGCTTTCCGCATGCCTAAAATACGAAGTTCTGCGGTTCAGGCCATCGGCTGCCATCGCATTCGAAAATACCCGATGCTGCACATCTAATTGTAACAAGGATTACTCTACTCCTTATGGCTGGCATGACCTCGAGGGGTTTAAAAATGTCAGTATAAACTCGCCGCGGCAGCCTTGCGGCGACTAGTTTCCGTTTTCTATTTCCGTTTGTAAAGTGTATTTTTTAAAGCTAACAACTTCCAAAACGGACTTTTTTAATGTTAAGTACGAAAACTTTGGTACAAGATACTTGAAATAGTATTTACAAGGACGTGCAGCAAAAATAATTTTTAATATTATGTATACCGTAAAATTATAAAGATGCCGCTGAAAAAGTCATAAAAGTGAGTTTCCAACGGAAATATTCATCGCCAGTTCAGGTGATACGTGTCTAGGTCGCCCTTGGGGCCCAACGCTTCTGGGCCTTGGACACGTAAGACACGGCTTGGTTAGACAACACCCTTAACCCAAATGTTAGAAAAATAAGCATGCAGACCTACAGCAAATAGTTGTAGCAGCAACCGTCCTAGAATACTGATGAAAAACATTTCGAAACCCCTACCTCCATTCCACCCACATTGCGTTTGGTATGCCACCCGCAAAACCAAACACGCTCATTAGCATGTAGCGCGACTTCCGTCAACTTGAAACGCGCCGCGCAGTGTGAAACTGGCAACACTGCTGAAAACAATAATCGGACAATTTGGACTTCACGTCGCCGAAAAGCATTAGCATTACTACATCGCACGAAAACTACGCAATGCGAGAGATACAGGGGAGGAGGGGTTCGGTGATGTTAGTTTAGTTAGGTCGTACTTGTTGCTCGACTGTTAAGTCGGTAATGGATACAGCTTGTAAAAAAAAATTGGAATGAGGTAAGCACCCATTGTAGTGTTGCCAGCTTTCCACCACATACTTCGAGCCCGTTTGAGTACAGAAGGTCTGACACATTTGGAATGTAGATAGAGTCTAAGAAACATGGGGCTGACACTGGCGTTATTATATTAGCGGAACTACGATTAACAACGTGATGTCAAACGAATACTCTTTCACGCAATATTCAACATTTCAATCAAATATCACTAATATGTAATCATTTTTAAGCTATACATTAAAAACAGTTTTGAACATTTCACCCCCCGTTAGCCGCACATGAAGCAAGTGATTTGTAATGTTCACAGCACACACATGTAAGCATAAGCAAATCCCCTTTTCATGTGGGCAAAGCTTACAGGAGACAAGACCCGCAGTTTGCCATGAAATAAAAAGGCACGGAAAAATGTCGTGGGAATTTATCCTATAATTTTTTTTCTCCAGGTGAACACAGATTTCTCTTCTATTGATCACTAAACTGTTAGGGATTTTTAAATGAGCATACATATAATCTTATTGTAATAGCACATATAATCTTATTGTAATAGCCAGCAAACAATTCAATGAGCACAATTTTTTTTTAGCAAGTACTTACATTTATAATACTTCCTAGACGACATAAACGCTACTGGCAAATACAAAGGCCGGGATGAGCGAGAGGCGACGTGCTTCGTGCGGCTTAGCGTTCCTAAGAGAAGCCTTTGAACTACAGCTTCCTTATTCTGCCTTCCACCATGGATTAAAACATTGTACTTGACCACTGGGCACAGGGTACGGCTACGACTGGCTTACCATTTAATTGAGCACTTTTGTAAGCTGTGATGGCCCTAACTGTGTGACACATACGTTCAAAATCAACGTCATGCGACTTAACTGGTGACGTTTACGTGTAAGGTGCTTGTTTGGTATAATCCATTCACGGTATCTTCGATACTTTTGAAAAGAACCTTTGAAAAATCACCCTAGGAGTTACATTTTCAATTGGTTATAAAAAAATATATATGGAAAAAGGTTTTGTCTTGCTTTTAGCACTGAAGCACTATATAAATTGGTTGTTTTAAGTATATTTTTTCAATAAATTATAATAATTTGTTAAAAGTACGTACGAAGTAACAACGGATTTTGAAGGGACATGTTGGTTATAGCTGAAAAGAAATAGTTCGTGGGTTAAATATTAATATGTATAAATTTAATGCCGTAATTGTAAAGTTAATATTCCTAAACTATATATTTACATTTTCACGTAGCACTCATGGGTAAAGATTTCACTGTTATTAATTGAAATAAAATAAATTTCAGTGTCTGTCCAGCGGACTCATACACTCCATCTTGTCTGTTTGGGCACGTTTTTTTTTCAGAAGTATAACCACGCCATATTGGATATTGGAGACGCTGAATTGTGGTTATAAAACTAACGTAACACATTCTTTCTACTTATAAGATAATTCTAGGTTAAGATGTAATTTTAGTATTAGCGTTGTTATTTCTGCACTTTATCAAATAAACGTGCAAAATATAGAAAGGCATTTGAATATTTCCGTTACGTAATTCCCTTCGCAATCCTTAACAGAAAAACATATTTTAAAAGAATGAAAAGGAATCGAATTTTGGTCAATAACTGATAATCGATTATTTTCGAAAGCTTTTTGTGAAGCGAAAGAGATAGCAGCACAGTAGCGTTTGCTTACACGGCTTTCCATTATATCGTCTTTGCGCCGTAGGTAGTGTTGTTTTGATTTTGTGGCCGTGAAGAAGTGCGACAGTTTCTTGATGGAAAAGCGATGTACCTACACCGCAGGTTTAAAAATGAATGTGATTTTGTTTGCTGAAGAGTTTGGAAATCGAGCCGCGGGCCGTGAATTCGTAGTAAATGAAACGTCAGTGCGGGGCTGGAGGAATTTTTCTCACTTATAAATCGCACCCCGAGTTTTCAATAAAATTTTTAAAATAAAATGTGCGACTTATATGTGATAAAATACGGTACCATTTATCACAGTGAAATCTTTAACCTGAGTGCTACTTCCAAAAGTTTATTATGTAAAATTTAACTTTTTCCTTACACCAAATATGTAAATAAATCTTAATACAATAAGTAAACTTTAATTAAATTATATAATTAACAGTTCCGATATATACTTCAATCTACCGTTTTGTATGTATTACAATATTTTGCGAAATTGATTAGCATTTTTTTTTAGACATTTGGAGAATTTTATTAAAGTATATGACAGTTAAGATTACATGGCATTGTTTCTCTTCAAAAATAAATGTTGGTAGTTCCCACATGGACACTGTTAATAAAATATTTGACAGTTCCCACAAGGCACTGTTTGTTTACAAAAAATATTTGAGAGTACCCACATGGCACTGTTTTTGTTTGCAAAACGTTTGACAGGTGTCACATGGCAATGTTTCGATTACATACCGCGGAAGGATACATAATTGGGTCCCTGAAAGTAGATCTTTAGCAGGGCTTCAGAAAATCTTGAAGTTACCGTGAATACATTATATCATTTTTACCGTCACCTATCATAATATTCAACTTAGTGAACTATAGGGCGCTCACGGTAAATTGAGCACTTTTGAAATCCCTGCTTAATTCTACTTGTATGCACATCGCATATTCTTCCACCATATTATGTACAACGGGCATGGATATGGTCATGATCACTTTGTCCATGCGTCGGTCGAGCGAAATGGTGAAACTATCAGGAAAAAGTAAATATTTCTACAAATTTGTCAACAATTCTTGCATTTACATGCATTAGAAAACCGGAAAGCCAAATAAATTGTTTAAGTATTCACAAACGTATACCAAACACGTTTAATTCAACGTTAAGACATGGAAGTACTCCGTCGTTACCAACTTTATTGTGCGCAAGCCATTCTGTGTGGCCCTTAAAATGTATGTAGGTATGTCACTGCCCCAGCGACATTTTTCAAACGTTGATTTCAAAAATGCTCATTTAACAGTGAACTACTTATAATTATACGGTTTTGGGTTAAATAACGAGCAGTGGGGACGAATAAGGAAGTTGGCAGCCACATCCGGCACACGTGGTCCACGCAGTCGGGGAGGGGGAGACTTTACCCCTCCGCCCTCCCACTCTTTTTGCTCCCGACCGTCTGCCGTGGAGGGAGAGAGTTTTTTAATAGAGTACGTTAATAATTGATTATACGAAGATATATGACAAATATAGTGCAACGAATGTAGAAACAACCGCGAGTGCTGTTTTACTTTAACCCCTTAACATATTATCCCGAGTATACTCGTTCTCGTAGGACGTGTTGTAGAATACGTACAGTCATGGTCGGCGCTGTACAAGGTAAGAAGCTAGCGCCAGTACAGACAGCGTATTTTTCCTGGTTATTGGCATTAGCTGCTGCTGGTACAACAACGTCTTATTATTGGTTACTGCCGGAGCTATAGACCAATAGAAATTCATTTCACAGGTTCCACCCTATACGCTGTTACGAGGAATTCGTAAGTACCTGTCAGACCAAAATTCTTATATTTTGCAACACCTAGAACGAAAAATTACTGTGAAAGTTAAGCAGTTAAATGCGTATTCAGCACTAACGGGGGTACGCAATAATCCCGGGATACAAACTATTAAGTGGTGAGGGGAGGGGAGCGTCGCGCCTTCCATGTTGGAGGATACAAGACGGTTTTCCCGCTCAAAAGCTGGGCGTAAAAGGTGTTTGCTTAAGGTTGGTCGTTACAGCTATTTTCTGTACCTGTTCCGAACTGATACAGAAACAGAGTTGCGTCTGATACTAAGTATCTGATACTTTTCGCATCTGATACAGAGATTCCATACTACGTCGCTACTTCGCCAGTCTCTCGTGTGGCCTAGTCCATGCCTGTTGCCAGCTACAAGTTATCAGGTACGCGTGTTATCAAGTATGGGCGTTATCAAGTGCATGTTTTGGGTTGGTGTACTGTGTGGTATCTGCCCCAGCGAAATAAAGTACGGACAAGAACAAAAAAAAAACATTCATTTGCACGAAATTTTTTAGAAAGGATTATGAACTTGCTATATAAAAATTGTTTAAACGACAACTAAGTTAAAAATATTATCCTCTTTCTTTTCTTTTATAACGAAAAACACTTAACTGTGCAGTCGCAAAATATAAATCAAGAACTTGGATTTAAACATTTGAAATATAATTAAAATTGTATCAGTGTTAAATGGAACAGTGTCGGCAATGAACCAGATTTTCTCTATATTTTTTACGTTAAAAACAGGATGATTGTAATAATCATAACTAAAATATTAACTAAGTAACATATTTATCCTTTATTATTCACGTAGCTTAGAATGTTAATTAAAAGTTACCTTTTGTAACACTGCGCGCTTAGCAGCGGAAATGTTCCCTATGCCGAACTCTCTCATAATAAATCACGGTTTGTTCCTAACCTGAGTAGACTAAACCTTAACCTGATACAAGTGGCTATCAGATACAAAGTAACAGGATGATAAACTGTGACCCACTTCTAGTGTTTGCCGGCGGGACAGGTCACTTGGGCCAGGCCTTCCCGAGAAGAGAGGGAGGTAATGCAAACACACGTCGTTCCGAAGCGTCAAGCCAAGTGAAATTCGTAGCGACAATACGGCGAACGGAGATGCGTACGCCGTCCAAGAGCGACCGTTTGTCGCGGAACGCGGCCGTAAACAGACAACGGTAAATATTTTATTGTAGTTCAGTAATCATGCTGCATGGGTTCGTAAAAACAAATAAAAACTTGTACACCTTTATTGAAGACTACGTTAAAAACGAGCTACCACAGACATAACAACATAGACGTGAGCGTTAATCTACGGTATTGCCGTCTCCCGGACGGGAACGGATTCTCATGTTGGTCCGCTGATCCACCACGGTTCGTTGGACCTGACCCGGAGTCTCGAATCCTCCTCTACTGCTCTAGAGGATTTAGGCCGGTATTCCAAAACCTTTTTGTAAGGGTTCTGATACAGCTTAAGCCATACCCAGGCCTTATCAGTATTAGAGAACGTTATAATGCCGGCTAAGGCCTTAGTTAAGCCACGGCCGAAGCCTTAATCTTAGGGCTCCGATTTGGGTGATTTATCCTTGGCACAAACGAAACCAACGCATGCGCAGAACGCATATCATTTTGCCGGAGCAGGTAGCGTGACGAACATCTGTAAACAATACGACGCGTCCAGACCGTTTCCGTTGAGATATAATTATTTATCTGAAAATTAGGAAACCAGCACAATTCAGTTGATTTGCAAATAAAAGTTAATAGATGGCAAGAATAGTGCGCAATATGTACGATATGTTTTAGAGGATTCTATCATTGCAAACAACGCACGACACGTAATAGCAGAACGCGCGCGTGCGCGTGTATGTGTGTATATTTTTCCATCGTCAACTCAAGTGCGTCGTTAGCGAAACTGGTGCAATGTTCAGCTACACCGACAGTGTTTCGGGTTCTAGTCTCGGCCGGTGTAAACTTTTTTAAGGTTTTAAAATTAACTACAACTTTCACATTTTCACATCCGGCTTTTTTTAATTGGCAATAATTACATCTCTCAGAAATTATTCGACAAAAACCAATATTCACGTTAGAAAGGCATTTTAAGTCTCTCTCATTTTATTTGAAGACCTTACACTATAAAATAAAATTGTTATACGCGGGTGCAAAAATAATTATATTTGTCAGTCCGCCTGCTACGCCCTCAGTGGCGGGACAAGTAAACATTTAGACGTTACGTTGGCACAACTGACGGCATGGCTTGTTGATTATTAACGCTGGCTGTTAGGAGTACCTTTTCCACCGCGTAAAACTTGAAACTACGTTATAAATATTGTATATGTTGTGTTTTAAACTATTAGCATAAGTTACAAAGTTGAGACTCTTAAAGTTTCTACGTTTTGGTGGAGGCTTTCAGCGAGTGTCGTGTCGATTGTAAAAGTGATGCGCATGCTTACGAAATTGTGTTTATTTATTTATTGACCCATAGAGTAGCCTTGGTTTCATACGTGACAGCGAAAACTGCAGTAACAACGTTTACATCTGTTAACCGTGAACGGTTGTTTCAACTGAAGTAATGTTTTAGAGGTCACTTATGTATGTGTATATCACAACTTTGTAACGTTTCCCTGCAAGTTTGAAACACAATGAATTAACCTTGGCGTAGTGGTTTGAAAATTTTCTACGCCATAACAATTTGCAAATAAATGCTCAATTCCAGCTAGAAAAACTCATAAAATAATAGTAGAATGATTATAATAAATCTGGGGCATCGGCGTCTGGCTTAGGAGCTAGGCGCCGGCCGCCATATTGAATTCATGTGACCTTGGCCTTTGACACAAAAAGTGCAAAAAATCTAAAAATTTATAACGGAAATCATATTTAAAATGTTAAATATATTAAAAAATTGTTTAAGAATTATTAAAATATTTATTTTAAAAGAACTTAATTCGCGGTGGTCCCCATACACCCTCTCCTCATATACTCAATCCACCATCTTGATAGGTACAGTCCACCATCTTGATAGGCGTCACAGCGACCAACCGCCATTTTGACCGGTGCAAACCGCCATATTGGTAGGCGTTACAGCTACCGTCCACCATCATGGTAGGTGCAGGGTCCGCCGTCTTGGTCGCTGCAGTCCGCCATCTTGGTTTTTTTCGTTTGCCATTTGTTTATACATTACTGGAGTTTGTCTCTCCCCTTCGTTCGACCGCTATCTTGGGGTTTTTTTTTTATCATTTGTTTTACATTTCTGGAGCTGTCTCCAACACCGCTCCCAGCAGACGAATGAACCCTTCCACTCACTCCTTCCAATATAATTATTTGACCAATTGTCTCACCCCTGATTCTCATTGGCTAATTGCCCACTTCCTTCCAATATATTTTAATTCTTTGCCAATGTTTCTCATTGGCTAATTACTCGGGTGTTTTCGGAACACATCGTTCGACCAATTAGTCGGTTCCCCTCCAACCCCCTCCAATATATTTAATTGCTCCGCCAATGTTTCTCATTGGCTAATTACTCAGGTAGTTTCTGAAACCTTCGTACCGACCAAACGGCGGCCTGCTTTGATCGCGAGGGCGGGCTATTTTTTTCCCCTTAAAAACTCTTTATAAGACGCACCCCGAGCTCCCTCGGGAAATCAGTCATTTTTCTCGCTGTCGTTCCTTTTTCGTTATTTCAAGAGGAAAGCCCAGTGACCATTTCGAAACTTGCAGGGTTTCAAACCTCTGTTAAATAAACGACAGCCAAGTTGTCAAGCGAAGAAGAAAATAAGAGCAACAGCAACGCAGAAGAACATGGAGATAATATTCTTCGGCTTATCCGCACCATATTGGCACCAGGAGAAACTTCGTCAATGCCGTCTACTAGCACGAACCCGCAACCATCAGGCAACCCGTACCAGCCCCCATCGGCCAGAACCTCCTACAGCTTATTCTCTCCCAGCTTCGCAGAGCCCCCCATCAGCTCCGACTTCGAATACAGTGATATCGAAGAAGAAATGGAAGTGTCCGTCGCCGAATTTTCTCTATTCAGGTCAGAAGACTGTGAGCAAGTACAGTGAACTGAATTGTGGGTACCGACGCGTAAGTTTTCGAGATTATCGAGGCGTTCTGAAATTAAATTTTGTGATAGTACAATCGCTGTTACGATGATTTCGAACGCTGTTATGTGTGGAATACATTAACATGCGTACATAAAAACTGTTACGTTTACAATTTATGCCCTAACTCTACGCTTCCTTGTTCGCTGGAGGAGTTGGTCAAATAAAATCGTGATGCCCACGTATGCAAGGCAAGAATGTACGAAATGTAGTGTACGAAATGTTCCGAAAAAGTAAAAATAATTATGTGTGTAAATGGCAGGAGAAATGTGATGGTGTGAAAATACAAGGTTTCTCGGACTGGGCCTCCACCTGCACGCATTTTGCCAACGAAGTGCACCTAGGCTCGAGGCCGAGACCTTCCACCAAGTCTACTCGCAACGGTGGAGCGCGTCCTAATGATAAATTCATTCCCAAGAAAAAATATGCAAGTACATATCCTCAATAGCAGAGCGTAACCTACACAGACCAGCCGGCTGTAATCGTAATTGTGGAGCGGTGTGACGAAAATATTCATTTCCTCCTTGAAAGAAGCGTCTTCGATGGTCAGACTCTTGAATAATCAGTGCAAGAATATGACAGTGACGAGTGTGCCATCCAAAAACAAAATTTCCCATAAACATCGGAATTATGGAAAAAAGAAATTGTGGGCGAACGACGTTCAAGCAAATAGGACAAGAGGAAAATTGCGAATTTAAGCATAAGATTCAAAATGATAAACTTTTTGAAGTATACTCTGAACGATGTGATGGCGCTTGGCACAGTTCGGAGGTTACAACGCCACCGGAACCATGGCCAGAGGTGCTCGTGTGTGCGTGTGCATATGAGCTTTGCTCTATCTTTAGAAAAACCCAGGCGATGAAAACCTCCAATTCCCCTCGTATTTTTTTTATAGTTGACGAAACACACGTCGTGATAAAAATTTTTGATGCAAAAAATTACGTTTTTATGGTATGTGTAAAAAAATCATTATGATGTAGAAATAAATGTCGATGTGTTTTATTATATCATATTTTTTTGTATTTACCAATATTTTGCATTTTTTCAGTAATAATGCAAAATATTTTCTCCCTTGTTTTGTATGTATGTATGTGTGTGTGTGTGTGTATATATATATATATATATATATATATATATATATATATTCGTATGCATATTAGTATATATGTATTTATACCTATACTACTACTGCAAAGGATTCGTCNAGAGAGAGAGAGAGAGAGAGAGAGAGAGAGAGAGAGACAGGGAGAGGCTGGCGGCGTTCTTGTGCGACGTGTCAGAATGAGGGTCGTCACGCGATCACATCTCCTCCTTCAGTATACTCTCTTTACGTCTTCACATTCACGAAAGGTAGTTAATGTAGGTCAATAATGGTAGCATTGTGCCGTGCACATTTTTTAAAAACTGAATACCATTCTTTAAATAATTATTTAATAAATATTTCACACAAGTATTTTTTTGTAATAGTAAAACAAAATCAAAAAGCTAATAATGTGCAGCAAATTTTAGAGTACGAGTATACATTTTTTATATTGAAGGTAAATAAGTCAAGCATAGTTATTATGTAATAGCAGACACTGTTATGAAATATTGCGCGTACTTGTCCTTTCTAAAAGGGAAAAGCAAGCGCAATTAACATATTCAAAAGAAAGAGAAAAAAATATTGCACGTACTTGACCCTTCTCCAAGGTAAAAGGAAACGTAATAAACTTATTGCAAAGAGAGAAAAAAATATTGCACGTATTTGTCCCTTCTCCTCCAAGGGAAAAGCAAGCTCAATCAGTATGTATACCAAAAAAATAAAAAATAAAAATACTTTGTCTCTAAATTTACATTTTTACATCCATATAAATGTCTAATGTAGCTGCAGACTCTAGGATGGTAGAAAACATAGCACAAATCCTTCCATGTAATATTTCACGTCCGTAAGAACACGTACGCAGTTAGTTCGAGGTGTAAATCGGCAACATTGTTACGAAAAGCACGTAAAATGCTTTCAAAGTTATTTCAACACTGTTCAATCTCATCCCCGTCAGTCCGATGGGAGGGTAGGTTAACATCGAGAGGCAGCGGAGACGACATGGCTTCGCAGCAGTGGCATTTTTCAGTATTTGTGTAAGCAATATCAGAGATCGGAGAGTACTGTACCGACACGGATGAGTCCGTCACATCGTTGGAAGAAAGAGTCCCCGTTGTTTGAACATGTAAAACTGTCATTTCGAGCGATCCATTTTTCAGCTGCGGTATGTTCCCAGCTTCCAGCAGCAGGGATGAGTTATGTTGTCGAATGTAGCCAACTCACCCGTATGGGAGCCCAGGAAAGGTGCCGTCTGGGTGTTCCGGTAAGGCGTCTCCGTTGCGATGCCGACTGTTTCTATAGGTGCAGCGCAGGATTCTACCGCGGTCTCCGATGGTGCAGCATCGCCTCGCCCTGAGGCGATAGATGCTGAGGCATCAATCTTTTCGAATAATTCCCCCCCCCCCAAATCAGTTGACGACACTACGAAGATGGCTGCTAATTTCCTTAAAGTAGCCACAGCACGTAGTCTTCAATACCAATACAACTATGGCGCATAGACGCCCAAATTAAAATTTATAAGCGAGTCCCCCACCCCCCTTCTACATTGCTCTGCATACCCCCACCACAGTCTGCATCCCCTTCGTCATGTGCATGTACGCCTGCGAATAGAAAAAACCTATAAACTCAATTTTATTGCTAGGTAGGCAGAACTCTTAAATAAGTTAACAGTATTAATTGTTCTTATATATTTATCATAGAAGTATTAATATTTCATCAAATAAATTCTGTCAATGGCCAATACAAGGTAATGGAGTTGGGGGACGGCCAAAGGATAGTAAATGGAGTGGGAGTTTTTCCCCGCCGTAAGAGATACGTTGCAGCTCCTAGGATCGGCTTGGAGAAGATACCAACGGAATTGCACTGGCCATCAGCTTTGATTTCGATCCGCGAGAACAGCTAATCATGCATGATATCGGAAACGCAACTAGCCGCCAGGAAACACGTATATATTACCCAGCATGGCGATATTTTGATCGGCTTGTTGCGCGCGTGTGACAGGGTACGTCCGAGCGGACGTGGAGAATTACTCCGCGCCAGCTCTCCCTGCTTCCATCGCCCGCTCTTAAGTCCGTATACGTTCGTGGCAAGTGTCTCCCTTGCTTCTTCGATACTGCAGAGGCAATGCTTGTGGTTCTACAAAGCTCTTGTCGTCTTTCAAACACATACACAGAGTAATGGAGGATTATGGCAGTGTCCGGCATTGCTGGAATTTCCTCGTACGGAATATTTCCCCCGTCTCACTTTAGTCGGTGCGTTTCGTACGTCTGTAGGCGGTACACTTGTGGGGAGGTGCGGTCGAGGTGCTTCGATGGACACAGTGGTAAAAAGGGAAAACATTGGTTTTCTCATCTTCGCCACTGTACGAGATGGCAATCAGCTTGATGGTGTACGAGTCCAATGAGCGGTAACCTTGGAGGTTGCAAAACATTTCATACAATTTTTGTTATATAAAAAAAAATTTAAGTTCCCATGCACACGCAGAGTTTCACAAATTATTTACAAAGTAATTTAAAACTTCATCGAGGTCCATACACATCGGGCACCTGTGTTCTGGGTTCGTTTCCTCGCCGGGTAGTGTTTGCCAGTATTTTTTTGAAGGGGAGCATCTTCCACGGGTACAGCTTGCAAATATATAACTTGCACGGGGATGTCGTCTTCTACGGGGAGGGCTTCTTCAACGGGGATATCGTCTTCCACGGGCGCAGACGTCGCGAGGGCTGCTCGACGGGCCTTGCTTCAACCCCTGCGATGCGGCGTGTCGGGAACCGAGATGGTGCAGCCCTGGAAACACTACGTGCACGGGAGGCAGTCCCGTATGTCTTCGTACTGCTGCAGGTAGGCCAGCGAATACTTGAAAACGGTCGAAATTTCGTAAGGTGCGTAGACCAGGAGAAATTTTTCGGCAGGTATGGTAACTCGTCCCAACTATGTAAGGCACTAAGCGAGCGCACCCTTCCAAATGCCAAAATGGCCGAAAGGATTTTATGACTGCTCGGACAATACGCGTACATTTCTAAGAGTGAGAAAAATGATTGATTACCCGAGGGGGCTCAGGATGCGTCTTATAAAGAATTGTTAAGGGGAAAAAATAGTCAGCCCTCACGATTAAAGTAGACCGCCGAATGGTCGGAACGAAGGTTTCAGAAAACACCCGAGTAACCAGCCAATGAGAAACATTGGCGGAGCAATTAAATATTATGGAAGAGGGTGGAGGGGAACCGACTAATTGGTCGAAAGAAGTTTTCCGAAAACACCCGCGTAATTAGCCAATGAGAAACATTGGCGGAGCAATTAATTATATTGGAAGGTGGTGGGCAATTAGCCAATGAGAATCAGGGATGGGGCAATCGGTCAATTAAATATTTTGGAAAGGAGGAGTGGAGGGGGTCAGTCGTCTGCTGGGTGTGGTGCTGGGTACAGCACCAGCAGTGTAGAACAAATGACAAATTAAAAAACCAAGACAGTGGCCGAACGAAGGTGAGAGACAAACTACAGTAATGTATAAACAAAGACAAACAAAAAAACAAGATGGCGGATGGTTTTACTTACTAATATGGCGGACTTCACCGGCCAAAATGGCGGAAGGCTGCACCTACCAAGATGGCGGACTGCACCGATCAAAATGGTGTATGGTGGCTGTAACATCTACCAAGATGGTGGATTGCACCGACCAAAATGGTGTATGGTGGCTGTAATATCTACCAAGATGGTGGACTGCACCGACCAAAATGATGTATGGTGGCTGTAATATCTACCAAGATGGTGGACTGCACCTATCAAGATGGTGGAATGAGTATGGGTGGAGGGGGGTGTAGGGGACCTCCGAAAATCCAGGTTTTTAAAATAATTTTTAAATAAATATTTTAATAATTTTTTATAATTTTCTTGGATTTTTGAGATCAAAGGTTAAAGGTCAAGGTCACGTGGATTCAAGATGACTGCTGGTGACTGGTTCCTATGTCAGACGCCGATGCCCCAGGCTTATCATAATTATACTACTAATAATAATACAATTAAAATGACGTATGCAGTAGAACTTATTAATGGGAACATTTAATACTGCACATACAGTTTATGAGTACAGAAATGTTCTTGAAATACACGGGCGGGTAACACATTTGTATTATCAGGACTTCAAATATTATGTATTCAGTTCCCATGTTACATAGAGCACAAAATAAAGGTTGCATTCTTGTTCAGTGTTTTCGCATTGGGGTTATGAACTTGAACGACGTGCCATTTTATTCCTTTTAGCTGTCTGACTTCTGCTTCAACAATACAATACAGTTAAGATGTGCAGGACCGCTAAATACAGTAAATTTATTAGTAAGAAAATATAAGTAGAAAGTTGCAGTTCAGCTGTTCGAATGCATGTGTACCATTTAAAAGTTACGTCTATAATTTCCACATTACAAACACGAAACATAGCTACCATAATATGGTCCATAAGTTGTCACGCAAAGGAACGAAATAAATATATCACGTAAGACAATAAAATAAAGTTTTATTTTTCTATGCGCTACAGATAAGTAATAAATAAACTGTACAGGTATTTATTATTGCAAAAGCTCTTCAGTAGCAGGCGGTGACGATGACTAACGACTGTCTTGCTTTTCTTCTTCAAAATAACGTCGCCAAGTATACTCAACACGTTAGGGGAGAGCACTTTCCAAGCCGTGTTCAAAATGGTGGTGTGACGATCTCCGTTGCAGTGCTCCGTCACGCACACACACACACACACACACACACATACGCACACGCGCGCACACACACACACACACGCACACGCACGCACGCACACACACACACACACACAGCGGGTAGGTTCAGTGTCATGTTTCAAATGTTTACTTCAAAAGTGTTCAGGTAACTATGAACGGTCTATAAGTTGCTTTTTCGTTCGGTATGGAGAATGTATGATAATGGGGGAAGCTTGACTTTAAAAAAATGAAACGAGTACATTTTAAATTGCTCTCTCTCTCTCTCTCTCTCTCTCTCTCTCTCTCT
>NQII01000837.1:615840-665549 GCA_002778355.1 Clitarchus hookeri | reverse complement strand
GTGTGCGGCTAGAATTCGTGTTATAAGTGGCGGTTTCACCTCTTTATTCTTAAGTACTCTGTAGCCTTATCTAATGAAAATCCACGTTATAGTATATTCACAGTTTCTTCACGCCGTTTTAATCAAACCTTTGAATAATCACACCGTGTATGACGTGCTTCCTTGTTTTCTATATATAGCGTTTGCCACAAGCGCTCACAAGCGTTTCATACTTGTGTTAACATAGAAGTACCTTATTTTCGCATAAATTGAACAATCACTTTTATTTTATGCATAAATTATAATATGATATTTATAAATAATATAAATAAAAACCGGGAGAAAATAGATGTGTTGGTAACAACTAGTAACAAATAGTTCTTACGCAAAATATTATTAGAATGAGTGCGCACGAATGCTGTGCGTTGTCTCGTTGGTGTAATTTTCTAGACTTGAGGCGGAGGAATATCCTGGAAGTAGAACTTAAGCAGGGCTTCAAAAAGTTGGCGTAAATCGTGAATGGACTATACTGGAAAATTTATTTCCTGAAACTCGCGAATATTGACCGTATTCGATTTTTAGATTGATTGGCTATGAAAGATATAAACAAGAAAAATTACGAAAATTTTACATTTCAATACTTCATATTTTGTCAATATAAGCAGATTAAAGTAGATATCTAAGTTAGTCGTTTTGAAATCAGCCTATGGAAAATGCCACCGCCTCAAAACCTGCATTTATTTTAACGGGCACACAGAGCGTGGGATCAGTTAAGTTGGTAATGACGGAGGGAAAGTAAATTCCATGTCTCAAAGTTGAATTGAATGTGTTAGGCTTGTGTGTTTGTGGACGACCCTAGTTCCGACCAGGGTTGGCAACAGTTCCGGTACACGAGGAGCTGATTATTTGCAACTTTGTGCACAAGCGCCCTGCGTTGAAACGACCGGAGAACAAGAGCTAGGCCGGACTCTGACTTGCAGCACCCGTAAGGGGTTGATGATGAACAAAGCTGGGTCGTCGACGAGCAGCGACTCGGGTTGCAGGGACTCGCCGACGCACTGCACGCGAGTTTAACCAGCCACTTGCAAACAAACACTACAGCATGTGCCACCGACATCGCGACACTACGACACGCCAGTCGGTAGGCTGGTGGGGAGCTTCACTCCCTCGCCGATAACACCTACACGTTGATTCATTAAGATCGCAACAGTGGTCAACAGCTATAAATATGAGCCTGGAGCCCAGTTAAAACATATACACAGCAGCTCGCCGCCGGCTCGATGGTTAGACCCAAGTGTGTCGGGCTGCAACTAGATTTGCAAACCCACTTATTAAATATTCTTCTACTGAGTAAATGCTTTGATAAATAGAATTTTTCAATTTTTTTTTTTTTTCAATTTTGTGATATCATCACAATATTTTAACTCACGGGTAAATGATCGGCCAATTAATATACAGGACGATTCTAAAATCATGGGACAAACATTGAGGGGTGGTAGAGCTCACTGAAACAAACAACTATTGTATAGGAATATATGGGCGGAAGTGACGCGTTGAGGCACAAACAAAAAAACGTAACACATTAACGGAAACATAAAATGTTCATTAGCAGCATACTTAACGAGTGATTCCGTACAGAAAATGTTAAAACAGTTGCTGGAAATGCATCCACCAACAGTCACGCATGCTTGGCGACCTCTACATATGGCGTGATTGGCTGACAATGGTGGCGTGCGTGAAATACCCGGCGTATTTGAATCTGTTCGCCAATCACTCCACCGACGCTACCAAGCTTGCATTACTGTCGGTGGTAGCAATTTTGAGCAATTATCATAAACATTGCTGTAAAAAGGCATTTAGCGGCGACGTTGTAAATAAACACTGTGTTGCATTTCTTGTGTTATTTTTGTGTTTGTGCCTCAACGCCTCACTCCCGCCCATATATTCCTATACAATAATTGTTTGTTTTAACGAGCTCTACCACCCCTCAATGTTTGTCCCATGATTCTAGCTATAATCATCCTGTATATTAATGGGCCTCGAAGAGCTCGATAAAGGAGATCAACAAATTAACTCAAGAACGAGTAATAATACTGGCAATTCTCAGTGGTCTCCCGGATTTTTGCTCTCATTTATGCTGCCGTAGNTTGTTTTAACGAGCTCTACCACCCCTCAATGTTTGTCCCATGATTCTAGCTATAATCATCCTGTATATTAATGGGCATCGAAGAGCTCGATAAAGGAGATCAACAAATGAACTCAAGAACGAGTAATAATACTGGCAATTCTCAGTGGTCTCCCGGATTTTTGCTCTCATTTATGCTGCCGTAGTACTAAGTAAGTTGATTGCAGAGAAAATGCGTTCAACTGTCACACCCGAACACGGCAAGCACAGATATTTTTTCTGACACACTCGCTCGGAAGCGGAAACATTAGAGCGTCGTTGCCCTGTTTTCATCAAACTTACACATTTCCAGAATTCTGAACAGCTGCCTGGATTGGCTCTAGCGCTCGTGACTGTGGTTTGCGACAGTTGTGGCAACTTCGGTTCCCGGAACTGTGGTTTGCGACAGTTGTGGGAACTTCGGTTCCTGGACTTGTGTGAGCGCTGACTTCCTGGGGTGTATGATAGAAAGGCGGTGGTTTGTGAACGCTGAAATTATTTATTTTGCTCTCATTTTGTACTGCGTACAAGCGTAAGAATGAGCAAATTTATAAAATATCTATCTTTCAAATAATTCCACAGTTTTACTAGACCGACGTGTGGATAAAGTGATCAAGCCATTGGCAATATTAATTCCACATAAGACAGAAGAACACGTGGGGTGCACACACGTGGATTTCAAGCAGGGCTTTCAAAAGTCCTCAGTTTACCGTGAATAGTTTTCAAAGTTTTCTTTTCTATAATAAATCGATAAGAAGCAATACGGCGCCTGCGAAAGCCTTAAATGCAAGGCAGGGCAGATGGGGCGGAAATCCAACTTAAAATTCTCTCGTGCGAGCCGTGCTACAAGTTCGTCTGGAGCTAACAACGCCGACTTGAGCGACTGCAGTTCATCTGAACACGCGGCTCAGTGTTACGTAATCTCATTATCTCGCACCGGGAGTTTCGGGGAGAATCGCAAGTTATTCGATTTGCCCTCTCTCTCTCTCTTGCGAGTTAAATCGACTCAAAACAATTTTTAAAGTGGATTACACGTCTCGCGCTTGTGAATGTAACAGCTGGAGACGACGACACAAAAAAAATGATTTTGGTAGACACTATATCACGAGGTATTCGTTAAGAGGATAAATCAAAAGAAGAACGTATTGTGATAAGTCGCCTATGGTGTAATAAAGGAATTAAAGTCTACATCAAAATAACAAAACCAATTTTAATTTCTTAATTTACTTACAATTATATAAAATACACACAGATATTATTAATTAGAAATACTGCATTCACCTTCTTTTAACACATTTTACTCCTATCAGTGAGAGCAATTTTATTCCAATCCCGATTGTAATTAAATTCCTTATTGTATTAATACTAATTACATTCTCTTAATCTTCACTTATTAGATACACATTCACGGTGTGCCAGTAATGCCTAGTAACAAATAGTTCCCATGCAAATTATTATTGAACTGGGGGCGCACGAATGCGGTGCGTTTTCCCTTTGGTGCAATTTTCTGTATATGTTTAAGCTTTGTTTGCATGAGGCGGAGGAATATCCTGGAAGTATGACTTTGGTAAGGCTTCAGAAAAGTTGGAAGTAACCGTGAATGGAGTATAGGTCCCTCACTTGGTGTCATATATCATTCGTTTAGACTCATAAACCGCTACTGTTAATATACTGAAGCACACATACATTTGCATTATTGCGTCTTGTCGATACTACACTGAGAGAGATGTTTCTTCCAGCCAACAAAATATTTCTTTGTATAGTACCGAATATTTAGTTGCCACAACAAAATAGTTTGTTGAGTAAAATCAAAATATGAAAAGCAACAAAATTAATTATGTTCATCTAACAAAATACACCTTTGAATAAACAAAACCTGTGTGTGGAGCCAAAAAATATACTGTCAACAAAATATTTAATTTAATTTATATATATATGTTTGGAAAGTCATTTGATTGTCCTTGGTCGAAAATACAGCTTGAGAGTTTGTTTGAATCCCTGCGGCAATTAGGCTATTAATAGGTTTTTTTTGTGAATTTATCTATGCTTTATAATGGCATAAAATCGCAATAAAACAGTTTCATCAGACTGTAATACATGACATATTTATTCACGAACGTCCAGTATTTGAATATTATGTATTTAAAAACATTCTTGTTTGGTCACTCGTTACTTCAGCTAATAGGGGTGCGCAGTTAGGTAATGGGGGTGCAAACCACAAAATAAAGATCCACATTTACAAGATTTAAAAAAAACAACAAAAAGTATATGCTAGTCTATGCTATACCAATCATACTTTTAATTCAGTGGTCATTGAAACACACACACTGTCCAGTGAAAATACGAAATTATCATGATACTTTTTAGTTTCCTAAAGACAATATGGAACTGTGATGGGGGGGAGAGGGGGTCAGCTATACCCACTGTACCCCCCCCCCCCNTTTGTGAACGACTATCGTTTAGCTGAAGTTGCCAGAGCGTAGCGCTCAATCGCAGTCGTTCTAGCCTCGAATCTGGGTCGGGTTTTAGTTTTTTATGTTAACCCAAACTGTTCAATGTACTTAGAGCCGAATAGTTTGCAGCATTAAAATCTTACAGTTTGGGGCAACGAAATAAGAACAAAAGAAAAATTTGTTTCCAAAAACAAAATATTCTGTTGCTGCTATACAAACAATTTATTCAGTTGTGCCAAACAAACTTTGTTTGATTAAAAAAAAAAATTTTCTCTGTGTATTACAGACCCCAGAAACAAATTTTTTCACTATTTTATGTTTTTTTTAGACTGATAAAATATTAAGGCTGTAGTTCTATACTTTAGACTTGCAAAGGTTTGTGGTAACTTTAAATTAAATTTTATACAAGACTGAGAAAGTTACAATAAATAATTTTTTTGGCTTGAGAGGTCTATGACATTGCTGATGAGCCACTCGAATACAGTATGCCTAACCTGCACGTGCCCTGGCTGTAGACTGAATGTTACGATGGGGGATCGACGAGTGGCACGCCAAGTTGAAGCTGGCATCTTGAAGGTTGTTCTTCTCGGCGCGGGTCCACACGCAGACAGACCCCGTCTGAAGCATCGCCGAGCGTTACGTAGTTTCTTGGCTGCGTTATTGTCCCGAATACCGTAAGGAAGTCCAGCTGGCTCTTCGGTACTTACCGCCAGTGACTTTTCGCGTTAAAATCGGAGCACACGGTAGACTTCAACACTATATACACACCTCAGCTGTTGTTACACCTCCATTGGCTGCTGGTGCCGTGTCCGTCTTTGACCAAGCCACTCAGGGCTAAGTAACTCCGACACTGAACCTTCGTGATTCGTGCGCAAACGGTTAGCACGGGCCAGAACATTTTTCAGCCAATCAAAGAAGCTGGACGACCCTACAGTGCTCTGGACTGTATCTTATCTCGAACTCTTTTCGCGAAATATCACTGCCCCTAGTTATGTGTTATGTATGAAGGTCTTTACTAAATGTTTTGCGTATTTGAAACTGAAGTTTTAATACGTACGGCCACGCTTAAGATTGAGGTCGAACGACGTCCTTAGAGGTGGAAACTGCAAACAGGATGTGCGCTGAGCTCTCTACCTTACAGTTCGATCTCGAAGACACTGCCTCCTCCCAGGCAACTGGGATCCGGAAGATAATTATCTCAAGTGACTTCCGTAGAGGTTTCACAAACCTATTAATTTCCCACTAATGAGCTGTACGCTGCGAGCGAAGAGTTTCGGAGTTTGTTAAGCTCTACCGTCCTCGTGCGCCTGCGCTGTCCGTGAAGGCATAATTAGGGGAAATGTTGGCGAGTCGTGTTTCAGTTTCTCGCATAACTTGCCTGTGTATCCAATCAGCACAGATTATTACCTTTTTTTTTTATTTATTTTTCGTCGTATTTTTGTAGGCAACTACCAATTAATAGAGACCTGAAGAATTCGCGGATTCATTTTGGGACAAGCTAGAATTCAAAACACGTGCGTGTATATAACTTTAGCCATTGGTCCACACGGTTTATGACACCTTCTGGAGAGCGGTGTCCAATCGCCGCCTTCCACCGTGACAGTAGACAACCAATGTGCAGTTTAAATCGGCATATTTGTACATAAAGCTGTAGGGTCTAGCCTGCAGGTCATTGAACTCGTGAATTTTTTAGGTCTCTACAAATTAAGTACAACGATTTTTGAAAGTGTAATGAGCCATCCGTTTGTCACGAAACTACATTTCAAATTTGGCCTTCAAATGTTGCCAACGGTAAACTGAACAGTTTTTAAAAGCCCTGCTGGAGATCTACTTTTAGGCGTCATTGCCATGGGTCGGTAAAGTGGAGCGGTGAAATTATTGCAGAACTAAATGTTTTTAAAAATTTGCTCATTCTTACACTTTATACATTAAAAAGAACAGAAATTAAAATAAATAATTTCAGTTGACACGAATTTTCGTCTAACACTTTTAATTCAACGTTATGGCATTGAATTCCATGCGTTGTCGCCAACTTCATTGGGCACATGCCAGCCAGTGTGTCCGTTAAGATACGTGCAGGTAGGGACAGCGACATTTTTCAAAAGCTGATTTCAAAAGTGCTTGGTTAACCATGAACAGCGTAACTTACAACAAGTTTACAGCTACGGATATATACTGACCTCTCTCTTTCTTCCCAATGTACACTGAAGAGCCAAAAAAACTGGTACACCTGCCTAAAATCGTGTAGGGCCCCCGAGCACGCAGAAATGTCGCAAGACGACGTGGCATGGACTCGACGAATGTCTGAAGGTATGCAGGAGGCAATTCACACCATGAATCCTGCAGGGCAGTCGACAAATCCAATCTGCGCCAATTTGAGAAAGGGTTGCACGTCTGTCACGTTTAATGATTCTCGTCAGTCGTCGTTTGTCCCGTTCTTTCACGATCTTTTTCCGGCCGCAGCGATGTCGAAGATGTGATGTTTTACCGGATTCCCGATATTCACGGTACACTCGTGAAATGGTCGTACGCGAACATCCAAATGTTATCGCTACCTCGGAGATGCTATGTCCCATCTCTCGTGCGCCGACAATAACACCACGTTCAAACTTACTTAAATCTTGATAACCTACCATTGTAGCAGCAGTAACCGATCTAGCTGCCGACCGCATCGCGTTACTCTGTTGTTTCCATACCTCTCTTATTTGCACACCCACGCCTATACCAATTTTTTTGGCTCTTCAGTGTAAAACAAGCATTTAAAATTTCGTTAGATGTTTTAGCGTTAATTCCTTTTCTATTTCACTGAAAATATAACTTAATATCCCGGAAGAGTTTTATATTAACAGTTAACATAATATCACGAGTGCACTCGTTTACTTATCACATGATGTAGAATAGGTAAAATCATGTTTACTGATATGCAAGTTCTGGAGCCGCAGCCAATACGAGCAGCGCCTTTTCCTCGGTTACACTTTAGGCGGCTGCTGGCGTGTCAAGAATTTATAACTGGTTGCTGCTTATTTCACGGACCAACATTACCTTTTTTCATTGGTTCGATTTCGTAATTTATCGTAAAGCAATCGTAGGTACTTGTCGCACCAGAACTGTCCTCGTAATACAACACGTAAAACAAAATAAAATAATGTGTAAGTCGAGGGGTTAAGGGACGATGGAAATACTCGCCCAGAGTGGCATTCCTGTTCTACGAAACTCCAAATGTCAGCCAAGCGAGCGGTCAGTTGAAAACGTTAAAAGTATCGTCAAATGCAATTAAGAACATTTCGGGAGCTGTGATGCTCCATTTTTGTTTATTAAGCGAGTCCAACCAGCGATATAGCTGGATGTTTTCTCCAGTTTTCATGGCGGTCTAACAAAAGCGCTTCATCATGCCGCCAATTTTTTTTTTTCAGTGGTCAAAAAANTTTCTCCAGTTTTCATGGCGGTCTAACAAAAGCGCTTCATCATGCCGCCAATTTTTTTTTTTCAGTGGTCAAAAAATAACTAGATTCGCGTAATTGCTGAAATAGATGCGATGGGTTACATTTCCTGTTGCGCATGAAAGGATACTTGATTGGACTGCGTTCTCATCAGCACTCCATTGTCCGACGTCCGGAACGTAATCAACAACGTAAAGTGTAGTAAGAGTACTCGTCGTAGTACGAACCAATGGGTTGATGATAACTGGAAATACAGGGACCGACAGAAATCGTGTTCCCGCAGTTTCGCAAATAAACGAGTCACTTATAGTTAGGGCCAGTGACTTTTCGCGTAAAAAATCGGAGCACACAGTAGACTTCAATACTTATTGCAAATATATATCACTGAATATAGATAGGGAAAGCAAATTTTCAAATGTCCGCGCAGGCTATATTTCGGTATCTTACATGCACTCTGCAGTTATACTTCAATTATTGGCAGATACCCTACGCCTTTGCGTAATAACTCTATGACACATTAGATGTCAAGGTAAATGTTACCTCTGCCCGTGTAATTGGACCTCTAGTCATACGATACTCCCAGTAGGAATCCGAACCATTGTTAACACTTACAACACTGTGCGAGAGTGTGACTCGGGCTTTGCCGAAAAAAGGAAAATTTTCCTGTCATTGAAAACGTTATTCGCGTGGATGCATTTAAATTTTTATGCAACGTGAGTTTTGCAGGGCCCTACCGATAGGTTTGTTCTCCGATAATAAAACTCCTTGTAAGTTTCCAAGGATTCTGAAATTTTTCGGGGCGATGCATCTTCGGTCCTTATTTTCCTTCGGTTTCTCCCAAACTCTTACTTACTGCATCTCGTTACACGTACCGGAAGTATTGTAAGGGGAAGTGTGGTACGAGGGTCCTCGATGGCGTACTGTGTACCAGCTGCAATTTGGGGGGGGGGGAAACGCGTGGATGAGGCAGCACATCTGTGTCCGTGCGAGTCGAATGGATTGTCCTTTTCAGTTTTTTGTACGCGAATTCCTACCCCCTTTCTCGTACATCACATGCATTGCTATTGATTTTTCTTCAATCGCCTGCCACGTACCGACAATGTTCTGCTGTGCGAAAGGCAACCTTAAGCATTTGGAATATAGAATAATTTCACTGTGGCTTGGGCCATTTCTCGGAAATAATAATATGCGTTTGATTTACAGAACAGGTGCTTTTTTTGAACTATTTAGGGACAGAGCTATCTCCNTCTCGGAAATAATAATATGCGTTTGATTTACAGAACAGGTGCTTTTTTTGAACTATTTAGGGACAGAGCTATCTCCTGCTCTCTCATAGTCTCTTCCGTTTTAAAATTAGAACAAACGGGTTTTCTGTAGAAGTAAAATTAAATAAACAATTGTAGAGGATTTGTGATAAAGGCTATGTAAAATACATCATTAAAATCTTGTACGAATGTTTGTCTTTTTTAGGTGATAGTTAGTTTTAAAAATACCCGTTTATAGCATAAATCAACGAATGCTCAGCAAGGCAAAAACACATCACCCTTTCCGTTAGAGGTAATTTTATAAATTCTACAAAGTTTGTGCGGAAAATATTATAATATTGTTGCATTGCTCGCTTAAGCTTTGGAATCAATGAACATCCTATGATGTGCTCTATATTATTGGCCGTAACAGTTTTTTATCCCAATTAATATCTGAGCAACAAGCCATTCCCTGATTTGAGCGATTTACTTCATTGGACAGCTGGACGCTGCCAAACAATTAATACATTTCTCGAACAACGTACGTTCTATATTGGAGACTCTGAGTTAAACGGTTACTTAAAATTGCGGATTGAAAGTTATAAACTATTACATATTGCCCTAAGTAGAGACCTGAAAAATTCGCGAGTTCAATGACCTGCAAGCTATACTCCACAATCTTATATACAAATATAACGATATCAACTGCACATTGGTTGTCTGCTGTCAAAGCGGAAGGTGACAATTGGACACCGTCCTCCAGGAGGTGTCAAACACCGCGTGGACCAATCGCTAAATTTATATGAAAGCACGTGTTTTGGATTCTAGCTTGTCCCAAAATAAATCCGCGAATTCTTCAGGTCTCTAGCCATAAGTATTTCACTTAGTACAAGTTAATATGTTTACGAATTATATGCTACTGAATTACGTTCAATAAAATTGGGGAGAATGAATTTTTATGAATTCCTTCCGATTGTAGAAAACGTGATGATCTTTATACCTCTATTTGTAGATAAGATATGCTCATGTGATTACGCGCTTATGGTGTATTTTATATTTGTGGTAATTTTTTAACCAACATATCTGGCTGTAATAATATTTTGTAGGTACGTAAAGCCAACAACTTTCGTCCCAGTCCAAATTTTTTATAAAAGGATTTATTCTATAATTGCAAAACTGTAACTGTGTAAATTTGCAATTCACTTGCCTATATCTAAATATTTAATGCCACTCTGAAGTGCAGCAATTCTGTTTATCATTGGCCTCAATTATATCAAAAAACGTAACATCATTTTATTCTTTCTTTTGCTAACACATATTATTAAGAAATCGTAAAGGTAGAGAAACGCTCACGGTTGAAACGAATGGAAAGCTGGTCCGAGTCTTTGTGCATCCCAAAGTGATTCCTCCACCCCCCCTCCCAGTAACCATACTTTTTTTTGGACATCATATGAATATTTCTCCTTCTGACTTATTTAATAATCACTTTTTTTTTTGGGAGCACATCAAAAAAATTCTTATTTACACTTCTTAACAATATAAGTTGAAATACATGGCTATAATTTGCAATACCAATTAATGCATGTTATTTTTAAAAGGAAATTTTTATAATATTACAAATTGTTTTTTTGGTGACTTGGTTTCCAAGGATATTTCTCGTAAAAGTACAATATAAAAGTGCACAGGTAGAAGCTACTAAAAAAAATTATTTTTTTTCATCCGTCGGAGGTGCTCCTCACAAAGTAGTTGGTAGCTGATGCAACTTACCTGGTTTCCAGAGGAGCAACCCTCTGTCGAGTTACCTCCCTTACTGACAGGGCGAAGCCGGCATGAGTAATGTGCCTGAGGGCACGTCTCAGCAAAATGCCGACGAGCAGAACAGGGACGAGCCAGTTCGCAAGAGTCTCAGAGGTGCCGTACAGTTCACCGCTGCGCATCTCGATACCATTGTCCACGGATACGTTCACCCCGCGCGCAGCTCCTGCGAACAGTGCCCCGCGCGTGGGTGGCTGACAAATGGATGGTTGTCTGTTGTTAGCGGGATGCTTCGTGCCTTCGTGGTTACGGTATCACAACCCCCCCTCCCTCACACCAACCCAGATGCCGAATTGCCGGGAAACGAGATGTGTCAACGCAAGTAACCGTCGTTATTCCCGCGGTTTGAATCCCCGTGGGGGCAGTTCGCTTCGTACATACAACTCACCTCTCGAGAGAGCAGTGTATCGAACCGGATGCAAATATATCTGGTCGATTTACATGACATTCCTAATTCCCGCGGTGGTGTGAAAGGTGGTATGTTTTTATCCGCTGTTTATAGGCCTACTTTCATTCTGCCTTTATTTTGTGCTGGTGTAACTAATTAAACACTTTTTTTGTTATTTATTGCTATTATATTGTATGTATAAAATTTTTTCAGGCATATCCATATCAAATAATTTCTTGTAGGGGCCGCGGTGGCTGAGTGGTTAGCCTGCTCGCCTCCCATCAAGGCGAACCAGGTTCAATCCCCGGCCGGGTCCCTCCTGGATTTTTGCATGTGGGAATCGTGCCGGACGATGCCGCTGGTTCAGCGGGTTTTCTCGGGGATCTCACGTTTCCCCCCACCCCATCATTCCAGCGCTGCTCCATACCCACCTCAGTCACCCTCATCGGCACTCAAGACCCAGATGTTAAGAGCTGCCCAAATCTCTTCACTCGCTTCAATTTATTCCATTGCACCGAAAACTGCAATTAGTCAGCCTGGAAAGTGCACAATAAATGCTGATTAAGGATACTACAAAACGTGTTATGTAGAACTGAATTATTTTTTTACCAAATTAAGTTTTAAGTTGTATGTAACAAAATAAATACGTTTACCATAATTTTGTAAATAAATTATCCTCGGAACATGTAAGTCCTCAATATTCCTCATCGAAAGGTCGAAAAGTTACAATTAGAAACTATTTAATACAAATTTAACATTAAAATAAATCATCAATATTATTAATTACTTGCTATATACAACATAGGAATCTTTAATTTGAGCACTTATGCTATTTTTAAATTGCTCGGAAAAGTTTATGAACATGAAATTGCCACTGTTTTCCTTTGAATAAATTACGGCGTGACGCAAACGGAAGTGTTATCTAGCTCAGACATATTGTAAAATTAAATAAACTATAGAAATCTGTGAAATATCAATAGTGCCGGCAATGACGAGCACGCGCGTGCTTTGGTAGGATGGGTTTAGTAAATTAATTCGCGATATACTCACAAGTTCTCAATAGCAATGTGGATACGTAAGGAGTTCGCGCTTTCGTCGGCTTGAATGACGTATAGACTTCCGTGCATCACATACGCCACTCCAAGCGCGTTTTGTCCTGCCATCATAACATAACTCTTTGCGAATGCTAAGTTTATTTATGTTTTACAAATTACATACACACAGTGTTATCACTAAAATTTCTAGTCTCTGCAAAAAAATATTTCTTCAGCTGTGAAGTTTGTAAAAGGGGAGCTCAAGTTGTAATTTAAATAATGGAATAATTTAATTAATTATTGAATGCTAAACAACAGCTGTGCCCTATTCGTATATGTTTACAAATATTTTACGTGACGAAAATTTGCAAATAATTAATGGGGGACATACTTTCAATGTTAAACGTTTCCGCGCACCCCCAAATATATTAGTTAAGTAAGCACATGCGTAAATTTTTATGGGGTGGTTATATAAATGTAGATTTTCCGTTCAATTGAACAAACCCTGGCTATCGCTCATCCGAAACGCAGCCGGCCCCAGGTGCCATGCGCCTCCGTTCTATTACAGAAAGCGTATCATTTGAGCAGCGAATGAAACTGGAATAAATAAATGCAGACCCACGCTGAAATGTGCTGTAATAAAGTTTTGGAAGTCCAATCATTTCTGAATGAGCACCCAGCCCCCGCGCACTCGGCGTGGCAACGCTGCAAAACGGAAAATACTCCCGGCGTCGTAGGATTCTGGAACGGAAGCACGCGAGAGCTAGACGTTTTTCGAGCCCACCCGCGAGCTCATGCGCGTGATATTACGTTCATTATACGTCTGCGATATTTGTATTTCGTCCCGCGCTGCGAACAGAAGTGGATGCAAGTGATTGGAGATTGATTTCCATTCCCTGCCGGGAGCAATCCAAAACAGAATACATGCACGTGATAACAGAAAATGTTGTTTTTTTTTTTTCATCCTCATTTTGGTAAGGCTAGTCAACGAAATGAACACTCTTAAAAAAACTTTTTTTTAAATCCCTTTTAGTAATTACGGTACACATAATTTCACACATGCGCTATGTGAGTTTCTTACTGTATGGTGGCATAGAACGTGAAAAAAGCATTTTTTTTGTCATTATGTTTTAATATTACCCTACTCTTTAAATTAGTGAGAACTGATTTCAGTTTTGTAACAATTGACGTTACAGTAACTCATTTTCTTCCTGGTGTAGCTGCTTCGGTATCCCGCTATCATTCACAACGTTCATAGAAAACTTAAATGTTTATATGTGGCAGCATGAACAGGTCTGTAGCAATGGATTAGTAAAGACTGGGGTTTGAATTTTTCTGCGCTACCAAAATTCATCATCGTAATTTAAACTAATAATTTCTAATTATGTACGTATTTCAATGGCAGCTTTAAGGCCAATACTATAGTCTCACACTCAAATAACTGCACAAGTTAAAACACGAGGTCATGAAAAAAAATTAGACATAATTGACTTGAGCTACTACGGACTTTATTCTGCGATGTAAAAAGTGAATGTTGCCTTATATATCGCTATACAAAAGGGGAAAAAAAATATTTAGAGAAAGATTGTCTCGTAATGTGATGTTAAGGTATCTTTTAACAACGTATGAATCACTAAATAAAAAAATTGTGATAGTCTGACACACAACGCGACAGAATATATATATACGAGTTGCCTTCCGTTTCTGCACGACCATTATCCGTAATGAAATACTAAAAAAAAAAAAGTCTTGTGTTGATTAGGGAGGGTTTTAAATCTCCCAAACCCCTTCCTTATATACTGCCTTAAGTATGGAACAGTACACAATGAGCAAAAAATTTAAACTTAACAGGCTGTTCAAAAATGTTTAGTAAAGCCACAAATCAATTACGGAAAACGTGTTATGCAAACAATTAGGTCAGAAAATACTCAAACACATTTGGCTAATGAACTGGACTTCCACTGATCTCCGACTTTATAAAAACGTTGCATGTGTATAAGCGCCATTTTCGTAAAATAATCTAATTTTCTTTTTTTTTTATCAGATTGCGAGTTATCTACAAAAGAGAATCCCTAAACGCTGTTTGACTGCTTGAAGCAGCTTTCTAAAAGATTTTACCGTTGAAAAAATTTTTATTTTTAAAGAAAGTTTTTGCCTTGCCGTACTTCACACCTGACCCGTCATTTCCAGAGCAAATATCACGAANTTTTTATTTTTAAAGAAAGTTTTTGCCTTGCCGTACTTCACACCTGACCCGTCATTTCCAGAGCAAATATCACGAATTCTATTGTTTTTTATTTAACGCGCAAATCAAAAGCATTAACTGTTTCTGAATAAACAAGTTTTTTGCTCGTTTTTTGTTTGCGTTGAAAACGTCACACACAATACGCTAATAAATGTAATTTTTCCTTCAACAGAGCATTGTTACCTCTGGGCGCTGGTGATCACCTGTCACTTTAAAGTCTTTCTCTGTGTTGACGGAACGTGTTTTTGAAAAGCAAACTGAGCGACACGTATTGTTCAAAGAGATTGCTTCATACGATATTTAAACATAAAATGAGTCAATTTGTTTTTCTTTAAATTAAAATAGTGTAATGTTACGCTAGTTCCTTTATTTGACCCCTCTACGTAAATAAGATTTTTCATTTCAGATACTGAAACATAAGGAAGTATTTTATTCGATGAGTAACTATAAACTATAAAAAATACACAGATGAGCTTAAGGAGAGTTTCTGTGTGTTGCTTGCTCAAACATCAGCATATTATAATATGCAAGTGTTACAGCAAGAGAAGTTAGCGTAACACCTGAAAATACTGTGGCCGTGTTCGCGAATTGACATTAATTTAACGTGTTTTGCGGCATGCCATAAACTTGCAAATGTATTAGGGATAATACAGTATGTAGGCGGGTAAAATAACTGATGCCGAGCAAAGCAATCTAATTGTTATTGTTAAAGGAAAAATCTTCACTTTCATATTTATTTTTCTTTTTAATTACCTCTATTGTTTAAAAATCCAGTAAACTAGATATTAAATTATGAAAAAATAATTGGGGGTACGTGTACTTACGTACGCACGTTAGAAGTTATACTTCTTTGGCGAGACTATAATAAAATTTGATACGCGCATAACCTCAAATGCTGGTTGCTAAGCAACAGCATGTATTATCTGCTTGATTGCAATGTTCACTGTCGAATTTCGTTACACTGTGCGCGCGCAACTTCCGTTGCACACTAAACGTTTACCCTCAACGCGCCAAAAGAATTTTACTTTCAAAAACTGTTGAGGGATACACGTTATTTATAATTATAAAAGAAAATACGGAAAGTTATATAAATTTATGTCCTCTTTACAACATTTGATTTTTGGTTCTAGTTTCGTATACAATCACCTTACTTTATTTTAAGCATCACTATTTTACAGAAATTCGGAATTAATAAAGTATACATATCTAGAATTCGCCCTTTTCTTTCCACGTGGACTTACGTTAGCGCCGTGAAGAAATGGTATCGGCAAACGGGCGAGTAGTACTGTAATGCGGATTGCTTCTATAACTTTCGCAGGCGCATCCCACAAGAAGGTCCTTTACCTCGATAATCTTTTTCGTATGCTGTCCACCTGGACGTGCGTATTTTACCTGCTACAAGCCTGGAAGCGTGAGAAAGCAAAGGACGACTCAGGCACACGCATCAGTCACATAACTCTCCATAACCAATACGCGCAAGATGCTGAGTTGGCATGCGGTATTTCCGACTGCAACTCGCTTGGACTGTTAAAATTTTCTTGTATATCTGCGGAAGTTCTTACGGAAATGTACGGTAGATATAGGGAAACGCAATCCGTAATGACGGAAAATGAAGTTGAGCCCCGTAAATACAAAATACGGAAATTCTTCTTATTTCCTGTGGCTTCTGTTTTCGGGGACGAACAATACCAAGTGTACACTGCAACAAGAAAATTATCGTTTCTGCAGCAGTTAGGTTATCCGTGATACTAAGACCCATTCTTTCGAACATTAAAAAGAAGCATCGGGCGTATTTATCATTTAGAAACACTTGAAATACAATAACTTCAATACAAACTGAATAAGTTGCTTATGTGCCTTTCTAGCCTAAATTTTACTGAAAGACGTTGTGTTTTAGCCGTAGGTGGGTATTAGGAGTCATGGGCTTCTAACATTTGACTCTGGTTCAAATTTTGCTAATGTTTAAAATATATTAACTTTTATAGATATTTTTTTATGCACAGCAGAGCTCACACATAACGAAAATTTGAAGATTTTCTAAATTATCTCTTTTTTTAACCGTCAGTACAGAAAACTAATTTGGAAATTGAAGACGTATTCACGTCAAGACAAAATTACGGGGGGATCTAGAGAGGAAGCGCATAATGAAGGCACAGAGCACTTAATACTTTTAGTCCCGAACTGATTTAGAAGCTCGGTGTTGCAATCGTGAATTTGTATTGATCAATTAGAATTGATCTTCTAATTCTAATTATGCATTATTGGGGGGTATTCACTCTGTTGCTCAAACTATTTCTTATGAGGTAAGTTTGTTTTTAATATTATTATCTTTTATTGTTATTACTGGTAGTTATTGTTTAATTGATTTACATTTTTTTTAATATTATTGTTGGTATATTTCTTTTTTTCCTCTTTGTTTATGTTTATTTTCTTCGATTTTAGCTGATATTAACCGTACACCATTTGATTTTGCGGAAGGTGAGTCTGAACTAGTATCAGGGTTTAATGTTGAGTATAGAAGAGGTGGATTTATTTTAATTTTTTTAAGAGAATATTCAATAATTTTATTTATGAGATTTTTTTGAGCGCTATGCTTATGTCGATCAACAACATGACGGGTGTTCGGTGCTATTGGCATTAACCATTCACAAACGAGAACAGTATAAATTGCAGGAAATCAGATTACCCACGACGACAACGCCCGGAAACACCGCGAACTGATTGTTTACTGTGTACAGCACCGGTCATGAATATCCTTCGTTTGCAACGTTTCCGCGATCGCGAGCATCGGGGATTGAGAGGGCTGAGAGCACAGAGGTACTAATTGTGACGTGGACTGCGAGCCCCATCCACACACCAATCAGATCCTGGTGACGGACTTGCTCGACGACAGCCCCTACCAAGTAGGGAATGTCCCGTGACATGCTTTAGCCAATCAGATTCGAGGCCCCGTTCCCATAGTTTCGCGCTGTCAGTGAGTAGAGACCTGAAAAATTCGCTTATTCATTTCAAGACAAGCTATAATTGATAACACGTGGGTTGATATAACTTCAGCCATTGGCCCACGCGTTGTTTGGCACCTCCTGAAGGCTGGCCCAATCGTCGCCTCCTATTGTGACAGCAGAACAACCCATGTACAGTTTATATCGGAATATTTATACATAAGACTGTAGAGTCTAGCCTGCAGGTCATTGAACTCGCGAATTTTTCCGGTCTCTATCAATGAGCTATCGAGTTCGCTTACACCAAAGAAACCGCCACATCACATTCGCTCCTGTACGTTTAAAAGCTGATCGCGATAAAGTAAGGACTTTTGAAGTCAACATTATAAAAAAAAATTACTGCTACTACCTGCATATATTTTAACGGGCGCACTGACTGCTATGCGCCCAGTAAAGTTGGTAGCAATTGGGGAGAGGGGTGATAGTTCCACATCTTAACGTCGAGTAAAAAAGTGTAAGGTAACCATTTGTAATAACTTAAATTATTTCTTTAGTTTCCTTTTTTTTTAAATTCATCGAAGTGTAAAAATGAGCAGATTTGGAACGTATTTGCTTTTCTAATAACTTCACAGTTTCTCTTGACCGATGAATAGAGTGATGAGATCCGTGGCCATGTTGATTTTACATAAGGCTGAAGAATACACAACGTGCATCCAATCATATCTTAAGCAGGGATTTCAAAAGTGCTCAGTTTACCGTGAACAAGCTATACCTACTCCGTGATGGATGTACGCGCGTATCCGTGTTTGGGAATATCTTCCAAGGGCGACTATGGAGAAGAGAAGGAAGATGACGAATAACTTAGAATATCACGTCCGATTGCGTCGGGATGGAGAACGTGATCCCGGGAGATTTTCAGCAGGCCTTGCTCTTTTTTTTTTATTGCTACTGTTTCACGACACCCGCACTCTCCCCTCTCCCCTTCGTGAGGTAAAGGATGTTCAAGTGCCCAAAAAAAATTTTCTGCGTTTTGAAGATATTTTGCGGTTTTGCGATACGATGTCAATAACTATTTGATAAAAATGCCAAATCAGTTTAAAAATAACTCGTGTCCTTTTTTAAGTATATTTATTAGCATTTTAACCTAAAAATTTATGCGAAACAAATTTAAAAATGTTATATGAGAACAATGATTGATTTCAGTTAAAATAATTGTTAAAGATTTAGGAACACTACAAAGAGATTTCTTTACAGTGTGGATTTTATTAGCTCTGCCATAAGGGTTTAACTTGCGGTTAATTTGCATTTCAATTTTATTCTAAAACCTAAAATAAAATTATTGCTGAACCACTACAATAAATTCCATTAAATTTCTTCATCTTATTCTAATGACATTAAAAATGAATTTGAACTTTAGCCAAACATGATAATTATGCAAAATGTTCAAGTTTGTATGCCAATACATATAAATTAGAGATTCCTGTATTTTCCGTCACTAATTTTTGTACATTAATATTCCGTGATTTTCGATACTTTTTATAAGAGTACTATTTAACGTAATAAAACAGAATTATGAAATACCTTAAAATATATAAAATCATTTTTGGCACTTCAACATACTTAGGTTGAGAATTTGGTATAGCGAAATACATGTAAATGAAATTCGGTTTTGTGGCGTTTCTGTTAAAGATAGATATTAACCACCAGAAACTTTTTTGAGCAGAAAAATACGCTCTTCTTTACTATCAAAGCCTCGTGTAAGATTATTGTATAGCGTGTTTCCTGTAAAATCATAAAACTTAATAACTAAATAAAAGTTACTAAAAAAATAATTTTTATATTTGCCTAGATAGAGAGCTTGAGAGTATCATTTCTCATACACTGTAAAAATGTTTCTGGTAAACTTGCTAAACTGTAATGGAGCGTTTAACCTATGTAANAGTATCATTTCTCATACACTGTAAAAATGTTTCTGGTAAACTTGCTAAACTGTAATGGAGCGTTTAACCTATGTAATGTGTGGTAATAATACCACACATCAAGCTGCAAGTATAGGAATGTTTAGCGTCGCTACTATACAAAGTTGGGAACTTCCCTACGCATTTGACTGCTTCCTAAGCAAATGCACTGACGCTACATTAATGTACAAGAGAAAAAAATTAGCATTTCCGCTTTCTCACTAAGCGTATTCACAAGTATGGTATATTCCCGAAAAATTTCTTAGAGTGGGCTAAGGTATTTGTTACGAGATTATATTTTCAAAATTGGCTTCGAGAAATCTCATTTCAATAGCACGTATTTCCCTAAACCGAATTCTCAACCAGGCAACAGCCTTAAGGAAGAGCGTGGGTGACGGCACTTCGAGATTCATGCATTCACGAATGGGTTAGTAGGGTAAGGGATGAGGGTGGGGGGAGGGTGGTTTATACGGGTAGTGCCAAACCAGCGACGCGAGCTCGCCTCGTGGTTATTGTGGTGATCAGTCACCGCGCGGGAAGATGCGGTCCTCTGGGACGTGGGTGGAGACGCTTTGCTCAACCGCCATATACGTCCCCCTTTCCCTGAACCCTACAGGCTGTAGCAGAAACACAGGTCACCCTCCTATCGTATACTCTATTCGCGGTATATCCATACTTCTTGAATCGAACCTTTGGAAAATCCCCCCCCCCCATCACGTGCTTGGTATGCTTCCTAAATATGCCATGTATAAGGGCAGTGATATTTCGCGAAGAGAATTCGAGACAAGATACAGTCCAAAGCACTGTAGGGGCGTCCAGCTTCTTTGATTGGCTAAAAAAATGTTCTGACCTGTGTTAACCTTTTGCGCACGAATCACGATGGTTCAGTGTCGGAGTTACTTAGTCCTGAGTGGCTTGGTCAAAGACGGACACGGCACGAGCAGGCAATGGAGGTATAACAAAAGCTGAGGTGTGCATATAGTATTGAAGTCTACTGCGTGCCCAGATTTTTACGCGAAAAGTCACTGGCCCTAGTCATGTATAAACAAGCGTTTCATACCCCTGTTAACATCAAAGTATCTTATTTTTTGTCAAGTTTCAAACTCAACATTTATTTTATAGTTCGATAGCGGTATTTCACAGGGGCCGCGGTGGTGTAGTGGCTTGACTACTCGCCTCCCACCTGGGCAAACCGGGCTCGACTCCCGGCGGGGTCACTCGCGGATTTTACGCACATGGGGAATGGTGCCGGACGATGCCGCTGGTCGGCGGGTTTATCTCAGGGATCTCCCGTTTCCCCCGCCCACGCATTCCGGGGCTGCTCCGTACTCGCCTCACTTCACCTTCAACGGCTCTCAAGATCTTGTCACCTTTCTTAAACAATGGAATTACCATTGCCCCATTTGAGTCTGCCTGGAAATAATTGAAAAAAAAAACTGATTTATAGGAGATTGCTGCAACATTTTGAGATTCACAAAATTTGATCAAATTGTCAGTTTGGCTTTAGGAAAAACGCCTCAACAAATGATGCATTTTTCAAACTAACAAATTTCATTCTAAACGCACTTGTAAAAAAGATGCCATCTAATGGAATCTTCTGCGACCTCACTAAAGCACTTGACTGTGTAAATCACAACATACTTATAGAAAAATTAAAGTTCTATGGAGTCTCAGGTACACCCATACCTTTCAAACAGACGAAAAGTGCGGATCAAAGGAAAGACTACTTCATTATACTCTGAATGAGGAAACATCAAGCATGGGGTCTCACGAGGTTCAACATTAGACCCTCTACTATTCCTAGCTTATATAAATGACCTCCCTTGTGCCTTGACCTTAGGCACTACTCCAATCTCGGAATGAGGCTACCGGGTTGTTACAGCCCGTCCACGGTTACTTCCTACTTTTCTGAAGCCCTGCTAAAGTTCTACTTTCAGGATATTTCTCCGCCTCATGCAAACGAAGGTTAACTAATTCTAGAAAATTACACCAAAGGGACAACACGCCGCTTTTATGAGCACTCCGTGTGGTAATATTAGGCAAGAGAACTATTTCTTACACGAAATTACCAACACGCCGGTTTTCCCTGTGTTTTATTCATATATATTACAAATGAATATAATTTCTAGACAAGAAACAAGTACAAGATCTTTCTTGTGAGACATATATAGGGGACAACCAAACACGTCATACATAGGGAGAGTTTTCAAATATTTAATTTAAAGAAATATAATGATACTGCGAACAGGCAAAATTTTTTATTTTTCTTTCGGATTCATGCAGAGAGTCTCGGATGAGTGGAGATCCAGTGACACATGCGAAGATAACATATACTTGCATGGCACCTAACATTTCGGAGAATTGTAACGCGAAATGACAGGGTCGCTAGCGATTGCACATATTTTGATTCAGACTTATACTCGATTAGTAACACATTAGTTAACAGCATATTAGTAAAATTCATTCCTTCGACGCCTTAACCGTCGTATAAAAATAGTATTTTTTTTTTTTTGCTCTCGTAAACTGAATATGAAATTTTACGCGATACCAGTAACATGTTTATATTAAAACCACTTTCACGCATGGATACTAGACACTTGGTGAAATAATTTTATTTTTTTATTTTTGGAGGAACGACATGCAGTGAGAACAAAGACTGAAATCAGGAAAAGTGTCAAAAATGTTTTATTAACCGTAGACCACTTGGAATGGCTATCATCACAGCTAACCCAACGATGCATAGGTACGCATAATGCACGCATACATGCCACATCAGATGCTAATTAGAGAACACCTTACACTTTGCAAGTTTAAGTTCTTGGCAAACGTTCGACCACAGCAACTAGGGGAGTTGTCCATCTGTACCGAAAATTTGACCAAAAATAGGAGCACATGCCTACGGTTTGTTGGAGGTTCAAACCAAGAACCCCTTACATATTTTGCTATCATCCCAAACAAAGACGCCAAGCGGAGCGGGATTTTTGGGCGGCAATATATTAAGTTAAAGTTTCTGTACACCGTAAATAATAATCGAAAACACGCTTGTGAGTTTTGATCACAGCCAGATAACACCCTTTTCCTTCCGTATTAGCCACTGCAGGAATGTTGAATTATATAAGTAAGAAACACAGCAGTCGACAAATATTTAAGTGTTATAAGAACGTGGACACGTGTCACTGTAAATGCAGAACCAAGGTGTAGAATAATAATGGCGTGTGCACCCAGGGCAAGGCAACACCCTCCGAGACACGGTCTTTCCAGCTGGGACCCGTAGGTGACCGTCATCCCCAGGCATGACAGAGATGAGACCCTAGAATGGAGCGGCGCTGGAATGCAAAGGCGGGGAGTACCCTGAGAAAACCCGCCGGCAAGCGGCATCGTCCAGCACGATTCCCACATGCAANATTGAACTCGAATACAAACTTTATTGTTATATTATCCACGCAATTAAAACTACCTTTACGAAAATGAATTTATTTCATCGTAATAAATTCGAGACCCAACACTTAACAGTAATAATTAAATTTTGCGTTTATATTTTTTCACAAAACATTGTCATTTATCAACGAAAAATATGTACATTTTTTTAAGCCTAGTCTAAGTCTATAAGAAGCGTTGCTCAAGTAATTTCGTTTGTAAATAAATACTTTCCTTATATTACGAGTAAAGACTACCATCACTTAGCGACCCTTTTAGAAAAATTACATAATTCAGTTTACCTTACATTATAATAATTTCTTTATGTTCATATGCATATGCGCGTGTTAAAATCGCGTAGTACTATTGTTTTTCGTAAAGCTCAAGACTTAATATGACGTCAGTATTTCAAATAACTTGTGATACATGTGAATTTTTAATACAATTATAATGTAATCGACATGCCAGCGAAATCTATCCTTTCACGTGCCATTCAACTCCAAAATACAGAAAGCGCTCTGTCGAGGGCCTTCACGTTTATAACAANATTGTTTTTCGTAAAGCTCAAGACTTAATATGACGTCAGTATTTCAAATAACTTGTGATACATGTGAATTTTTAATACAATTATAATGTAATCGACATGCCAGCGAAATCTATCCTTTCACGTGCCATTCAACTCCAAAATACAGAAAGCGCTCTGTCGAGGGCCTTCACGTTTATAACAATTATACGTCTTGCAAAAACAGTGCAACAGAGGGTTCTTAGTGACCGCCAGACAACTCTGACACATGTTTAAAAATCGCATCCAACTCTACAACCATGTCATCCATGATGAACATACATCGGAGGCGAATGAGAATGATAGCAAGAAGTGTATGCATAAGCAGCAGCCTTGTGATATTCAGTTTAAGAGAGTTACTGCAGAGAGTAAAAAAAAAAAAATATATATATATATATCCGGTTTTGCTTTTAATTACCGGGCGCGTCTCCTCTTTTTTGTTTTCCTCCACCCCAAGAAAAATACAAATGATTTTCAAAATCAAATAGCTTTATAAAATTTATGCAAAAATTACATTAAAAAATCTAAAGATAATCATTCTTTAAAAACTTTAAAAACATTACAAAATTTAAGGGTTACAATAAAAATGTAACGTTAAAAAAATTTATAGTTACAGAAATATATACAATTACTCAACTGGCGTCAATTTCCCCCCCATTTACAGTATACTATATTCCCGAATGTGCATGTCTCGAGCGAGACAAACCCCCTAGGTGTGACCTCCCACCGAGTGTCTACCGTTGCTTAGTTCACCAGGGTATTTACAGTGAAGTTTTCGCAACCGCCGTCCACCCCGCAGCCGTGGAGAACATCCTCGAAACGGAAGCAGATCTTCGTCCAATCCAATTCAAAGGCGGTGCTGACGTCACCAGGCGACCCGCTCCCAGTCGCCTCAGCCGCCCGCTAGGTGTAAAGAAACGACGCGCGCTCAGTATAGTTCCGACCTTCATCGAACTACCAATCTCCCGCGTGGCGGAGTCTAACGCCTCGTCGGCTGCCGTCAACGGGCAACGTCTTCGAGAACGTAAGTACCCGTGATCGACGCGAGGCAGCCTAACTCCGTTACATCAGTAGACGTCCTTTAAAAAAAACAATTGGTGATCATATTACAAATTAAACCATGGTTTCCCTTCGATACTGTATACCTGTCTCTTCTCTCTCTCTCTCTCTCTCTCTCTCTCTCTCTCTCTCGATATTTATAGGCATATATATATATATATATAAACCTTTCTCAAATATCTTCATATATATATATATATATATACACTGAAGAGCCAAAAAAACTGGTGCACCTGCCTAATATCGTGTAAGGCCCCCGCGAGCACGCAGAAGTGCCGCAAGACGACGTGGCATGGACTCGACTAATGTCTGAAGGTATTCATGAGGCATTGAAATCTGCGCCAATTTGAGAAAGGGTTGCACGTCTGTCACGTTTAATGATTCTCGTCAGTCGTCGTTTGTCCCGTTCTTTCACGATCTTTTTCCGGCCGCAGCGATGTCGAAGATTTGATGTTTTGCCGGATTCCCGATATTCACGGTACACTCGTGAAATGGCCGTTCGCAAAAATCCAAATTTTTTCGCTACCTCGGAGATGCTATGTCCCATCTCTCATGCGCCAACTATAACACCACGTTCAAACTCACTTAAATCTTGATAACCTGCCATTGTAGCAGCAGTAACCGATCTAGCAACTTTGCCAGACGCTTGTTGTCTTATATAGGCGCTGCCGACCGCATCGCGTTACTCTGATTGGTTCCATACCTCTGTTATTTGCATACGAACGCCTATACCAGTTTGTTTTGGCTCTTCAGTGTATATACATTAATCAGAGATTTCTAGTGTTTTTCTTCTTTGTGGGGAAAAAACCTGAACATACACGAGTTTTGTATTAATTTTCGTTGTTGAGTTCCTGAAAAATGGGATAAAAGGCGTCACAAAATTACAGAGCGAAGGTGCATGAAGAAAAACTTACTTAAATATTCTCATTTGGGTGAACATTAAAGAAAACATAGATAAATATATTTCACAGCATTTTTTTCGAATTTACGACTTAATTCAAACATTTAACCTTGAAGGGAAAATAGGATAGAATGAATGTACCAACTGCGCTGTAAAACTCTCCGCGCTTCAACATTATAATTATTTTCTGCCAATATGGGCCGCGGTGGAGCGGCGGCTAAATCGCACGACCCCTTCCAAGGCTTAACGTGTTCGATTCCCGCTGAGGCCACTCCCAGATTTCCNCATTGTAGCAGCAGTAACCGATCTAGCAACTTTGCCAGACGCTTGTTGTCTTATATAGGCGCTGTCGACCGCATCGTGTTACTCTGATTGGTTCCATACCTCTGTTATTTGCATACGCACGCGTATACCAGTTTTTTTTGGCTCTTCAGTGTATATATATTAACCAGAGATTTCTAGTGTTTTTCTTCTTTGTGGGGAAAAAACATGAACATACGCGAGTTTTGTATTAATTTTCGTTGTTGAGTTCCTGAAAAATGCGATAAAAGGCGTCACAAAATTACAGAGCGAAGGTGCATTAAGAAAAACTAACTTACATATTCTCATTTGGGTGAACATTAAAGAAAACATTATAATTATTTTCTGCCAATATGGGCCGCGGTGGAGCGGCGGCTAGATCGCACGACCCCTTCCAAGGCTTAACGTGTTCGATTCCCGCTGAGGCCACTCCCAGATTTCCGCACATGGAAATCGTGCAGGACGATGCTGCTGGTCGGTAGGTTTTCTCGGGGATCTTCCATTCCCCTGCCCTAGCATTCCGGTGCTGCTCCATACTCACCTCGCTTCACCTCCATCTGCTCTCAAGTTCCAGATTCCAAGAGTCACCCAAACGTCTTCACTCCACTTTTCTGCCAACAGTACTATCAAAACAAACGTGGATGACATTTGAGGTTGAAAAACCGTTTATTTTATTAAGTGTTTTGAAAAGTTTTTAAACAGTTAGAATATACTCATGTTAGTCGAAATCTTTATTCATATAAATAAACAGGTCTGTTGAAAATTAAAATATAAACGAACGCGTTTATCACCGTTGGGACCATGCGCAGAAGACGAAAATATGTCTACCACATCTTTAATCTATGAATTTGACGTGTCTTCCAAAACGTTGCGTATGTCTTACAGGTAAAGCAACCTGCTTTCCGCGAAAATATCCCACAGCTAAATTGTACTGGGAAAACACGTTAGTTCAGAAACAATTTCGTGGTTAGATTACTTGAACTCTTACGCGTCTGAGGTGTCTTGTCAGCCAAACGCGGAAGCTCATTGCCGGAGTAACTTAATTCAGATCAACCCAGTCAAATAGAGAACGTGTCCTCACACAGACGCCCGACCAATAACCAATACTTGCTTATNTCACACAGACGCCCGACCAATAACCAATACTTGCTTATGTGCACGTAGGATTTTGATGTATAACCTGCGCACAAATCTTTTTACTACACCACACGTTATTGTACTCCTTACAAAAATGCACCTGCTGACTGGCAGCTCAGTGCCAAGGTGTACGTCATGCTTAAATATAGCACGCAGAGATGATATCATTTGTCGTTGCTCCACGAAGACGGCTTGACTCAATCGATTTATGGGGANCTAAATATAGCACGCAGAGATGATATCATTTGTCGTTGCTCCACGAAGACGGCTTGACTCAATCGATTTATGGGGAAAGAGTATTATTCTCCGGCAACGGTAAGGCGTGTGGGATGGAGATACGGTAGTACCACTTCCCACTAGGATATATTTGTTTACATATGTATTGTAGATTACTAAATCCTTCGCCTTTCCTAGCATGTGTAATTCATCCTTCACGCTNTATATTTGTTTACATATGTATTGTAGATTACTAAATCCTTCGCCTTTCCTAGCATGTGTAATTCATCCTTCACGCTGATGTATGGCGGTGGTGCGCTTTGTGTTATCAAATTAAGGGAGTAATAGTCCACACGGAAGTTCCATGTTCCATTTTTCCTTCAGTTTTAACGTGATTGCACAAAAATTCTGGAGAGTTACATTTTTCAATGCACAAATGGGGTTAACAGCCCTTTCTTATTTATGAAAGGCGGTTGATATCAGGACCCATGAGTTAATGATTTTCACGTCGTCATTAAGTNTACAGCCCTTTCTTATTTATGAAAGGCGGTTGATATCAGGACCCATGAGTTAATGATTTTCACGTCGTCATTAAGTAATTTTACACAAGCTCCATAATTTATCTTTCATACTGATTGTGTTGTTAGAAATAAACTTCTGCTCCAGATACTCATTCAAAGGTTGATTCACTCTAAATATTTTGTACCTATTTTTGATGGGGTATCACCTGCCCGAGTTTATCGGTAGATTCCATTTGCAACCTGTATGTATACAATTTATTCATAGCGTGATTTAATTTTCAAAGGTCACAAATCAGCACTTATAAAATGGTTTACATTTTCTAGTGATACACTTGTGGCAGCAACCCTTTCCCAACGCAACCAAATCAAAATTCTGTTCACATTCTTTGCTCATGGCGTTTCACCTACTTCCGTACTCTTCGGAATCACGAGCCATCACTGCCACATATACATCAATTGATTCTTTCTCACGGCTTTCCTTAAGGCTCCAGCCTACCTGGCGCTTCAAGCGCCTTGCAGAGTGTTTGAAATACTCGTTTTTTTGACGCAACTATTGAACGTGTCCCCAGTATGTTTAGCTAGGAAAAGACATCATGCCCCAGACGAGGATGGATTGGTACTTAAAAGTTACCACGCATGCTGTAAATATTTTTTTGGAGCCCTCCAATACGGTTAAAAACTACTTTTTCATACTGCCATATCTTAAATCATATTATCCGGACACGAGCCAAACTACGATAGGAGCCTGAACTGAATTTCGCTACAGACGTTTCATTAATTAAATGAAAGGGTCACTGCTGAAAGTCCCATAGGTAGGGCCAGTAACTTTTCACGTAAAAATCGGAGCACACAGTAGACTTCAATACCATTTACACACCTAAGCTGTTGTTATGCATCCATTGGCTGCTGGTGCCGTGTCCGTCTTTGACCAAGCAACCCAGGACTAAGTAACTCCGACACTGAACCTTCGTGATTCGTGCGGAAACGGTTAACACGGGCCAGAACATTTTTTTNGACTAAGTAACTCCGACACTGAACCTTCGTGATTCGTGCGGAAACGGTTAACACGGGCCAGAACATTTTTTTTAGCCAATCAAATAAGCTGGGCGACCTTACAGTGCTTTGGAGTCTATCTTGTCTCGAAATCTTTTCGTGAAATATCACTGCCCCTACCCATAGGTACAAGCAGCTGCGAGAACACTGCACGTAAGTTCAGAGCCCTGCGCGTAGCGGCGATGGCGCTCTTGTAGCGCGTGCCATTGTAGCCCTTATGGCTCCCGCGCTTCTCGGCCCAAGAAAGGAGAAAAAACGATGCTGGCAGGAGGGGCGTCTTAAATTCCAGTAAGGAAGTGCGGCTTAGAAGCGCGTCGCGGTTTGCCTACCCTGGGCAGGGGCTTAAACCCCCGTGATCGAATCAGCGACGGGAGAGACGGCCGGCTTGCAATTAAAACTGATTAAAATGGCAAATAGATACGGTGGGGAGGGAGGGGGGAGTCCGGGGTGGAATTGCCTCATCGCCCAACCTGGCGGAAGCTCTGGGAATTAAATTGAGGTCGCGCGCGCGAGCGGGCGGCGTTTACGTAATTAGTTTGATGTTTATGTCCTTTATAGGCGAAGCGCCCGGCAAGCCGCTGGTTCCTCGAGTTCTTTAACCGCCGCCGCCGTCAAAAGGGAGGAAGTCGGCTTCGAGATGCGCACATGTGGACAGCCCTGACTATTGAGCAAGTNGTTCTTTAACCGCCGCCGCCGTCAAAAGGGAGGAAGTCGGCTTCGAGATGCGCACATGTGGACAGCCCTGACTATTGAGCAAGTGTGCAGGACCAAGTGTAGGACACATACGCCGTAACGAATTCGGCTGTGCGTTGTTTTCATAGACAGCATGTATCTTCATTCGAACCGACAAACTTCGGTTGCATGTTAATAACGAGAGAATAAGTTGAAAACACTCACACACACACGCATATATATATATATATATAGGGTCAGTGACTTTTCGCGTAAAAATAGGAGCACACAGTAGACTTCAATACCACATACACACCTCAGCTGTTGTTACACCTCCATTGGCTGCTGGTGCCATGTCCGTCTTTGACCAAGCCACTCAGGACTAAGCAACTCTGTCACTGAACCTTCGTGATTCGTGCGGAAACGGTTAACACGGGCTAGAACACTTTTTTTTTTTAGCCAATCAAAGAAGCTGGACGACCCTACAGTGATTTGGACGGTATCTTGTCTCGAAATATTTTCACGAAATATCACTGCCCCTATCTATAACACTCTATCTAGTTTGTTCTTTCGTAATTGTATGAACAAGGTTTGAACTGGACTAAGTTGTTTGCAGGCTATTTACGAACGTTCTGCCTTGTAGTATTAGAATCCTTGTCAGCGCAGGGAAATGAGGTTGTGACTTCAAACACGCGCGACTGTCAATAATGAAAGAAAACTGTCGGACACGTGCACAGCAGGCTGAATCGTAGTAAATAGTCAACTTTTCTCGCGATAAACCGTTCTCTCCGACTGTAGCCTGTTTGTTCTTGCTCCCTTCTTTCTTGAAGCTCTGCCTAAGATATAAGTATATAATCCATTCACGGTTACTTCACACTTTTCTGAAGCCCTGCTAAAGTTCTACTTCCAAGATATTCCTCCGCCTCGTGCAAACTAAGCTTAAATTAGTCTAGAAAATAACGCCAAAGGACAACGCACCCGAATTAGTGCGCACTCAGTTGTAATAATATTTTGCATTACAACTATTTCTTACTATGCGCTACCAAAACATGTGTTATCTCACTGTCTTTATTCATATTAATTATAAATGAAATATTATATTTAAAAAAAAATGTGGGTAAAACTTTGATTTAATGAAAAATTAGATACTCTCATGCTAACAGAAGTATAAAATGATTTTGATAAATAACACATTTAGGAAATAACTAAACACGTCAAACATGGGGTGATTTTTCAAAGTTTTGACTCAGAGAGTATGAATAAACCGTGAATAGAATATCGTATCTTCGACTGTAGCACTGCATACGCCTGTAAAACATGCTGAGTTCTTAAAAAAAAAATCTTACGAACACTGCCAAAATTGCGATAAATGTACTGCAAATGAAAGAAGAAGTCATTTATTTCGTAACGTCGAAACATTGTTCGCTAGTATGCACTTATGTAATTTTTTTTTTTAAAATAAACTTGTAACAGTCTATTTTTAAACAAAATTTAAGCGTTTTTCCATTGTGGATGGTTAAGAAATTAAATTTTGGAAGTAAACCTTCGCCGAACAGGGCAATAAATATTACTGCTATTGTTGTACTTAAGGAAAGATTTGTATATTGGTACTAGTGCTAATATTTGTTTATAATTGAATTTATGTTCTTTTACTTTATTTACAAAAATTATTAAATTTATATTTATAATATTAATTATTGGAAATGTTTGAAACTTTATTACTTAGTTCTTGTTGCAGACAAGCACAGTTTTACTATGAAGACCTTGCTTGATGATGGTGTTTATGGCTAAATGTGATTTCTGGAGCATTCACAATTGAAAAACGCATACAATTTGATTAAAAATAGTATTTTCTTAATTGATTTTAAAGCATATAGATAAGTTAGTTTGTAACTGCATATTTTACAGTTATGCAACGTATATACATTCATCTTTCATATGCAATATAAATCGCGCTCTTATAAAAATTTTGGTAGTAGATGCGCAATTTTTTTAACGAGTTCTCCATGTAAAACAGTTAGGTGCAATTATCCACTGGAAAACGTTCTACGTTTACCTTAACAGTACGTAGGACATAAATACATGCTGTAGGAGTTTACACAAGTTTATTNTTGGAAAACGTTCTACGTTTACCTTAACAGTACGTAGGACATAAATACATGCTGTAGGAGTTTACACAAGTTTATTGGTGATAATATACAAGAAAGGGCAATCCTACATAACTAAACTTACGTGTAAGAATTGATAATTTAGAATGCATCTTCATTGTCGATCGTAGTGTGGTGTTAGTAAGGGATAAGCTAGTATAGCAGCACTCGAGAAACCTAATCTCTCCACTCTCTCTCTCCATTTGGTGGAAGTCGTAATTCGTTGTTTAGGCTGTATTCACTAGTCGAATAAATATCGGCTGTTAATAACATCAAACATAAAAATACTTATATTCGTTCCGACATATTACAGAGTGTCATACGTTATACTGATAGTTTTACAGTTCCAAACAAAACAAAATTGTTCCCTGCAACGCCTAAAATGATATTCTTATACATTTCTTAATGATTTTAGTGAAAAATTTACTATAAACCAGCTTAAGATATTAAGAGCATGCTCGAAAATGAATTTTACGACTATTTGGCTCATAGAAATTAAATGTTTATGACTCGGGTAAGTTTACACTATATCGTTACAAAATAACCGACAAAATAATATGCGCTTAATTCACCTAAATTTTCAAGTTAGTAGCTTCCGGTGGTCACCGGTAAGTTGCCAGAATACATATGCAAGGCTTTACTGGGAGTCTGAGATATTTCGAAATTTCAATCAGCAGAATGTTTCTAGAATATTTGGTCGTTTATCTATGCAGTGCAGCCGCGTGACGTAAATGCCAGTGAAATGCATTTTTTTTTTTACTGGCAGAAAGAGAGATAAATAATATGCTATCTTTGCGTCCCTCCCCTTCGCAAACCTTCGGTAACTCAGTTTTTAAATGGCGTGCGCTAAAGACGACTCGGGGAGAAAAGTATATTCGATTAAAAGAAAATAATTCATCTCTTAATGGTTGTAGAATCACGAAGTGTACATCACTACATATCTTGCTGGTTAAAAGTTGTTGAAGTTTAACGTAAATGGGCGTGTACACCGAACACTTCAAAGTAAAAAAANACATATCTTGCTGGTTAAAAGTTGTTGAAGTTTAACGTAAATGGGCGTGTACACCGAACACTTCAAAGTAAAAAAATTCAATTAACTTAACTCAGCCGTACGAAGTCAAATATTTTAGAGGGAGAACGGTATAAGCGTGTAAGTTCAGACAAATAAGAATATTTTTATTAATTCTGATCGAATTCCTCTCAGCTTGAAATTTTATGCACGTTTACTCTAAACGAGAATGAAACGAAAAAAATTATAAAACATACAATATTCATAAAAAAAAAACGATCTCCTAAGATTGTTTAACCTCTTAACTTAAACAGCAGCATTTCATTCCAGGTGTTGCAAAATAGGAGATTTTTGGCATGACAAGTACTTGCGAGTTCATCGTAACAACCTGTACGATGGAACCTATGAAAATAATTCCTATTGGCTTATAGATCTGGCAGCAACCAACAACAAAATGTTGGTGTCGTAGCGTTAGCCAATACCATTAACCAGGAAAAATACGTGGTCTGTATTGGTCGCAGCTTCTCACCTTGTAAAACAACGAACGACCATTACTTGACCCAGAACATGTCTTACGTGAACGAGTATATTCTGGTTAATACGTTAAGGTATTAAGCAGCCCGTGCGCATATAATAAACACGTAGGATTTCCGCAAGGAAGGACGAGTCGAATATACCAAAATTTCAGTCTGCGAATATGAATTATTTGAGAACTTCCAATAGCCTGAGATCAGTTGTGATGAACAAAAGTTACTCATAAGATGAAATCTCTAGTTAAAAAATTTGGAACTCCTGTTTGAGTTCAAACAACTGAAACAAATTTTTCGCACTGCGCTCGGGAAAATGAAACAGTCAAAAGTGCTACAAAGCGGTGAAACCAATGAAGTTTGATTCAACGGAAATTTTTTGTCAGTTTACTGATTGTTTAATTGGCTGAATTTTATTTATGTAATGGTGATTTAAATTTACTTCTATTGAAACCGCATCTGCGATGTGCTACGTNGAATTGGCTGAATTTTATTTATGTAATGGTGATTTAAATTTACTTCTATTGAAACCGCATCTGCGATGTGCTACGTTCTTGTCTATTGAACTAAATCGCTAGTTCGTTTAACCTTGTTATATTATGATTAAGGTTAATTTAGCACTTTTGNGTTCTTGTCTATTGAACTAAATCGCTAGTTCGTTTAACCTTGTTATATTATGATTAAGGTTAATTTAGCACTTTTGTAAACTTCTGCACCTTTCCGCTATATACGAAATTAACTTTCCGATGGATCCGATCACTTTATTTATGCACCAACCAATTTTGAAGTATGAAATTTCTGGGAACTTAAATACGGTACTAGTATGGTAGTTCTTATTTTTGATGTGCATAAAACCTAATATAAATTAAATTTAATTAATTCACCGTTCACAAATTTAAAAGTTACGCCCCTTATACGATGTTAGTACGTGGAACTTCTCTTTCCACAGTGCTGCCAACATAACCGAAAATTGCTTGTCATTGTGTCCGTCGAATACATAGAGTAAAGTACAGGTATTATTTTAATGGTTTGATAAAAAAAGCACCGAGTTATTTGCGAAGTGCCTTAATTGAGATTCACTATCTAACGTACTTCATTGGGGTTAAGAATGATAGTCTGAATGTGTGCAATTAAACAAGTGCTGAATTATTGCTGTAACATTCTTGTGAGGCATAAATACCTTATGAAATAAAATCAGTTCACTCCAAATTTTAACACTTTAAAATTACTCACAAGAGTCACTTCAAGAAAAATTCTCGATGTACAGGTGAATAACACGTATAGATTAATTCAAAGTAACCACTTGTAATCGAACGGGTGAGTGAAGATGTATGGGTGGCTCTTAACATCGAGGTCTTGAGCACCGGAATGAAAGGGCGGGGGAAACGGGAGATCCCCGAGAAAACCCGCCGATCAGCGGCAATCGTCCAGCACGATTCCCACTTGCGGAAATTCGGGAGTGACCCGGCCGGGGGGGTTGAACTCGGTTCGCCTTTGGTGGGNTTGCGGAAATTCGGGAGTGACCCGGCCGGGGGGGTTGAACTCGGTTCGCCTTTGGTGGGAGGTGAGCGTGTGCGTACAGCTTAACCACCGCGGTCCATAATGACGTTAGAGACGGAGCAAATTGCTCAGAGAGGATGAAACTGGAAAGGAGTCCGCCATGGCCTGTAACGAAGGGATCATTCCAGCATTCTCTTGGTGTTATTTCGGGAAACCGATGGAAAACACAAATCATTCTGGCCTGGGTTTTATTCGACCCCAGGTTCTCCCACCATGCCAGTTGTGTGGCGTCAACGCAAGCAACTTCCGCGAGGGTGGGTGACTTGGAATTTTAATCAGGTCGTACTTCATACATTTGATATCCCACGTGGTTTTATGTAAATTTCTCGCAAAGTTTGTTGGCGTAATCAGCCCGCATTTTTTTTTTCCGCGGTAGCAATCTCCTGGGTGCAACTGGACGCAGAAGTTCCCAAGGGCGCAGAAAGAGTGTTCGGGGATCCTCGTCGACCGTCCTCCTCACTTCGTCCTACCTGACCCCCTCCTCGAAGGACTTGGACCCTTGCTGTATTGGACCCCTAGGCGGCGAGGGTCGTTAGAATGATTACTCGGCGGCGGCAAGAAGGTAATCACGACTCGTCGTCATCCCATTACCGCTCGCGGGCCTCCCAAGGTTGAGAGAGATGCTTCCGTAACTGCTGGCGACGAAAAGGGAGAGGGACAGGCGAACTTATATCTGGCGGCGTCTTTCGCATTCGAGAAGAATCGCCCAGCAGAGCTTCCAACGCCCCGTGCTCGTTGTATTCACGATCCACAACCTATTTCAAGGTCGACAACAACCAACATGGTGGTTGGGGTCATCAATGATTTCCTCAAGGATTATTTTCCCATATTTTTGCGATTTATCAATATTTTTTATTATTGAAAAAAGGATAGGTGGGGGAGGGGGAGGTGTTGGTTTGGGTGAGCCATTGGGGGAGGATGGGGTGATATTATATGTTCCCCGTTTTTTATATCTTTAAAATTTTTTACATTTTTTATTTTTATTTGTAGAATTTTTTGAAATATTCCGGATTTTTAAGGTCACCCAAGGTTATAGGCACGAGTTGAATATCACGGGTGCGGGATCAAGGTCACTCGAGACCCAATATGGTGGTCGAGTGACGTCACAACATGGCAGCTGGGCACCTACATTCCCCCTTCCCCTCTCCACCCGGGGCCCCACATTGCTCCAGACTCCCCCAAACTATACTACTGCCTCATGAGTAAACGATCAGCTCTCGCGCCCTTCAATGGNGGTGTTGGTTTGGGTGAGCCATTGGGGGAGGATGGGGTGATATTATATGTTCCCCGTTTTTTATATCTTTAAAATTGTTTACATTTTTTATTTTTATTTGTAGAATTTTTTGAAATATTCCGGATTTTTAAGGTCACCCAAGGTTATAGGCACGAGTTGAATATCACGGGTGCGGGATCAAGGTCACTCGAGACCCAATATGGTGGTCGGGTGACGTCACAACATGGCAGCTGGGCACCTACATTCCCCCTTCCCCTCTCTACCCGGGCCACCACATTGCTCCAGACTCCCCCAAACTATACTACTGCCTCATGAGTAAACGATCAGCTCTCGCGCCCTTCAATGGNACCACATTGCTCCAGACTCCCCCAAACTATACTACTGCCTCATGAGTAAACGATCAGCTCTCGCGCCCTTCAATGGGTAATGTCTACCTCAGCGCATTCTGTGGAACCAGGTAAATCAATAATGACGCTAGTGACATTAAAGGGCCTACGTACCAGGAACTTGAACTGAGTCGCAGAGTGTCTGAAATAACAGGTTTTTACACGAAACTATTAAACATGCGTCTAATGTGACCTTCATAGATGTAATTTCGGAGCACTCAAACTTAGCTAAAATCGTTATTTAAAGCGCTTTAAAAGAGTTCTTTTACCGAAACTCTGCTATATTTCTATCAACCCACTGTGTGTAAAAAAAATAGAAACCTACTCCAATCGTCATACCACTAAACAGTTTGAATTTCTCTTTCTATTACTGTATACTCCTGTCAGTGGTTTAAAAAAATATGCTTAATTACGAAGGATATGTTACCAAAGGTTCATTTTAAAAAACTTAGCCATGAATCGGCCGTAAAAATCATGGTGAAAAAAGAATGTAAAGTGAAGTCTTAGAGACAAGTCAGGATTATTATTTCGTTTTAGAGTTAGGAATTGGCATTTGTTTGAATGTTTTGCGCAATATTTTATCACTGAATCGAGTAAGTGGTTTTATGAGCTGTCTCATTCCCCCATTACGGATTAGGAACAGGCAGGAATGTAAAATAAAATTATACGTAAAAGAAAGCGACAATTTTTATAATGTGCAAAAAAAACTTTCACTTTATTAATATGATTGGTTGTAAAAAATAGTAACGAAGAGTCTGTGGGGAGTATAATAAGGAGTAATTGCATTGTAATAACTTTTACAATATTATATTTTAGTACTATNACGAAGAGTCTGTGGGGAGTATAATAAGGAGTAATTGCATTGTAATAACTTTTACAATATTATATTTTAGTACTATGTAGCTAGCTCAGAAATCCTGTCTTCCACTGATGGTACATATACTTGTCTCATGACGTGACTCTACTGATTAAATTCGTAGTTAATGTTCTACTCTACTTCCAGTACACTTCAATAGGGAAGCTGGTAGAGCCATTTAAAGTGAGTTTTAAGCTTTTCTTCTGTTCACACATGGTTCTAAAATTTTGAAATAAAACATCTTCCAAGGTAACATAAAAATTATAACTTAACTATGATCTGTGAATTTATTACGTCAGAAACAATCGCTTACTGGTTAGTGAAACGTTGCTTCAAAAGCGAAAACTTTCGAATTCAGTTTTGTATCAGCTGGCTGGTGAATCAGTGAAATAAATTAAACATTTTACTGCTGCTACAAAAAATGTTGTAGTGGCATCATTTCAATGGTATCTGCTGTACATTGCAGGAAATCAACACCAAATTTTCTAGAAGCCTATCGTGTGGCCAATGACATTTCTCAGCATCGGCAAAACGCCAAAGCTGTTAAATGAATATAATAAATCGGGTCTATGCAATTGCAGAGCTTTGAACGTCACATTACACCCATTTAATAACGTAACATCGTACAGACGCAGAAAACAAACCTCGATTAACTGTCGACTATTAGATATGTAAATAACGCACAGACGATTCCTCAGAAATATTTGGGAACGTAATCACAAAGTAAACATGACGAATGCAACTGAACGAGCAATGAAACGAAAGAACAACGAGAAAGCGTTCACAAATGTACCAACAACGATGCCAGTACAGCTGAATATGTGATATGTAACAGTCCCCAATGTACGACCTTCTTCCACTCAAAATGTAATAACTTGTAGATGCCTGATGCAATGTGTGATAACGTTGGCGATTTCAACCCACCATAACGTGGATTTTAAGTCAAAGCCATTATACTCATTCTTTCGTTGACTGCAACAGTCAGTTCTTCTTTAGTGCTGTTCTACTCAAACCATCCTTTTAATTTTTCAAATTAAAAGCATTCTACTTCATTTATAAAATAAAACACACTATATGAAGACAGCAATTAAACAAAATATTGCGAAGAACCAAGTTTGCACTTTAACCAAAAAAATCTTCATGTTCTTTCCACGTGGATGCATACCAATTTCATATTCATACGATCAAAGTTCACCTCACGTTACATATTCAAGGAGGGAGTTGAATTACTGAATGCTACTATTGTAAACTTTCCAGTTACCAGCCTGCAAACATTCAAAGATATGTTGGCTGCTTGGACAAACTAAAATATATAATACATACTCAGTGCTGTGATTTTTCTTTTTTTTAAATGAAATAAAATAAAAATAGAAGTAAATACAGAAGCATTCAACAATCTGGTTTGACGGTAGCAGCAATCATACTTCTGTTCCAGCTACATAATGTTGTTGGTGTATTACAATTGTTTTTGTTTTGAAAACAATGCAAATATTGCTAAAGTGGTACTGTAGTTGGGACGGTCTGTTCTGCAGTAGGAGCACTGAGCTCTGCTGTAGGAACTATGTTCCTAGTTGCAGAATACAATCATGTACAGGAACACGCCAGGCAGTTGTGTTGCTACTTCTAACTACGTTAACAGTATTTTGATGGTATCTGCAATTTATCGGATCGCTGGCACTATGTAAAGAGTCTAGATGGCTTCTGGGTACAAAAATTTGGTTCCACCAGAATTTTGTTTCTCGCTGTAAGTGTTACTTTGGTCAATCATCTTATAATTGTTTCCAAGCGTCGAGTGTGGTTTGAGTTACTGGAAATATGCTTTGCCTAAGGTCTTCAACTAAGGATTGTAAATAGTGATAACGATGNCGAGTGTGGTTTGAGTTACTGGAAATATGCTTTGCCTAAGGTCTTCAACTAAGGATTGTAAATAGTGATAACGATGTAATTTGAGGTCTGTGATGCCGTGCCTTGTCTCTGGCGTGACAGCTGATGCGTGTCGATGGTGCAGGAGTGTGGTGACTTGCCACAGATCTCAACCTGCTCACCATGGCGACGTCGGTGGGGCTGCTCGGCCTCATGCTGCTAGTGTCCATCGCGACGTGCTCGCGGGGCGACAACGCCCCGGACGCGGCTAGGCCCCTGCAGGCAGGCGACGTCCAGCCNGTGGCTGGGGCAAGCGCGGGTGGCAGGACCTTCAGGTAAGTCGACGCCAATGCCTAAGAAACGATCTCACCCTTGTCGATACTGTTGAATAGGGAGATTAAGAAATATCACAAACGCTTTATTAACAACACTCAAATCATATTTTATATTTGGTTTTCACATGAAATTCATGAGAAGATAACATTTTGAAGCAGTATGTAAAACGTTTTTAATATCAATTAACAATTATTTACTTACAACCATCGTGAAGAACATATTTTTGACGTCGTATAAATACTGTTGCTCATACCATCAGCTGTTATCAGAAACTGAAATTTGAACAATTCTGTACAAAATTGTATTACCCCGGGTTAAGGGTCAGATATTTTTTTGGACGAATAAAATTTTGTATCATTTTACTGCAAACTGCACGTCATTCCACGGTTTCCCGAGATCACTCCAGGCGAATGCTGGGATGGATCCTTAACGAAGGCTACGGTCGATTCCTTCCCAATCCTTCCCCAAAACTCTCGTGTCAGAGAAACTGGCTCCGACTCTAATGACCTCACTGTTGGCGAGACGTTAAGCCAAAACCTACCTACCTACCTGCACGCCATTCCGTTGCGGTCTGCACGCCACATGCGAGTTATTATGGATGATATAAATTTTGTCAACACATTTTTTACCTGGCAAAGAACTCTGATAAATACAAACGCGTAACGAACGTTGAGAACACACTTCAGTCATACGTTACGCTCTCCCGACAGTATTTACTTGTTTCGACAACTCTAGAACATGTCGTTATGAAACGATGACTGCAACGACGGTCGACATAGAATTTGAAGTAATAGAAAAAATTTTATAATACGGAGCTGTTTATATCGAGCGCAAGCCATGAGGTGACAATCGATTTAACAGTATGAGGAAATTGAGAATATGCCTTGTTGTTAATGGTAGGTCCTAGCACCTGAAAGACCTCCAGTCCTAATAGTTTCAAAACGTCGATTCTCGCCTACGGCAATGGCTGTTCGATGCATTTCCAAAGCATTGTGACAGCGAACGATTAAATTTCCTGGCATGGATTCATCAATTAATTATTCTTATTTTCTTAATTCCATGAGTTACGCAAACTATGGGCTGTTCGCGGTAAAGTCAGCACTTTTTAAGGCCATTCTTAAAAGTCCCGTTCAACTTATTTGTATCCATTCGCCAATTGTTAATATATAAATGGCCAGTAAATTATATTTTTTTGACATTATGATGACGGCGACGGTTTTAAAAAGTTCTCAATTGACTATAAATAGTTTATAATTTATGATCCCTTTACAAGTCGAACAGAATAAGTTATTTATTCCGAGGCCCATCTTATTCGTTCTAAAGTAAAGGCAATTGAAATTTTAATTTTTTTTTTGTTGCACAGATTCGAATATATTTAGTCTGTGGGCAAACTGCAGAACTGCTTGTAACACGTTTCTCACACAGTAAAACAAACAACTTGTATGAAATTAATACATAAGTACATATGTAGATTAACGCAAAATAGTTTCATCATTATTTGAACACTTTTTATACTCTAATAGCATACATTTTCCTTTATTTCTGACACTTCCTTCATACAAATTGCAAGAATGTTAAAAAGGCAAGTTTGCCATGAGGCACAAAATAACGTTTATTACAGCAAATGCTCCCACCGATTTTGTAACGTGTCTAAGAAAACAGAGGTTTGCTTTCTGTGGCGTTGCGAGATGGGTGGTTTCCAAGGTCGAGGTAAAGTTTGATAAAGTAATTTTGTTAAAACCAAATTCCGGTATTGATAGCTGACCACGTTTGAAAATAACATCTGGAAGTTAAAGTCCTTGGTCCAATAACACGTATTTTAANCCGGTATTGATAGCTGACCACGTTTGAAAATAACATCTGGAAGTTAAAGTCCTTGGTCCAATAACACGTATTTTAATGTAAATACTGGATAAAGTGCTTGTAGTGAGGTTGGCAGTACGTTTCGAAGTTCACGTCTTAAAAGTATTATTAAAAGTGTAACGTTAAAACTAGTGGGAACTATTCCCCGACTATGAAATTATTGCAATTGTTATATTATTTGTTTCTTAAATTTTACACTGTCACTTGGCTTGCACCGTAGATCGGGTATACCGATTTTTATCTTCTGCAGGTGTACCTAATATTGACTCTTGATTACTGCCAATACAACTGTCGAAGTCACGTGGTCAACAGTGACGAATGTCTTTGACTTTTGGGCATACCTGCTGTTTTATATGAATGAAATATCTAGATTAAACTGGGTATATTCTAGTTTCAATGCAACTAGGCGAGAGGAAATATAAAAACGATTCAAAGCCTTACTTACATCGGCAGTGTTATAACCTCAAGTCCCGTCCACGTTGCTTTTGATAATGCTATTGAAAAAAACAGCAGTCCAATGTTTGAACTANTGTTATAACCTCAAGTCCCGTCCACGTTGCTTTTGATAATGCTATTGAAAAAAACAGCAGTCCAATGTTTGAACTAGAGAGTGGTTACTGTGCATCTGGCCTTATATGGCCTCTGCCGTATCTCTTCCCACACTCTCTGTCCTCGCTTTGCTTCACTTCTCCTTGCTCAGGGCAATCACAAGAAACTGGGCAGGAACATGGAATCGTCCCAAACTATGAAGTTATGGCTCATATTTTAACCCGCATGCTTACTCATGGAAAGGCCAAATAAAGGCTCGACACAACAACACATCATAGAAATTAAGTCAGCCGTCGACAATCGGTGTTCATGTGAACAGAAAAAAATTTTCTCTGACAAAACAAAGTAGTAAAATACTTGAGAAGGAAATTATTTTTCCAGGCACACAAATTTCGACATCCNTGTTATAACCTCAAGTCCCGTCCACGTTGCTTTTGATAATGCTATTGAAAAAAACAGCAGTCCAATGTTTGAACTATAAAGTGGTTACTGTGCATCTGGCACCCATACTCTTCCTTATATGGCCTCTGCGATATCTCTTCCCACACTCTCTGTCCTCGCTTTGCTTCACTTCTCCTTTCTCAGGGCAATCACAAGAAACTAGGCAGGAACATGGAATCGTCCCAAACTATGAAGTTGTGGCTCAGGTTTTAAGCCGCATGCTTACTCATGGAAAGGCCAAATAAAGGCTCGACGCAACAACACATCATAGAAATTAAGTCAGCCGTCGACAATCGGTGTTCATGTGAACAGAAAAAATTTTTCTCTGACAAAACAAAGTAGTAAAATACTTGAGAAGGAAATTATTTTTCCAGGCACACAAATTTCGACATCCTTGGCTTGGCTATATTAATTTCCAGGGTTTTTTTTAATTGATATAAATTACGTCGAAAATACGAAGCCAAGGTAACTGTTGGATACACTCTCATATATCGACACACTGAGTGTCTTTCTAAACTAGGAGCGAAAAACTGAACAAAATATTATTTTACTTGGGAGGGGGGGGGGACATTCGAGATACAGCTGGAGAAAATGCATAAAGTTTTTTTTTTCATGTATCAGGACCTAATTTCACGGCAGTAGTTCCTCTGATGCAACACGTTGTTATCGGTGAACAACGTAATCTTTCTGTAAGAAGATGAAACGTCTACATCTTTATGCCAAAGAACTATCCGATACGCCGGTTATGACGCGCCACAATGTGGTCGCAGACGATGCTATTTGAAACACGGCTATTTACTTCATTGAGCGATGCAGTATGTTGAACACCGTGTCATTGCAGACGGGCCTTAAAGGCAACAAGACAATCTGGCACCACTAGGTTCCCAAGCACGTAATTTCTCATCAATTGTGACGAGCAAAAGTGCTGTGCTGAAGCCGCCGTACCGAGAAGGGTGTCACTTTGTTAACAACCTGGACTCGCAGCTGCCTGGTCTGACAATCCCGATTTCGGTTTCCCCCANCGAGAAGGGTGTCACTTTGTTAACAACCTGGACTCGCAGCTGCCTGGTCTGACAATCCCGATTTCGGTTTCCCCCAAGGTTTTCCCGTAATTACTGCAGGATAATTCGGGTGTGATTTTTAGAAATGGGCATGGCTGATTTATTCACGGCTGCTCATTGTCCGAGCAACATTTTTCCTTTATACCTATATTCCTCCTTTCCTTCCTCGCTTCCCGCTATCGTCCTCCTTCCATTACTCCCTTCCCCCTACATTTCTACTCCCCTTACTCACTACCCCTATAATCCTTTCCTTCCACATAACATTCTTCTTTCCTTCCTCCCTTTTCCNTTTCTACTCCCCTTACTCACTACCCCTATAATCCTTTCCTTCCACATAACATTCTTCTTTCCTTCCTCCCTTTTCCCTATCTGCCTCCTTCCTTTCCTCATATCTTCCTCCTTTCCTCCCTTCCCCTTATCATCATACTTTCCTTCCTTATCCTTATCACCCTCCTTTCCTTATTCCCTTTTCCCTATATTCCCCCNCTTCCTCCTTTCCTCCCTTCCCCTTATCATCATACTTTCCTTCCTTATCCTTATCACCCTCCTTTCCTTATTCCCTTTTCCCTATATTCCCCCTTTACTCCTATCTTCCTCCTTTCCTTACTCCCTTTCCTCTACATTTCTCCTTCCCTTCCTCTCTTCCCCTATCAACCTTTATTTCTTCCCTTCCCCCTTCTCTCCTTTCCTTATTTCTCCTTATCGCTCTCCTTTTCTTCCTCCCTTTTCCTTATCTTTCTTCTTTCCTTCTTTCCCGTAGTTTCTTTCTTTCCTTCTTCCCTTCCCCTGTCTTCCTCCTTTTCTTCCTCCCTTCTCCCTACCTTCCACCTTTCTTTCCTCCCCACTCTTATCGCCCTCCCATCTCCCTATTTTCCTTTCCTTCCTTGCTCTGTAACTTAACTTTCGCGTGTTGCTCGTCTGGCCTCCTTGCCATGTGAGTGTGATGTTTTAGCAAACAGTTCAACCTGAGATTTAGGTGTATGTTCGGTTAAGACGAATGATCCATAAGCAAGAATATGTTATGGTTTATAGCCAGCGAGACTTCCTGCATTGCGATACGAGACATCTGCTGGCTCGTAAAATATAGGAAATTTATAACAAGTCTGCAGTAGCGATTGGAGCACCAACACACACAAACTGAAATCTTAAACTACTGCCAGCTGTAGTTGCAGATACTATACAAACGTTTCAGTTCCATTTGCTCGAAGCCATTTCTCTTCAAGTACTGTCAGACCGTCAGTAAATGCCAAACTGAGGTTCTTCGTCGAGAACCGCGGAAAGACACGGGCGAGTCTCCTCGTAGTTGCAATTTCTGGAAGAGAGTTCTTCGAAAAAGGACAACTTAGTTCTTCAGTGGATCTCTCGGACGTGGAGTGGCTCAGGAACGGCGGGTGTCTTCGACACACACGTCCCGGGGCTCTCACGTCGTACTCCACCCTTCCTCCACGAGTGGCATCATCCTCGGGCGGGACCCGGGATACCTCCACCTCCGCCACGGCGGTGTGATAAGGGCGGACCGCCAAATATCGACGGACGCACTCGGGCAGGCGGCGTCGGGTTGCTGAAGGAGTGTTGTTTGCCACCTCCCTCCCTCCGCACTCACCATCACCCCCTCCTGTCTTCGTCCCCGCCGCAGCGGCCGGCAATCGATCGCATTTCACATTTAATCATGTTGAGAGAGCATCCACATGGTGGAGACGACTTAGTAGCCGCGCTCCGTGCAACACGGGCGCATGTCTNTTAATCATGTTGAGAGAGCATCCACATGGTGGAGACGACTTAGTAGCCGCGCTCCGTGCAACACGGGCGCATGTCTTGGGATCCCGCCGAGCCCACCGCAATTTTGGTCCGTTCGCGGCAATTCGCAGGCACTTAATAAGACAACATGTTAAGGGGGAAGTATCCCTGATGTCTTGGATTTACGTGTTTAACCCCCATTACTTAATTTTTGGAGTCAATATTTAAAAATCAAGCTAGTCGAACCATAGAGAACATCTTAACAGTTATTTCAAAATCCAATTTATTTTACTTACGTGATTACTTTCGCATCTGTAACCCGTAATGAAATGTTTTCAATTATTTAATTATGTCAATCCCATGTGGGAAAATACAGATATAATCGAAACCGTACATATTACAAAGAATCGCTGAGTAGTCCTCTATATCATGTATAGCTTCGAATTTTTATGTCTGGACATACATTTGTTTACGAAGATTTGTAAGAGAAATCGAAGATGGAATGGACACTGCCCCCTTAATATAGGCTTTCTACGTTGAAATGGCAACTTTTAAAAGCCCTATTTAAGATCTACTTGAATGCATATTGTGTATTCTTCCGCCATATGTAAAATTAAGGCTGCCGTGGGCCTGCTCTATCCAAGCGTCGGTAAAGTGAAATGGTGAAATTATTAGAAAATAAATTTTGGTAAATCTTTTATTGTTATGCACTGTAAAAAAAAAAAAAGCAAAATAAACCGTTTCAATGTTTCCAAATGTTTTCCTAACAATTTTAATTCAACGTTTAGACATGAAACTACTTTCTTTCTATCGTTACCAACTTCACTGGACGTATGTCAGTCAGATAGGAGCAATGACAGTTTTGAAAGGTATATTTCAAAAGGGTTTACAGTATATAGATATTGGCTAGTAAGTAAGAAATGGTTTAAATAATGAATGTTTAACAGTTACAAACGACATAGTAAAACTACATAGTTACTTGAAAAATATTTAACTAACCCTTATTTTCAAGACATTTCGAGATATAGTAAACTGTGATTTACTTAAGTTGCCACTCGATAAGGGTAGGTTTTGAGAGCGAATTATAACCAAACTTACCGTAAACTACCACTCAAAAATTGTACACATAATCAAGCTTTATCCAGTCTCAACCAAGCTGTCATCTCAGCGAACTGTGCCTTTGGAGGGTGGCTTCAAGTTGACTTCGACCCAATACATAAACTAACTAATTCGCAAGTTTACAGGAATGTAAAAAAAGAGTAATTTTAATTTGTATGTGATGAAAGTGAGAACGTAACTGATTTCCAAATGAGAAAAAAAAGTCGATTTGGAATAACTGTTGAATACTGAAAAGCAGCTAAATTGGTTAACAAATGTAAAAAGTTCGGAAGCGCCGTGTATGGCCAATGGGAAGCTTGCATTCTCCAGAACTGCATAAATGATACTGGCATTGAGCAACACGGCATTGCAGGTCGGCACCATTCTTATTCAAGTAAGGACTGGCGAAGATGTAACAAAAGATAAGTGACTCTAGCCAAAGATCCACTTTTGATCAAAACTTACGGAAACTTGCTTATTTTATTAGTAGCTGGTGGATGCACGATTACTGCCCTTCCTCGAAGCGATAGGGAATTAGGGTAAAAGTTAGCATGGTTAATGAAATGAAAAGAAACCATAGCTGACTTTGAAACCCGAGTTAATATTTGGTTTGTCCATTTAGCCATTACAATGTCACTGTAGTCTTCTTTATAATTCTAATGTGCTTCTCAAGGTTTCTTAGTAAAAAAATAAACTGTATTAATGATGTCTGGGTATCTGGTTACACATAACGATTTTTTTCTTCACATTTTACCACACGAGTTTCTCATGAACGTATGGCATTCAAGGTGACATACTCTGTGCGTAGCAACAACTCAGTTTATATGAGCTGTTTGTTGGAGGTNTCTTCACATTTTACCACACGAGTTTCTTATGAACGTATGGCATTCAAGGTGACATACTCTGTGCGTAGCAACAACTCAGTTTATATGAGCTGTTTGTTGGAGGTGGTCGACTTTGTTTTCTTGCTCTTTGAAGAATTTGTGCATGGTACGTTTTTAATACAGATAAAAATAAATAGTTAGTGTAAACAACGGGTTCCAAGTACAGTGCCAATATTGTAAGATTTAAACATATTAATCAAGCTATGTAATAAAATATGCGTTCACTTGTTGTGACAATTCTCATTGTTTGTAATCTAAAATGGCTATGCACCTATTATGGAATAAATTTGTGTTCTAAATAAGGAATAGTATTCCATGTTTGGTACGACAATTCACACTGACCTGGTATGTTGTGTTCTTATACACAGAATTATGTCTGGCCGGAAAAAGAAACCCCATACACCACCACGAAAGAAGTGGAATGTAGGCGATATGGAGCAAGCAATTACGGAAGTGAGAAAAGGTTATATGAGTTATACAAAGGCAGCAACGGCTTTCAATGTTCCACGATCGAATTTGTTTCGTATGGCGTCTAAAAAGGAATAAACTCCTTCAGAAGCAAGTCAGTCGACATTAGGCAGGCGTCCCGTGTTCCCACCTGAGCTGGGAAAAAGATTAGTAGATCATATATTAATTATGAAAAATAAGTTATATGGTTTGACAAGGCGAGATATCAAGAGGGTAGCTTACCAGTTGGCAGTTTTAAACGACATACCACATCCATTCTCTAATCAAAATGAAACTGCTGGTCGCAAGTGGCTTGACTTATCACTGTCAGAAAGCCAACAGGGAAATCATTCAGCAGAGCTAAAGGATTTAATAAAGAGAATGTTGCAGAATTTTTTTATTTACTGGAAGCTGAAATTTAAAGTAGTGTTTAATGTATACGAGACGGGCCTATCTATCGCTTAGTCAAGAGTGCAGTCTGGTCTTGCTTTAAAAGGCAGCAAGCAAGGGCTGCCTTAAATCCCTCTCTGCCGCGATGCACGCCTCCTGTGCATGAAATTCCCTCTCCTGTAGGCGTATGGGGCCTAGCCCTGAGACGCACCTAAGTCCAGTCCCTACCCCCGGACGACACCTAACACTTAGTAATAGGGTAGTTAGAAAAAAAATCGGGAAAAAAAAGGTTTGCTTGTCACAGTAGTCACATGCGTGAGTGCAGGAGGAACATTTGTCCATCCCCTTCGTATATTTCCAAGGAAAACATGAGTGCTCTACCAGAGAAAGGCAGCATTGTCACGTGTCATCCTAGTGGCTGGACACAGTCTAATATTTCCGCTCAGTGGTTTCGTCATTTTATTTCCAAAATGAAACATTCCACAGAGGATCGTGCATTGTTAATACTACTAGAGGGCCATTATACACACGCAAGAAATATAGACGTAATCGACCTTGCGCGAGACAATGGCTTAGGCGTTTTGTGTTAACCTCCTCATACAACACATCATCGCATGCAGCCACTTGATAAAACTTTCATGGGGACCTTACAAGCCTACTACAGCGAGGATTTATGCATGCACACGATATCAACCGGTAGACCAATCACACATTTTGAGGTTGCAGAACTATTTTTGGAAAGCATATTTGAAAAAGTTCTAACTGGTTCCATTTCTGTAAATGGTTTCACAACTACATGCCTATGCCCTGTTAATCGCACAGTATTTGAAGACAGCGATTTCCTTGCTGCTGAGCTAGAAGACATGCATGATTATATCACAGCCAACAGACCTACAGACGTAGACCTATCGGAAACCGAAGTCGTTGGACCTGAACACATCGCTCCTGTACCAAAAATTGCAAAGAAAAAAGGCCCACAAAAGGGAGGAGCATCAGTAAAGGCGGCTCTTTTGACATCACCGCCATACAAAAACACTTTGGAGGAGTCACTGAAACATCCTTCGATAAAAAAAATTGGTTGTCTGTAAAGTCGGTTTACTGACGATAGTTGAACGTGACAACGTCGGTCAGTAGGAGAGAGACGGATGTCGAACGCTGCCGAACGCAAAGGCCGATTGTGCTTCTTTTTCGCTCGTTCCGCGCTCTCGCTTGCACTTCAAGCCTTACATGGAACGCCTCAGAGCGAGGTAACGCCGCATGAGTCATGTTTTTTCGTGCGTGCAGCCGGCTCTATCGAATTATAAGACGTTGTCACGTCAAAAAGACAAAAAGAAAAAAGTAACCGCGCTAAACATCCTTCAGTAAAATCAGGAAAAGTTTCTACAGCAGACGCTGGCCTAGAACTATACAACGTTCAGCCTTCTCGCGGTGTTTTGGTTGCACGTAAGACGCAATAACGGAAGAAACGGGGATGCAAAAGTTCTTCAGGCGGGCGTTCTCTCTTTGGTGCAACTTTTTTTTTAGACTTGGTTCAGCTCTGTTTGCACCAGGCGGAGGAAAATCCTGAAAGCATAACATTAGCAGGGCTTCAGAAAAATTTGAAGTAACCATGAAAGGACTGTAATCAGTTGTTTTTTTTTTAAATTCCGATAAGAGTATTTCCCGTTGGACTGGGTGAGTGTAAACTGGAGAAATCTTCCACGGGAACGGAATCCAGACGTCGAAGGAAACCAGCACGTCAGCTGGCGTGGCGACCGTTAAGACGTCAGTCCTGGAAGGAGGTGGGAGGGGGTGGGTTATGGGGGTAACTGGCAAGAAGGC
>NQII01000837.1:568184-615835 GCA_002778355.1 Clitarchus hookeri | reverse complement strand
CTGGCAAGAAGGCGGGGAGGCAGAGTGGTGGTGGGGGGTCGGGCAATCACTCACAATTTGCACTAATTGGATTAGCAAGCCGAGGAACTGGATGTTTACGATCTAGCCCAAACCTTCCCCCCCTTCCCAACCCCCTAAGCCCTCCTGCATAATGAACGCGACTTAGGCCCATGTTCCACCGAATCAAGCTACGCTGGGTGCCAAGACAGGTGTCCGTAACTTACCGTTTCTCGCTCGTTCACGTTCGCCAAACACATATATATCCCCTTCCCCCCTTATCATAATCTCTTTTTCTAATATTATCGCAGTCCAGGGACGTGCACGGAAGTGGCATGACCGCACCACACGACAGGCAGGTGCAGCGGCGTGTGGTGAACTGTTGCAATGCGAGCTGCGCTTTGCTCCGTGCTGTACCTGATCGTTTGCTAAGTTTACACATCGGCCACCCAAACGTAGCAGTGCGTTTGACGTCACGGCACGTGTGTAATAGGTGCCTCGCAGCTCTTTCTCGTCAGTGGCCGCAGTACATTCGAGTTTCTCCTGGCTTCGTTCTGGGTACTGGTTCCTGCTGCGCGCGCCGAGCGTGTACAGCACTGAGAAAGCACCAGCTTACCTTGCAACACTTCAACACATGCCACTGGCCAGTCATAGATTGGACCGAGCTTGCGTGACTTTCCGTCCCCACGACTACGCTTTATGGGAGATGTCAGGTCATGAACTATCATTAAATTTTATTAATGTCCCTAAGGCTATTTTTACCACGTTAGTGCCGCTACAGAAGGAATAACACGTGGAATTAGACTCTTTCTGATGTGTGGGGAACGGAATAGCGTTTGTATACAGGATGATTCTAAAATCATGGGACAAACATTGAGGGGTGGTAGAGCTCACTAAAACCAATAATTATTGTATAGGAATATATGGGCGGAAGTGACGCGTTGAGGCACAAACACGAAAACATAACACATTAACGGAAACATAAAATGTTCATTAGCAGCATACTTAACGAGTGATTCCGTACAGAAAATGCTAAAACAGTTGCTGGAAATGCATCCACCAACAGTGACGCATGCTTGGCGACCTCTACATATGGCGTGATTGGCTGACAATGGTGGCGTGAAATACCCGGCGTATTTGAATCTGTTCGCCAATCACTCCACCGACGCTGCCAAGCTTGCATTACTGTCGGTGGTAGCAATTTTGAGCAATTATTATAAACATTACTGCAAAAAGGCATTTAGTGGCGACGTTGTAAATAAACAATGTGTTGCATTTCATGTGTTATTTTTGTGTTTGTGCCTCAACGCGTCACTCCCGCCCATATATTTCTATAAAATAGTTGTTTGTTTAAGTGAGCTCTACCACCCCTCAATGTTTGTCCCATGATTTTAGAATCATTCTGTATAGCTAGACGATACGCGCATTCGCGTTGGGTCAAACCCCTATCACGTTCACTTTCGAATTTCGTTACACTGTGCGCGCGCAGCTTTTGTTGCACACCAAACTTTTACCCTCAATGCCCCAAAAGAAATATAACTTCAAAAACATTTGTTAGTAATTTTTCGCCTAGCGTTACTCTTCGAACAGGTTTAAAATATTCAAAGCTGAATTGAAATGCATCAATCGCTTACATATATTTACGGGGGTTAATGTGTACATTAATTTATTTCATGGAAAATAATTTAAACACTAAAGTATAAAATTACATTAGGGCTTAAAGAAATATTGTCACTTTAAAACCACGAAGTTAGTGGTTCAAATCTTGGGTAAGCCAGGAAAAGTTAACGTTGATTGTAAGCCGTCTCCCAATTATAAAAAAAACCGTACTTGATTAAAAATGAAATTAACGAAAATAGAATAATGCTACGTTTCCATAATTCATATATATTCGTATATCTATTTATCAGCTTAGGCGAAAAAAAAATCCCTTTTTGAAACGTTTCCAGAAAAGCAACCAAACAATCAACAATAAATAAAGGCTTTAGAACAACAAGACAAGAAATAAGTTTTCGTTTTTTTGCGTGTATTTTTAAGCGATAATCACTTTAAACATAATATAGGTCATTTGTTCCTTTGGCTTGGATTTCCCGGCAACGTTTTCTTAAACTTCTTTTTTCTCGTTTTCCTCGTAGAGCAGATGAGAGACGAGATGTCAGGCCCGTGAGCTGCGTCTGCAGATGTCTCGGATTGTCGGGGAACAATTAAGTGGTATTTAGCGGGAAGAGAGAAGGCAGTCATCTCCAAATTGGACGATAAATTGCGTCAGTAGCGGTTGTGTTGTGGACCGGAAAGGCGCCCTTAATCGCTTTCACTTCGTTGCTCTAGAACGATACGAAACACTGCCAAAGACGAAAAAAAAAAAAAAAAAAAATTAGTTTAGTTTATAATTGTTCGTCCCTTCTTGTGACGACTGCGTAATGCAATGAGGACGAATTTAATACCCCATATGTCAACAAAGAAATGAGATTTTCTTTCTGGCGAAGTTAACCAACAAGAATATTTGGGTATAAAAATGGTCAAATGCCCCTTAAATGAGAAAGTAGTTTAGTTTAGACATCCAAATCTTGAGGAAGATTAAACAGTAAACATTCAAAATTTGTGAAGACAATTCATCCTGCACTTAATTTGTCCGAGGAAATAGGTCCAAAATAATACTGGATCACCGGAAAATATGATTTAAAGATAGTACTTACGACCGTAGTCCTGTTGAGATCTTTCGAAAGAATTTTAATTTGCGTGTAAAAAACTGCAGTTAATTTCCCGAATATAATAAACACTTAGCTACCTAATTTTAGTTATCGAAATTTTATGTACGTAACCGTATGGCAACAAATTCGCAAATGAAAAAAAAAATTGCAATATAAATTATTTTATGGTTAATCATTCTAAATAAGGAAAGTAATTGAGATTTCTGGGTTATTTAATTCACTTGCTAATCAGCAACACGTAAGAAGAAGGTGGGGACAGATACGTAATGAATAAATAATTTATATTAGCAGTACTGTGTAAGTCACACTTATACAATCATTTCTTAGTTTTATTAATTATTTAATAGTGTGTGAAATCGAAGTCGAACAAGAATTTTGGATTCGTTTTCAAAAATGTTGAATATATTCGAACTCGTTAAAAGGCTCGGTGGCCGTGTAAGTAACTTCTTGAATTTGAAAGGTTACTTCAACCTGATCAGTGTAAATGCAAAATGAGAGGAGCGTATAATATACTTTAATGTTCTAAGCTATGAATGTGGCTTTGATGTTAGCCTCCAAAATACCTCAAAAATTATTACTTTTGTCGTGGCATGGAAAGAAAATAAGTGACGCAGTATTCTATACGTGTTATCTTCCGCAATAACAGAGCCTTAACTTTCCTGACGTAAGATACTCATAAAGTTTGAAGACAGAAGCGAGGATGGGATACCAGGGGAACCCTTGCGTTATAAATGGATAAGAAAACTTTACAAGACGAATAGGAACTTAATATCGAATAACATCATAAATTACATCTTTGGAGACATTTACGTATTGCTATTGTAGTGCGCACTAACGCTTGTAGCCTGTCTCAGAGAAACCAGAAGTCAGTTGACCTGGGTCAATGGAAGAACGTATGAACGCATTTTGATAGAATCAATAATACCAACCTCTTAAATTTTATAATGGTATGAAACTACTTCAAATTCAGATATGTGCCGTTGTGGTGGATCGAATTTCCCACCGGGAGTAGTTTTTTACTTGAGTTTCACAAAGTTGGCACTTAAAATTATCTCTTTCCCTGGTCGGTATAACAAACTATACTAAGACAATGCTTACCTGAAAATCATACTCCATTTAAACCTGCCAAGTCTTATCTAATTTTTCAGAAAGTTACATTGCTCCAATGTGAAAATATTATTGTTAAAAAATTAATTAATACAGGAAATAATTACAAAATATGCAACTTTTTTTTACGATAAATCCAGAGTACTCGAAAATTTATGAGCACTAAAAAGTTTTCTAAAATGTGTTAGTTTAATTTTGCTAATAGATTTAGCACCAACTATGTGATTGCCGTTAAGATTTCGAATATTCGTGTTAGTCGTTAGAGATAAAGTTGCGCAACTCCTCAAAATACCATACATGCATTCACCAGTAACTTCATTAATGTACGGGGTATTTTCTGTTTTATTACAGAGAGTTACTGGATTGATTATAAAGAGCTCGATTTAACAGCGACATCACAAAACTGTAATATTTCTATACGTTATAACATTGTGGGCCACGCTTTGGAAATAGGTACAAGTAAGTTACATAACTCGCAAAGTTGTATATCATTCAATACACACATATAAATTTGCATAATGAAATGTGACTGAAATCGAAACACAAGCAAGTAAGCTATATAATATGCCTATTTTAAAATTAATTATTTCTTCTGTGGTTAATTAAAATAAATTAATTGATGGTAAATAACCTCTTGGGCCTAATATTTAAAAAATATATATCATAATCCATGCAATTATTTTGACAAAACTATCATAAATTACCAGATCAAATTTTGTGAAGTTTCTCCGTAAGACTCAGAAAAAAAAAATATGAGCCACATCAAATCAGAGTATTTTCATCCGCGCTCTTATTTCGTCCCTTCAGACGCATTTTCTCGAAAATGACGGGGTTCCTTAGAAAAAACCCCGATAAATGATTTTTAATTTTCTACATCGGAGAGTTAAACCAAAACTGACCTGTTTCAGAGCGCAAAAAAACAGATAAATTGGCTTAATACAGAAGCGGAAAATGGCACACTGTACGACTGTTTTTCTTTCATTCCCGCGGTTCCACAAATGCCGGTGACATTTACGGGATGAAAAAAAAAGAGGCATGCGTGTAATTGAAAGTGGTGATAAAGCGACCACAGTGGGACAAAAAATTTCCGGACAAATTGGTAATATTTTGAGCTTTATTTTACAATCGGTAAATGTTAATGTTTTAACAAAATGTTTTCAAGAATCTATCGCCTCCACTTGAAGCTTATTTTGAGAAAACGTTATGTAGGAACACCATACATTTTATATTAACATTTATAATAGAAAATGTTGGGAAATCTGTAAAATACAAAAGGAAATTTTTATTTGTAACGATGGAATCCAAAACATGTTGAGATAATCTTTGGTGTATAACATGTATGCTGTATTTGGAAATTCCATTTCCCGGTACTTCCGAATGTTAAATTCACTGATGTTTCTTCGAATTTCAGACACATTTGCGGCGAATGGAATGGCCTTAGAGAACGAACAGTCATGGGAGTGTGGACGATATATCACTTTTAAGCTCATGAAAGTGCCACGCGCAGGGATAAAAGTAGTGGATCAATTAACGGAGCAGACGGGGACACACTCCCGGTAGCGATAAATTCACGCGCGCGCCCATTCGTCGCCCCGGCGTTAATAATTCCTGACCGCTGACAAGTCGCTCCGTTAAGCGAGTGCGGCGACGCGCCGTAGTTCGCAGGGCGGCCGGAGCGCGGCGCCACATGCGCGCGCTGCTGCGGTCGGGCGGCGCAGTCTATCTGTCAGGCGCCCGCCCCCCTGGCGCGGTATACCGGCCGCAGGACGCGTGCTGCGTTAACACGGCCGTTAGCGACCGCGCGCCGAGCGGTTTGCATCGTCGTGTCGCCACGTGGAGCGCGACCTGACCACAGCCAGTCCTACCCGCGTGATCCGACTGCGTGATCCGACCGCGTAATCTGGTTTCGCCTCGCGCCCTTCACATTCTCAAAATGTTTGATCGAGAGTGCACGTGTCACCAACTACGCGACTTTTGCACTAATTTCTTTCGAAAAAACAAATAGCTTACGAGACCAGCTTCAATTTTATGTGCCCGAATATTCGTCTGTGTATAGTCCTAGACCATCATCACACAAATAACTGCTTAACTTTCACACTGAATTTTGCCAACTCCATTAATATACAAATTACTAGTAAGGTCGCGTCTTATATGTTTTAAAATAATGTTTCTGCTTGAATATGTCTTTATAATCAGACCGACACATAGTTACATGCTGGAATTGGAGACTAAATAGTTGCATGGTGATAAATTCTGCCAATACAACTGCGTAGCTAATAACACGATTGAAATAATTGTTGTCTCGTTCAATCGGGTATAAGATCACGATTCGAGCATGACCTTGAGTTAGCACCATGTATGCGTGAGGCGCGAGTGGTGGCCCACAGTGATTGGCGGCAATTTTGGATGTGGACTAATATTCCCTGACAGTATAACTCATGACTCCGATGTACTAGTGCGTTGATTTTGGTGGCATACGAAACATCATTTTTAGATATGTTGATATAAACCATAAAAGCCAAGTATCTATTTCATTACTTTCATTTCAATCTCTATAGTTCAAAGGAAGAATTACCTACAGTACTAATGCAGACATATTCACTTAAAATTCACTACTGTGTCCTCGACACAGCTGCACCCGATATATATATATATATATATATATACATTTCATTACATTTACATTTTTTGGGAGTTTGTTTAACTAAAGTGGCTTTGACATTTTACTGGAAAGGCAATTAAATATGATCCACGATTAATTACTAGAGACATTAAAATTTCCCATTATCTTTCTATGAGAGAATAGACTTCACTACCGTACAAACAAGTGATCATAGTACGTGGTTTCATTGGCTGCTGCACTTTAATCACTGTCACTTGCATGTTTTGATCTCTTTAAAAGAAATTGACCACTTAATCACTGAACTAATATTACTGGCTCAAGAGTTGTCCGAGGAGTGCCAACGTATTTTCGTCCAGTAGCTGAAGCTGGTCAAACGCCCAGTAACTTGCAGTTCAGTCTGTCCATAAATAATAACACATAGGGCCGCCTGTTTTCGCGAAAAGATTCCACGACTAGTTATACTGGAGAACACATTGGTTCAGAAACAATTTCGTTATAGGATGATTTGAACTCTCGCGCACCTGAGGTGTTTGCCAGGAAGTTCGTTGCCAGAGTAACTTAATTCTGATAGGTCCAGTCAAACAGAGAATGCATCCTCACACAGATACCCGGCCAATAGTCGAAGGGTTCCTGCTTGTGTGCACTTAGAATGTTGATGTCTATCAGGTAGCTCTAACTATGAATGGTGTGCGATGTCGGTTTGTTTGCAGGCCGGCTGGGGGAAGCGAGCCTGGGACGACCTGCGGCCGATGTGGGGAAAGCGGTACCTGTACCCGGAGTCAGCAGACGACGTGGAGGAGGGCGACGATGCAGATCTGCCTCCTCTGGTGGCAGCCTCCATCGCTGATGACGACGACGATCAGGGCAGCGAGGAGAAGAGGGCTTGGAGGTCTCTGGGCGGTGCCTGGGGCAAGCGCTCCGCTGACTGGGCCAACTTCCGAGGTATGGACGAGCTCCCAGCAGACGTATGAGCATATGCGAGTTCCCTCGTGCTCGCGAGACTGTAAACCTGTAACGGATCGGTCTGCAGCCGCGCGACAACAGAACGGCCTGGTGGCATATTAAACATCCCACAAACATCCGTTCTTCAGTCCTCGGCAACAGCAGTGAGGACGCGCTGTATGATGTTTGTGAGACAGCTGATAGCACAATCGGTTACTATGTTCGCCTTCAAGCATATACACTTATATAGCGCTCATTGTCTATTGCTGCTGTGTTTTATTTTGAGGCCGATTTCTCAAACAGTTGACTAGGGATACAATGTTTACAGCTGTTGCGATGTCAAGTGTAAATAGTTTTCCATGAATTTTATGCAATATACGGCTCATTTACACAAAACGTATTATGTACGAGTGAATTATTTGCGAAATCATATTTGTAATGTTCTATTTACATAAGAACTTGTAAGTCGCGTCTGTATAAACCAGCTAGTTTCGGATGTTATTTTTTAAATACTAAATCAACAGCATAATGTGAATCTCCGTTCGGTGCTCATAGTGCCTCGGTTGTCAATTTTCGTGTTTAATTAATTGGTATAGGCATTCAGCTTTCAGTTTCTGAATTAAATTTATTCGTGTTAACCTCTCGTTTACATGTTGGTTTGTTGTTTTTTTTTGTCAAAGCTAATACGAATAGTCTTTTTAATAGTACGCTATTCAATAAAGGCGCTGCTTTTAATAAATTTTGATTTAGCGGAACTTAAATCACTACTATCATATTACAGTTCAAAATAATGCAATTTTCTACACGTTAACACCTCTACTCGTAAAAATTACTTTTACTTTTTCAAATATTTGTCTACAACGATACGCAACTCACGAATTTGCCATTTTTCACTGCGGGAAAAACCCTTTCACACGTATACTAGCATCTCCTAACCTTACCATGCCCCTCGTCAGCTGTTTTCAATGCGAGCTTCAAAATAAATGACGGCCATCTACTATGATCGCAGATATTCGCCCTGCTTTTCCCTGGGCACCCGAGCTCCATCATACTGTAGCCCGTCACGGACAGGTCTGTAGCTGAGCGACAACAGAACGGCCCGGCGGTATATGCGCCGTCCCACAAACATCCGGTATTCAGTCTTCGCTGACAGAAGTGAGGACTGACAGCGTGACCAGCGCAGTGTGAGCATCTTTTCTGCCAAACCTCCCGACCCCCCCCACCCCGGGCTCTTCTACATTTTACCATGCTCACCCCGCTTCACACCTTCTGAGAAATAAACACATGTGTCTTCCAACCACAGTGCACAGGGGACGGGGGTAGGGGAGTCGTCGTCTGTCGTTTTCGAGCACGACACCTGGGAGTCATTGAGGAAAGGGTCGGCGTCGATAACATGGCCGTGGCCCCGGCATATTGCCAAGGCGGCACGGGTTCGATTCCCCTAGCGGGGTCGTCCCCGATTTCCGCATTGTGTGGAAACATCGCGGATGTCGCTGTCTTCCCGGCGGAGTTCCTCTGGGCTCTTCCTCCTGCCCTGACCTTGCATTTCGCCTTTACCACATCTCCAGCTTGCTTAATCACTTTGGGTGCTAGAAACCTTTAGTTTCCTACTCAAGCGTAGACAACGGACATGCCTACAGCTACCACCAAGCCTGGATGAGGTGAGGTGTGGGTGGACAGGTGACGGAGTTGTGCGCCAGGGCGGAACGAAGGTACCCAAAGAAAACCCATAAGTGATTGTCAAATTCGTCCACGCTTCACATACGCAGAAGATACAGACCGATTCAAATAGGGAACGAACCGATGTCGCCAACGTGGAGGACCGACGTGTTAATCATCTCGTCCCCTAATCTCCTATGACGCCTAGAAATATCAGAGGACCGGGGCAGTTTCATTTTATGGGACTTAAAAGGGGAATGTATCTCATAACCTCCAGCATATTCATTTTTTTTACTTTAATTTAATTTCAAAAGTTTTGGCAATACTCAATGTAGTTAATATCTTCTCAAGCACTATCAAAATGCTCGCTGCTCGTGTAGTGGCTTCGGTGCGCCAGAAACACCTATTTACCTCTACTCCGCGTTTTCGGGTTTGGTAAAGGCACAATACTGGCGGTATCATGATGATGTTTGTGTGTCTGCCTACAGAAATGACGCTAACTCAATGCTGAGTATAAAGTGTGGAAAGCAATATCTTATGTCTTGTCAATGTGTGTAAAATAAATTTTCCATAGCAGGTTGTGACGAAAATTGCTTAAATACAAGGTGACAGGGATTCATCCGCTTGAACACACCAATCTTCATGTCGGAGGGTTTTAGCTAGGATATGCTCACACTCTTGAATAATATAATTTTCTAATACATCTGTTAACAGCTGAAACAAAAACTCAAAATTCTTCTATAATTTGGCTTATTTTGCTAGAGTTAATAACGGTAACCACAATAAAGTCAACGAAGTCTTTCTCGAGCTCAGTGTTACTACCTTGACATATGCAAGATCATCTGGTTCACTGTTAACTAAATACAATTTGAATCACTGTTAAAATATCAGAGCTATACACGAGGTTCGAACATCCATTTTCAAGAGCAGCCACTGGCGAATTAAAACTTAGAAAAACAGTCGTATACTCCTTGAAAGCCTATTAAAATTAACTTTCCTCGCTAATGAGGTGTTTGTTAAAATGTTTGGCAAAAACTTCTTAAGTAACTCAACGGTAAACCTAGCTTCAGCAAGCAGCAATCTGATAGGCCTACCGAAGAGATTTATTGGCCTGTCTTCTCTTTGTCCCAACTGTTGTCGTGAACGTCAAATCCCCCCACCCCCTCCTTCTCTCTCTATCACTATCTTCCTCCATTCCCAGTTTCTGGTGGTTGGACTTCAATCCCACGAAATGACAGACACAATACTCCCTCCTCCATTCTTAAAACCCTCCCTCGTGTTTTATGCACTCTGGCACTTCGCTAACCGTGATTGCTGTGGTAGTGTACACGCGATGCAAAATGCACCTAGTACTAGACGTGAAGATATACGACCACCTCGAGAAAGTTAAAGAAAAGAAACTATTTTCTTGACCAGGTACTCGTTCATAGATACGCAAGAACCCAAAAAAAAAAAAAAAAAAAAAAAAAAAAAAAAAAATGAAACAAGAAAAGTTTATTTTTTACGTTCTCTTTTTACGTCCGAGCGTTAATCAAACTTAGCACACCTAAGCTTACTGTTAAAGACGCTATAAGACGCTGTATATAGCCATTGCTTCCCCAGGTACTTGTTATACGAAAACCTCTTTGCTATCACAATCATGTGTACGAACTTACAGAGAGATCACTCACGTATGTTGCATGGGTGACTTGCTAACGTGTCAATTACGCTGTGGCGTGTGTATTGTTCTTTTCGAAATGAATTCACACGTATACTAGGGGTTAAAATATTTATTTTTTTTTCGCAAAAAGAATCCCTCCAACGGACAAGTAAAATTTTTTCTCGGGTTTTCGCAGAGAAAAGAAGGAAGAAGGATTCTTCTTACCACTTCAAAGTTAGAAATTAAAATATTTACTTTGAATGCCATCCATGTTTACACACATTCTTGTTGGTTGGCTGTTGTACTTTAAATATGAATCAGTGATTTCAGTCAGTAGAATTACTTTACAGTTTTCTTTTGTGCTGAGCATTAAATATAGTTTACTGTTTTACTTTAAAAGTGTCATATTTTAACAGTAGATATAAGCAAGAACAACTAGCGACTTATTTAAAGGCACAATAGTTGAAAATACTGCAAAATATCAAACAGAACAGAGGCACCGGTGGCGTAGTGTCCAGGGCACTCGCCTCCCACCAAGGCGATCCGGGTTCGATCCCCGGCGGGTTCACTCCCGGATCCTTGCACGTGGGAATCGTGCTGGACGATGCCGCTTACTGGCGGGTTTTCTCGGGGGGCTCCCGTTTCCCCCACCCTTGCATTCCAGTGCCGCTCCATTCTTGGGTCTCACTTAATGTCATGCCCGGGGATGACGGTCACCTACGGGTCCCAGCTGGAAAGACCGTCACTCGAAGGGTGTTGCCTTGCCCTGGTTGCACTCCCCACACGCCATTATTATTATTTATCAAACATAACTTTTGGATTGGGGAGTGTGACTTGACTTTCCAACTCCCTTTATCCATAATATATATACACTAACTAACCTCCCTTATTCTCTGGAACTACTTTTATTATTTTTACAACACATTATACTTGAGTACTATAAACCATTTATCTTTTGCAGAAAATCCTAAATGTATAATATGGTAATTTTTCTGAAATCGTCGAGTCCCTCATATGTAAAAAAAAAGCATGAGTTTGTATAATTTTTTTCTTTTTTTTTAGTTATTTGTAAATGTATGTGTGACACGAAATCGTCGGAATTTTTTTTAATTTTATTTATGTGCTCAAGGAAATAGTTTCAAATTGTGTGCAAATTAACGGTGCTTGCTGTAACACCATCTAACTTAAGACACAAGACTAAAAAAAAACTCGGAAATTGTGTGCGGGTTTTACATACCATTTAAGAACTTGTTGACATGCAACGCCATATTACAAAAAAACGTCTCTTGGCTAACGCTAGATGGCAGGTGTAATTTGTATGCAATATTGTTGCTGTCAAAGGCACAGCGATGCCAAAGTTCTTTTCTCTACCTTTCCTCCAGAATAGAGTTCGTGTATTTCAGTCGCAACCATTCAAATCGTTCTACGGAAAAGGTTAATTTTATGTAAGTCGACGAACGCATCACTTATCTTTTCTTGAGTGACTTCTCAGAATGGGCGTTGGACAGCAGAGTAATCGGTCTCAACCTTTCAAAACCTCGACAAAATGCACTTGCTCGAGCAAGCTCGTCATAGATGGCTTAGTGTTGGTAACTTTCGAAACAATAGACAAGTGTATGAATGCGACATAGTTGATTTATCCTTCTTACATAAATGAATTATATATTTAATCATGTCTACCTGATATATAATATATAATGCATTGGTATCAATCTGAACACTTTTCAAGCCAAACTTTTTGGGAAATAAAATTACTTCTTATTGTATTTGTTTCAGTATTAACATAATACACGAAATTTAGAAAAATTGTTTTCTGCACTTTCATTTTTACAAGGTGATATATTACTGAACTCGTAAGCAAAATATATTTCATGTATGTTAGTATCAAATGTTAGGTTTTTTTTAAGAAGTTTTTAGCAATTTTTCAGAGTACCCCATAACTGCCTCGATTGTAAAAATAATTAAAGTAAAAACGTTTTGTTAACGTTATGTGAGATATAAGGTTGTGATAGGTGGTAAATAAGACGAAACGAAGCAAATATACTTGGAACGCAGAGATGAAATAGTCGCTTATCACCCTAGTTCCATTAGCACATGCAAAACTCCATTCACCAATCAGCGCCTAGTATCGTACTTGCCAGCCGGGCAACCCAGCCATTAGAAAACATTTAGAAGCACGCAGTAGCCAATCGGACACACGGGCCCGTCCGCAGAGTCTCGCGCATCCAATCAGAAAATGGGTACTCCCGTACCAAAGGAACAGCCACGGCATTTTGCCTTCGCGTACCTTTCTGCTCTGTGGCGAGGGTTTGCAAAGTGTTCAGTTGGCGTGTCGTGTTGTATTTACACGTGTCGTCGAGAACAAGTGTACGCATTGGCTGTCCACGGTCAAGAGAGCACTTTCGAAATCAACGTTCGAAAAACGTCACTGCCCCTGCCTTCACATATTTTAACGAGCACACTGATCGCCATGGCGCCCAGCATAGTTGGTAACGACGGAGGCAAAGTGGTTTGATGTTTTATCGTTGAATTAGAAATGTTTTATGTAATTGAAATGATTTCTTTTACTTTTTGTTTATTGGTACATATAATATTAAGAATTGCCAAATTTGTGATGTACTTGCTTTTATAGGTTGTTCGCCGTTAATTAAGCACTTTTGAAATCAACATATGAAAAACGTCACTGCTCCTATCCAGCATCTATTTTAACGGACACGCTGATTGGCATGCACCCGATAAAGTTGGTAATGGTGGAGAGAAAGTAGTTCCACGTTTTAACGTTCAATTAAATGTTTCAGGTAAACGAATGTGGATATTTAAATTATGTATTTTGCTTTCTGATTTTTAGTGCAGATAAGTGTAAGAATTACCGAATCGGTAAATTTCTTACTTGTATAATTAATTTCAGAGTTTCAGTCGAGCGACGCATGAGTAAAGTGATCAGGCCCCACGGCAATGTTAACTGTAGGTATGATGGTAGAATACACAATGGAAAATACAAGTAGGACTTACGCAGGGCTTTCAAAAGTGCTCAGTTTACCGCGAGCAGCCCGTAGTTAAACTAGAGAGTTTTGTGAAGTGCAGCAGGACGCAGGAGACGGTCTACTTGGGGGAGACGGGAGGTGAGTTGGGGGGGGGGGCAAGCAGCCCCCCGTGTGCAATGTCGCCGCTGCAAGCGCTGGTGATGTCCGCCAACTGTGCCGTGTGAAATAACAACCCTCTCTCCCTACTGTGCCGTCGCTTCAGCTGTGTTTTGTGGGCGTGGCTTCTTGCTTCTTGTTGTTGCTCTCCTCTAGGTTCCTGGGGGAAGCGGGAACCCGGTTGGAACAACCTGAAGGGCCTGTGGGGGAAGCGGGAGAGCAAGTGGGCCAGGCTGTCCCCCGTCTGGGGCAAGAGGTCGGCCTGGGGTCAGTACCATCCAAACCACGCCTCTCTATGTGTCTCGTGTTATATATGTGTGTGTGTGCGTGTATCCCCTCTTTCCTACTACTCGCGCGCGCTAACGCGGTTATGCGGCCAATATGCCGGCGTCCGGCCTCCTGGGGAATCGCTGGTGGCGTTGTCGGCGGTTGCCGCTGAAACTACGTCAGCTGTCCGTGGCCGTGCTTCTCTTAAGGCTCAGCTCCACCCCTCTTGCACAAATTCTTACTTTTCGCGTCACAATTTAGGATTCAGAGTAATAACTGACAATGTGTGATCCTAGAAAATTCACATTTTACGAGCGGTTTAACCTTTTTATGGGTAATTTCCACTCGGTGTTATTTGCCAGTTGTAGAACTTCAGGAACACATCTACATTTTACCAATTACTTTCTGCTTTTTTGCGAATAACATGCCGTGAAAACTAGTCACAAAAATACTAAACAACTCACTATCAGACATTTTCCATAATTTTTCTGAAACTTAAATTAAGACGCACAAAAGAAGAATTTTTGTATAATAGGTGAAACCGGGCATTATGTGTTCCGCTTACCAAACCTGCAGCCGCCGAGTTTAAAGGGGGAAACAACGTTGAAGAAATTCCTTCTCGTTACGACTTCTGAGAAAAATCTTCCATTAAAAAAAAAAAAAATGTATACGTTATTTGTTTTGTTAAATATACATTTTATTATTAAATTATAGGAAAAAATTTTAATCATAAAAATTGGCGAGATGTATTAACACGTCAGTGCTCCTTAGGATATGCCAAGTAGAATACTTTATGTTTCGAACTGTTATCTTTGAAAGTAATGCACTGAGAAGGAATTTATTTAACATTTATTCCTCTTTTCAACTCAGTGGCTGCAGTTTTGGGTAGGCAGAGCCTGTAAAACTAATAGTTTCCTGGCGTGTTTTTTTTTTTATTTAACCGTTGTTCCTTATGACGCTAATAATATGGTCGTCGAAGCGTGAGCGTTCAGAACACATGNTATAACATTTATTCCTCTTTTCAACTCAGTGGCTGCAGTTTTGGGTAGGCAGAGCCTGTAAAACTAATAGTTTCCTGGCGTGTTTTTTTTTTATTTAACCGTTGTTCCTTATGACGCTAATAATATGGTCGTCGAAGCGTGAGCGTTCAGAACACATGCGCAGCGCAAGCGAGATCATTACTTCACGTGTACCACCGAAAAATAATTTTCAGCAAACTTTCTAAATTATAATGGAATGTTTTTAACCTGAACTTAGCGTGGAAAATTTACCATAAGTCAGGCTGAAAATATAGAATTGCTAATTTAAAATGCCACGAACTTACGTATTTGACTTTGTCGTGAACAAATGTAGGAAAGCTACCACGTGTGTAAGGAACAAACCGTTACTATTCGTGCGTATACAGGCAGGTTCAGGAACTCACTGCCCAAACTACAGACATCGTTTCTTTGGACCAATAGCAATATGAAAGCCCTATACACTTATATCAAGGAAAAAAGTATTTTCATATCATTTAATTGTGTTCAATGTTGCGGCGTACAGCGAATGGTGAACAAGGCGCGGTGCGTTCATGCGTGTACGACAAGTTGCATAGTCCCTATGCAACTTGTCCTTCACGGATCATCACGCCGCCTTGTTCCGCAGGTGTTTTACGCCACAACTTTGAACACAATTAAATTATATGAAAATAANAACAAACCGTTACTATTCGTGCGTATACAGGCAGGTTCAGGAACTCACTGCCCAAACTACAGACATCGTTTCTTTGAACCAATAGCAATATGAAAGCCCTATACACTTATATCAAGGAAAAAAGTATTTTCATATCATTTAATTGTGTTCAATGTTGCGGCGTACAGCGAATGGTGAACAAGGCGCGGTGCGTTCATGCGTGTACGACAAGTTGCATAGGACGCAGGCGCATAACGCTGCGAATGTAATAACTTAGTGTCACGCGCCTAAGTCCCTATGCAACTTGTCCTTCGCGGATCATCACGCCGCCTTGTTCCGCAGGTGTTTTACGCCACAACTTTGAACACAATTAAATTATATGAAAATAANGCGGATCATCACGCCGCCTTGTTCCGCAGGTGTTTTACGCCACAACTTTGAACACAATTAAATTATATGAAAATAAGTTTCCGGGTATAAGCGCACAGGGCTTTTGTGTTACAATTGGTCCAGAGAAACTATGTCTGGAGTTTGGGCACTCAGTTTCCAAACATTTCCGTATAATGTTGTGGTAAATTTGCGAACTGTTTCTTAGTATATGTGTGTAATCTAGCTTCTCCTACATCAAAAGCACCGTGACCTTGACACGGAGTGAAAATAAAGGTGGCAAGCCGGTTCAGCTAAAAAAAACCAAATATTGTTTTTTCTGGTTCGCAAATAGATTTAATGATGCTGAATTTAACCACTGTATTTATGACGTGGCATGTGAACTTATTTTTTTTCGTAAGTCTTATTTGAACGCTTTTGAAGCGCCTTAAAGCTATGTAAATGCCTCTAGTTGGTTTATTACATTCGCTGTCAGTCAATATAATTTAACACGTAATAAACGCCGCCACTGAAGGAATTTATTTCTCACATGCAAAAATTTTATCATGTAATATTACACCTGTAATGCAGTGAAGTGTAATAAGATTTATGACGTAAACGTCAGACCGGAATGCTAAACAGAAATTTGTTTGCCAAGGCGCGAATAAAATTATTTCCTTAAAACGTTTCAGTATTCGATCGTTTTTCAACTCTTTAAATTTCAAGCAGTTTTAATCATATGCGCAGAAGATTAACGTCATATCCTTTCCGTTCAACCCTTCCGTTTTCTCCCAGCATGCCAGTCTCTAAACTATAGTATGTATTGTAAGCACCAACCACGCCAAGGTGAGTACCAGTATTAAGTAAGTGAGCAATTTACAAAAATAAAATGTATGAAATGTTAAAATTTTAGACATGTTTTACTGAAGTAAATATCCTGTTTACATATTTTCAAAACATCGTTAATATATACATATATGTTTCCTTTTAGTATGAGTTATTTTCTTGTTAAACCCGAGCATATTTCAAAGTTTAGTTTTTTATGTCCAACTTTACAAATTATGAAGTGTAATGTTCATACGAAGATGTTAAACCAAGGAATGTCTGTTTTTATTTACAGTAGGATAAGGTTTTTTTGTCAGTAACCGATATTATAAACATAAATTATATTTTCTTATGAATCTGGAGAGTATATCCATGAAATCAGATTCAATGGAGGGGAAAGGGGGGTTGAATATTTGGCTTTTAGATTAACGAACTATGTAAGTTACTGCACTCAGTAAAATTTTATTTAAAATCAATTAAATACTGGTTGAGTAGCTGTAAGAAAATACTTAGTTTATATTACGTGTGAAAAAGGTCGTTCACAGTAAATCTAAGATTATAGTATTAACTTATCGTAGAGTTGAATCAACTAAACCCCTTTTTTGTCTATGCAACAGAAATTTAACTTCAAATAAATTTTGTTGAAATATCTGCCTATGTTTTTTTTTTTTTTGCAACCACTCAGAAATATATTTTTTTCTGGTCCAGCCAGTTTTTTCATTTTTCTGAGTTATACCTCCGTAACTGATAGACCGTCCAAAATTGACATGTTTGCACTGTCTCTAGGATATCAGTTTTCAATTATTTGCAGTTTTTTTTTGCAAAGTGAAAATAGTTTTTCTTCATTTCAAATTTAATGCGTAACACTCGCGTGCATTTAACTAACTAAAGTAATATTTAAAATAAAAAAAATATATTTTAAATAGTTTGCTTTAAAAATATCTTTAAAAGCAATAAAATAAAATTTGTTAAATAAGTACTGTAAAAGATATGTAACATATTACAGACCCATAACTTAACCAAAACATTACGTAAATAACTTTTTCTGGTGTACGCGCATTCTCAACTCATTTCAGTATCGTTTTCCATTTATTTTGGAAAATTGTTTTCTAAGTGACATATTTGACTCATAATTTTAGTATCGTGAAATATCTCCAGAATTAGTTCATTTATCCATTGGCATATGGTACAGTGTACGTAAAATATCTCTGAAACTAATCGTAACTTGAGATTTTCGTCATCATTTACACATAGAGTTGAAGCCACTGTGAAATCACTAATAGTTTTTCAAGATAATGCCAAATAGGCCGTTGCAGATCTCATTGAATCGGCCCCAAGTATGCTATCGAATGTATAGTACAGAGAAATAGTTGATATTTTCTTGCGTTCGTGTCCCTTAAATTCAATACAAAAAATCAACCGTAATCATGCATTAAAAGCTGATACTAAGACATTTCTATTGATTTCTACTTTTCTCTGTGAAATGTTGAGGCTGTCAACTAATTAGTGTATTAGGAATGAGTAATGGGTCTTAAAAATTAATTAAAGCGCGATGGACTCTTGGCAGAGTTTAACGCGTTAATTTAAATAAAAATAAATATGCCAATAAATTAAAATTTTGTGTCTATTTGCACGAATTGTTTTTCAAGTTACAAACTGTAAACTATGTATTGCAAATAATTATTTTGTAAATTGAAATTTTGATTTAACAATAAATAGTTGGTGTTGGTTGTGCACCGTCTTAAAACTATTGCTATTACAATATGTCTGTAACAGATGCACTTTAAAATTGGATTAAAATTTTCTAAGGTTATATTACGAATGTGATACGAAACCAATTTATAATATATTTTAATAAACTGCTACCAACACCTTTACACAAATTATTGAAGATTCGCGAAAATAATTGTTTGCCAGAAATTCCAATCATTATTCCTTGAAGTTTCACTAAATATCCATCTCGTGCAATGCATTTTTTCCATCCACTCTTCTCCGCGGAAATCCATAACAATGGCGAGAAATTTGGCTTTCAAAATCCCCGGAAATGAGAGCTGTAGAGTATGTATTCAGATAATATCACGTGAATACTTGCGATGTTGCTGGGACTATTTCTTTCTGCAGGAGAAGGCAGACATTTTCTTTTGCAAGACGATTCATAAGAATCTTCACAATATCCTTTCATTTCCCTATAAGAAAGGGATGCTCCGTCGATTTTGCATTACAAGTGTAAATACTGCAGTCTTCCAAACAGTCCAATGGATAAAAGTTAAAGAGTTATGTCAAGACTGCTTTTAATGTTACAAAGACTACACGAAGTTATGCAAGAGAACATTACTTATGCTACATGTACTGAGGTTAGTGATTTATAGAATAGTTTCACTCAGTTTCACTCAGTTTCACTCAGTCTGCAGGTGGATCACACATTTGCGCAGTTTCAGCTTTGTAATTACGGAATATGTATTCTTACGGATTTTCGTGGCAACAGTTGTTGGAATTGCATAACTACCTAACATTGTTGCATTCTGTTGGGTTGGCTACGATATGTAGCAGCATGATCGCCTAAGCTTGTCTTTCCTATGAAAGTACTGCAAAAGTAAATAAAGTTATTGGCGACGGACCATACATTTGATTATGGTGCAACATGAACACATTTGCGCACACCGGCAGAGTTCAGTGACCGTCTAATTAACTACGTTAAATATGAATACACAGTCAGATAGGTGTACACTTTCTTGCGGGAATCGGCAAACGTGACTACTGGAGATCACTTACAACTTCCAGTTGCAAGATGTCGCCAAGCTGAACTCCAACGTCCTCTTCATGCCCGAGAGAAAGTTGCTTGTCCATTGGCTGCTGCCACAGACATATCTCATTATCCTAATAATAATAATGGCGTGTGGGGAGTGCACCCAGGGCAAGGCAACACCCTCCGAGTGACGGTCTTTCCAGCTGGGACCCGTAGGTGACCGTCATCCCCGGGCATGACAGAAATGAGACCCTAGAATGCAGCGGCGCTGGAATGCAAGGGCGGGGGAAACGGGAGTACCCCGATAAAACCCGCCGGCAAGCGGCATCGTCCAGCACGATTCCCACATGCGAAAATCCGGGAGTGAACCCGCCGGGGATCAAACTCGGATCGCCGTGGTGGGAGGCGAGCGCCCTGGCCACTACGCCACCGCTGCCCCAATCATTGTCCTGTCTGAGTCGGCCACAAGGAACGGAGCTCCCAGAATCCTGAATGTTTACTAGAGCAGGTTCTGAGGCGTGTCGGGTGACTTAAGCCTAGTGAAACACGAGTAACATACACTCGCGTGCCGTCTACGTTGATACTGAAATATAACGCGAAACGACAGGGTCTCTGGTGATGTCCAAGAACGTTACAATTTCACGTTAACTGTTTTATGGCTGGTTTGAGCTTCAAGCGCGTGCACGCACGATAGTGATTTTTTCTATTGGACGACATTTGTTTTGAAATGTCCTGGGGTCCCTACGCCGATAAATAAACGTTTCATGTAACTGTCAGCGAATCGCGTGTCGTACACTTGAAGAAATGTGGCACTGCACTGAGACCGCGGCCAATGAATACTTAAATAGTATACAGGGCTGTTGTAGCGATGCCAGCGAATTGGCCTTTACTGGCCAGCAATATGGCGTAACGTCGTACACCAATCAGCTTCTGGAATGTTCCGCAACGTGCAGTGCCCAATTAGACACAAATTTCGTTTCTACGGACGCGCGCGGCCAACGAGCGCTTAGATCAAAGTAACCGATACGTCATCTCGTTACTTTATCCTTACGTGTTCTGTGGCCACCGAACAAACTCCGCTGGCTCGAGTGTACATAGGACTGTGGAGTTCAGCTTGATGCCAAATAAATAGTGCGACTTTTGCAGGCCCCTAGTGATGACGCGTTGGAAATGGTTGTTGGATGCAGAAAGGTCAGGTGTTTGCGTGGTTTAGGGATGTTTGAAAAATTATCGATATATCGACATTACGATATTACGTAAACAATATATGGGTATAAAACTTCGATATACTTCAACGATACTCATCGAAATCAGTATCTTTTTCCAGGTATCGGAAATAAATATTTTTAAAAATATATATTTTAATGAGCTCTGTTTTGTATACAAAATTTCAATAAATAATTACTATGTTTACTTTCACACCATGCACCAAAAACAGGCGCTACATATTTATGCAATGCTTCGTGTCCTCAATATGTAATATCCCGAGCAATTTTACAATGTTCACGTCTTTTAACTCTTTCATGCCGAGTGTAGACGACTGGCAACATGTTGCACAGGATTGTTATAATTTACCGGTACTGTACACCGTGACCTTTCCTATTGGTAACCGATTCATACACCACACTATTTGCTCTACGTTATGACGTTCATATCACTGAAAACAAAGCCCACAGCTTATTGTTTGAGACAACGAAACAACTTATGTGTCAGATTAACTACAGCACGTATAAAAATGTAGTATTTGCAGCACCTGAAACCGTAAAATTTCGTGTGAACGAAATGGTTAATACGTCAAATATCGGATTCCGATGTTCCGAAAATCGATATTGTTTTTATAGATGTGTCGTTTCTTAAAACGATACTGTTATAAATAGTCTATATAAATAATATCGATATTTTTCTATAGATATGCCGTTTCTTAAAACGATACTGTTATAAATAGTCTATATAAATAATATCGATATTTTTCTATAGATATGCCGTTTCTTAAAACGATACTGTTATAAATAGTCTATATAAATAATATCGATATTTTTCTATAGATATGCCGTTTCTTAAAACGACACTGTTATAAATAGTCGATACAAATAATATCGATATTTTTTTCCTGATATCGACATTCGCAGCGTGGTTGGTGCAGGAGAGGGAGCGATGAAACGGCAGTTCCTGAACGGTGGTCAGTCGCGAAAGGTTAAACATCTGTCCCGGACCGCACAAGCCGGAAGCGAGAGACGCGAGAGGAACACCAGTTCGCTAACAAGTTGCGGCGGAGGGCTGAAGGCGCGGCAGCTGCGACCGTGACGCGCCCCGGGACTTGCACGCAGAACGTTCATCACGCGGGGGGTGGCGGAGGGTTCGAGAGGGGCCCCGCCCGCAGACCAGCGACGGGAACGAATGTCCGCGATATCCCCCCTCGTAACGCGGGAGGCGGGGGAGATGCCTGAACAAACGGGGAAACATTCAGGGGGAAAATGAATCACCCGAGGGTCGCCACGGCTTGTGCCGTCTGAAGTAACGAGCTTTATGGCTCGCACGTGTTTCCTTGCCACGTGGCTGGCGGTCACGTCGGAACGTTGCTTCCAACGGTGGTTTTGTTTTGGTCCAGCCGAAGTTGTTCTGCGGGAACCTAACAGCCGGCTGTTGTAAACTGCATTAAACCTCAAAGCTCGACTTCATTCCTTTTGCAGAAATTCTTCGTTTCTGCGTCGAAGTTTCGGACTCATAATTATTACTGACAATGTACGATTATAGAAAATTAACGTTCTACCAGTTTTTTTTAAAAATATTTTTGCGCTTTATTTTAACTGTGTTATCTGCTTGCTGCAAGATGTCCAGAACTTATTTATATTTTGTCGATACGTTCCTGCCTTTCTGTAAGCAGGAAGTAACACACAGTGCAAATAAGATACAAAAAGTATTAACCCTTTCAAGGTATTTAGATGTTGCAAACAAATAATTGTATTAAGCGGGCTCTACTTAAGTCGACACAGCACTTATTTCGTTGTCACAGCCAATGAACTGTAGCGTATATCTTCGGCTACAGTAATATGAACCAATTATGACCTAGACCAGTTAGAAGGTTTGCGAATCATTTTACCCACAGGTACGATAATTGGTCACTGATCTTCACAGTGTGTTGTACAAAAACAAAAAATTACATACACCTGCGTGATGTACTCAGTTGTGTATACTGGGTCTGAATGGCTTGAAACAACTAGTAAGTTGTGAATTTTATGCAATTAAACATTTCCAATAATACCTCTGAAACTGGAATTAAAACACGGAAACGAAGAATTTCTGCTTAAAAGGTCGGTTTACGATGTAAGACGTGTACATAATGTACGTCACGTGTCACGCAGGAACATCATTGACGTGTGGACGTGTGTAGGAAACGGCGATATTTTATTTTCGTGCCAGGGGCCACGGTGGCTGAGCGGTTAGCCCGCTCGCCTCCCACCAAGGCGAACCGGGTTCGACTACTCGGCCGGGGCCACTCGCGGATTTCCGCAGGTGGAATTCCTGCCGGATGATGCCGCTGGTCGGCGGGTTTTCTCGGGGATCGCCCGCTTCCCCCGCCCTCTCATTTCGTCGCTGCCCCATACTCACCTTAATCACACTCATTGGCTCTCGAGACCTCGCTGTTAAGAGCCGCCTTAATCTCTCCACATTATTTCGTATCATGTACGTAAACATTAAGCCAATATAATTAACGTAGAAAAGAATAGGAAGAAACTTATTCTATTTATTTGAATATCTAGTTTATAAAATCAAACTTAAGATTTCATTCCCCAATACTCTTTTAAATGATACGTCTGAATTATTATATTTGCTAATAAGTCACTACTTTACTGAAATAAAGTTAATCTATAGTCGTGTGTGATTGGTTGAACAGGAGTACATTCAGTATGAACCACGGATTCCTGCAAACGTTCTGTATGCAAACGTCTTTTTTTTTTTTTGTACAAGGAATTGATAGTAAACAAACCATAAGACTCGGGTTCATCCACCATTTATAATATTCCATAAGTGGGCAATAGTTTTATTGTTAATTAAATAACTAAATATTTCTTATTATGACACGTTTAAATTTTGCAAATGCCTTCAACTGTAGATGTAAAATTTTATCCACTCGTTGTCTGTTAATTGTGAAAAGGCAAGAATCTATTCATAATTTAAAATTGATGTTGCACCAATTACGTTATAATTACCTAACAATAGTTCTCAGTTTATATTTTTTCTACGTCATATTATATATTATACGAGGAGAAGTACAGTCGTAATTTTGAAATAAACGTTCCTAAACAACTGAAATAAGTTAGATAACAGGAATTGAAAAATACGTGGGACACATGCTTTTAAGGCAGATTTTAAACATGTGTGCATTGAACATTCGCAACCACATTTAATAGCAATTCCAATATTTCAATATTTTATTATTTTAATTGTGTTATTAAAAGCATCGGACAGACAGACAGACAACAAAGAGCAAACTAAAGTCGCACTGAATAAACACAGAAATAAATTAATAATTTACTTAATATGATTTTAATTCTGGAAATTGAAACAGTCCTTAAATTCCCGTGATGTATTATCACTTTCATTGTGATATTAATTTCCTTCTGTGCTCCGAGCCTAAAAATGGTCTAAGAAATTTGGGACGTTTCCTGGCGTGTAAATGAAACAAAAAATAGACAATTGGGATAACCACTTCCTGTGCAACCGTCTGGCACTGAACCCTCTACGTCACGAACGGAATCCAGCAAGAGCACTGCAGTTTCATCCCGGTGTAGCTAATGCGTGTGGGGTGAGCTGAAACCAAGTTTTCTCGACGTTTCACTACGATTAGCTGCTTCAATAAGACTGAGGTGTTTTTAAAATCTCAGTACACTAATTTATGCATGACTAGCGAACCGGCCCAGCTTCACCCGGTAACAATTTAGTTTTTACAGTGATACTTTGAAAGACAAAAATGGCTACTGTGGGTCATCCTTAAAAGATAAACATATGCTATCGCGAACTTTTCTGCAGACCTTTTTGAGAGCTACAATTCTGTAGCACATTAATTTGATGTACCTCTTATGATTTAGTCAGCGCAAGCCACGTAAGCGCCCTAAAGGCGGGTTTTTACGACTTAACTACAAACGGTTAGACATTTCTCTACTATCCTTATATTAAATATAAATGTATTATGCACCAAAACTTTTCTCAAGAAATTTTCTAAATGATGTAGAAAACTGCATCAAAATCCATCAAGTAGTTTAGAAGTACTAAGCTAATACACAGGCAGACGCGGATAAGCGACTTTGTTTTATACTATTTATAGACTAGAAAAGAGATATAATGCCAGAGTTTAAAAAAAATTGCTAATTTTTTTTGTAAGAAAATGAAGGTAAACGTAATGATTTTTATAACCATTAACTAGGAAAACTTCCGAAATTTATTTTATGGCAATACAAATAAAAAATATGACTTTTAACATTAACATCAGTGTAATTATTCGCAGAAGCTTTTATTTTTTTTATCAAAAAAGCTAACCTAGACATGAATACTTTTAATATACCTTGAAGGAGTTGTTTGGGAAATGGGACACTATTTCTCTGCTCGTCTGTGGTCGTTATCTTCGTTAGTCTTCGGAGTGTTAAGGGTGCTAATAGCAATTAAATGGAAACCGGAGAAGCAGACGTCAAGATACGTGATAATGAGTCTCAAGTTCATCCGCAAGAAGTTTTATATTAAATGGGCGATACATATTAATAGATATCGTAAAATAGTTGCAGATTCAGTCCTTTTTAATTAACTATTTCACCCATTTTAAATTTAAAATAAAATCTGTCAGGAAGGTGTGATGGAAAAGTGCCTGTTGCTATGATTTCTGCCTTTTCAGTGCTCGTCATTAGTAAACTCGTATATGTGTACTGTTCACCAATGATAATTGAGCTGTACTAAAAACCCTGGTTATTTTTGTCGTTTAAAATGTGTCTCATTATGTTGTTTTCGCCCGAGCGAGGTGGCGTAGTCGCTACACATTGGACTCGCGCTCGTGAGGGCCCGGGTTTGATTCCTGTTACAGCCGTCCTTGTATTTTTTCCGAAGCCACTCCAAAATTCGACAATTATTTCGGCAATCCTTGACCCAATGTCGGGTATAGTCTATTCGCGGTTTCTTCACACATTTGAGTCACACTTTGACGTTTGTAGTTGTTTCCTAAATATGTCGTGCATCAAAAGCGTTTCATACTTGTGTTAACATAAAAAGTACATTATTCTTGTTTAAATTTAACTTTCACTTATAATATTTAAATTAAAATATTTCATTAATAGCTAATATGAATAAAGGCAGAGAAAATAAGTATGTTTGCAATACCTAGTGAGAAATAGTTCTTATGCTTAATATTATTGCACTGAGCGCGCACGAATGCGGTGCGTTGGCGGTCTGGTGTGATTTTCTAACCTTTGTTTGTTTGAGGCGGAGGAATATCCTGTAAGTGGAGCTTTAACGGGGCTTCAGAAAAGTTGGAAGTAACCGTGAATGGAGTATAAATACGTATGCAATGGAAATCAGTCTACCACTTCTGAAATCTACGGTCGAGAATACATCAGGTAATAAATAGACTACTCCACTGGAGAATGGGTGTGGTTGTATGAAAAATCGAGAGTTCAAACAGCATTGGATAGCACCGGCGGGGGAAACGAATGTCTTCTTCTCATTTACTGTCACAGTTCCAATTTTCTTCTGGGACTACTAAGATCTCTTTTCCCTTGTCTCCTGAGATTTTACATTCTGGCCGGCAGTCTTTCTGGAGTTATACTCTGTAAGTGCTCATACTATCTTACCTTGTTTTCATCTATCTGAAGTTTACTTACGTTATATTACCAACATTACTAACTATTTACACGCCTAAACAACGCCTATGATCTCACTTCTCTACTCCAAAATATGTATATCTTGATACTTGTTCACAACAGCAAAGATTCACTTACGCACAGCAAGTTTGCAGAGGTGCTATAGTCTTGTCAAACTGTAATATGCTTCCTCTATTACAAAATGTTCCCATCAATTTTACACTTGGAGTTAATGTTTGTCTGCTAATGCACATGTTTTAGTTTTCTGAGCTAACGTTTTCAAATTGTAGTTGCTATATAATTAGTTTATCTTATTAATTTCATTTTTTTGCATCAACCAGCACGAGCAGGTTTGCATAAAAATTAACCAGAGAAACTTACCACCTACCGGCAACGTACGCATAAAAATTAACCAGAGAAACTTACCATCTACCGGCAACGTACGCATAAAAATTAACCAGAGAAACATACCATCTACCGGCCACGTACGCAATATTTTTTTTATAAAGTAAAATAAATATTGGTATCAGATCAGCTTTGATAAAATTTTGATTGTCGCCAATAACTGCATATTATAATACGTGGTAAATTATATGAGAGTCCAAAAACCTGTATAACATCCCTTGAAAAATTATAAATAAGATTAATGGGTAGTCGTACCTAAATTTCGAATACAGTCCCCCCCCCCTTCCCGACCAAATCCTTTTCCCCTCTTTAAGGCGTAATAACGCTACGCAGTACACCACTATAGACTGCTAAAGATTTTCGTACATTCAAGGAAATTTTTAAGGAAGTGTACATTTGATGTACGGAGTCGCGATCCGTAACAACCAGAAACGGAGCTGATCTCCGTACAAGCTAAGTACGGAGCTGATCTCCGTACAAGCTAACTACGGAACGTCTCCGTATTTCCTTTATTTCTAAGTGTTACAGAAATGAGCAATACTGAGCCTACACGAAGAAAATTATCGTTTCTGTGGTGGTTAGGACAAACCACGCCATTTAGACCTATTATTTCAAGTATCAGATGAAACACGAGACCTATTATTTCAAGTATAAAAAACACGTAGCAACACTTTAAACATTCAAACATTACTAGAAACTGAAAAAAAATAAAAAAAATAAAAATACGCATGACACATTCATTGAAATGACTTATCCACGCCCTAGACTTCCATAAGAAGATTGTGGGTCAGTGTTGTCACAATATTTAGTACTTTGGATTCATATTTGAATCAAGCTAAATAATACAATTTTTTTATTTTCTGTTTTATGCAAAGTGAAACACCCCCAAAACAAAAATTGGAGGGGAAAAAAATTTGTGATTTATTTTTTAAACATAAATTACAGAAAAACTTGCTATCAAATTTACGGAGATGTTCCGCGAATTCACGGAAAGTTCTGTGAAATTTACGGGAAGTCCATCATTGAACAAAATAACTGGGTTTAATTTTTCGGACAGTTCCAGAGATTTTTCACGTACTTTACCAAATTTACTTAAAATTCCCACAGGGAAGCATTTCTGAAATCAGATATTTTTCTAGTTCCCGCGGGCACTCACGACTAATGCAGATTCATGCCGTCTCTTTGTGGCAGTGCTGATCTCGCTGGACGTATTTCAGCAAGCGCACTTTACGCCAATTAAACTACGCAATTTTCTATCGCTTCCCTTAATCCCCACCCCGACTGCGTTCGCGCGAAAACCTCCCCGTTGTATTGCAAGCGATGGTATTTGCGGATTAATATCAGGACTTCGCTTGTTGGTAGAAGGCTTTGTATCTGATGTCTCGCATTCCAATTATTCGCACCAGTGGTTTGACTGCGCGATATCGTTACGCGTGCAAAAGCTAAACAAGCGGAATAGATCGCGTGACTTGTAATTAAATCAAGGAAACTTTTATACACAATCTTGACATTTTGTTTTTCGAAATTCGTATAAACAAGCATTTCAAAAATTATTTTCTTTTAACACGAAAAAAAAAGTAGTATAAGGTGATTTAAAATAAATTTATTTATGACAGTGAAGAAAATCAATTAACATTTCATAATTTTTTTTCCGGTATTCTGTAAAACATAATGCATTGTTAAGGCGCATGTAATGAGTTTGTTTACTGTGTAGAAATGTCGTTTCAGTTACTTAAAAATATTTTCTTCTAAAATTCCAAGCCATGAGCTAAATTCATTAAAGAACTGAGTATTATTTTTTAACCAAAATGAACTTACTGCTGACACAACATAATAGAAAACTCGCAATCATTATTTATTGAGTATTATTCACCGGTGCCATCAGAAAGTGATGTATTTCACATTAATTTCATCAAGTGAAGAATAAATATTTTTCTTTAATAGTTAAAATTAAATCATCTATCTAAAGCATTATTTTGATATATACGTTTAATTAACGTGGTTTTTCACCAGATATTTATCGCCAAGTCTAGCTAGGTGGTACTTTTGATGATAAAAAGTTTTGCTACCAATACAGTTTTCCTTTTAATACGACATCTGTATTCGTAGCGGGGGAAAGACATTCTAAATCGGTGAGATAATTATAGATGAGAATTTAGTACACGTATTAATGCGCTTCACATTGAATTTTATTAGATGCACAAAAAGACAAAAACAAATAAATGTAATAACTTCGTACCAGAGTAGGTGAGAATATATATACCTCATGATACGAAACAATATATCTTGCAACTATTACAACCGTTTCCAAAATAAAAGTACAATGGCCCACGTTTATATATAACTCGGAGCATCTAATCATATAATATATTTTATGAGAACCACAAATGTCATGCACAATTTCAGATCATACATGCATCGATATACGAAATAATCAAAACCAAACTATTAAAAAACAAATTGAAATGCCTAAACATTTAAAAAGTATTTTTACACGTTATGTTACATAGATTGTCTACATGCAGCTTTTAAATGCATGTTTAAAAACTGCAATCTCGCTAAATATAAATAATTTATCAGTTTCTTTATATGTGTTCATTCTCTTATAAGAAAACACCGGACATAGAACGATACTAAGGATATCAGCAAATATATAAAGAGCGATATCGTGAAATGAAATTGGCTAAGAATAATTATAAAAATCAAAATGTTATTTATAGTTTTTGCAACAATTTTTTTATAAATAACGGTCATGTTGCAATTTTAATTAAATGTGTTTTCCTTTTTTAAATTCATAAATATGAAACATTTTCTTTACCTTCTGAGCCAATTCAAGAATTCGCAGTGCCATGTGTTACTTGTTTTCAGTCAACAATAAACAGCTAACATTATGTTTATAGCGGAAACCAGTTATAAATGTTTTTGTCACACTTAATGTATCTAGCCAGAGTATTGATGGGGATTTACTGCATACAGCAGCCGCCATTAATGTCATGAAAATCATGCAACATGTATATATTTGTATTCAACCCCTAGCGAAAGGATAAAATATTCGAAAGCAAACAATGTTTGAAAGAAATTGTTGATTTAAAATGAAGAGTTCATTTATGAGTAATAACTTTAACATGTAAAAGTCGAGTTAAATGTTTTGATATAAAAAAATGTTCATAACGTTACTGCTACCACACATCGATACACGAAAAAACAAATAACGTTTTTATCACCTAATTTTATTTTTATTTGTGAAGATACATCACTTTGAGGACTCAAATTGTTCGTTGAAAGAAGTTATATGTGAGACTACACTTTATTTAAGTTTCAAACATTTTCCATTTTATAGTCATTGTATGTAACATAAAAACTAGTCAAAAAATTCATCCGGTTGTGCAGGTCCAAAAAATGTTACTTAATTGCCATAATTTTATATCTTACGGTTAAAAAAAATTTATAATATTTAAATTCATTGCAAATTTTTTGATTGAATTGCAGATAAAATAACCTAATATAGTCTCTTTCCAAAATGTTTACAAAATGTGTGAAATATATATTGTTTATTGCTGGTAACTTGGATATTTGAGATGGATTATCATTTATTTATGTTGATTCGTTTTCGCTGGTTGTATAATACGAAACAATAAAATTAATTTTTCTCTGGCCGAAAAAAATTTAGTTTCTAATAATTTTTTCATTTTGTCTACACAGATTTGAAAAGTGCTTCGTAGAGATATTTAATAACTAATTTGTTGCTTCGCAGCTATCAGCAGGTTATCACTAAAAAAAAGGGTTTGGTGAGTATTTATAAATGTACTTCTCCATTTTAGTACCACAAATGGTCTACGCCGTTTGTTTGGAGCCCAGTGGGTTTTTCCTAACCAAATACTTACATTAATAATCTTTCAATATGGCCGTTTTTAAAGACTAGTTGTCAACAAAACATGGAAGATATTTAACATTACAGTGCGATGCAGAAAATATATTGCCGGCCAACTTTATTAAGTTAGTAGATTGTTTGAACAATCACTCACCCTCGTCGCATGAACCGTTCAAGCAACACAATTAGTTATGGTAGTAAATATCTGCAGTTGAGAATTGCTATTCACGAAACTAAACATTTTTTAATTGTTCGTACTAAATCGTGTATCTTTAACAGTGTATCAAAATCGTAAATCGTGTATCAAAATCATTAAATTATCCGTCGTGTAAAAGCAAATGAACAGACAAGGATCACGTTCAAAAAAGTACTATTAATAAATATTCTGACGAAGCCAAGGCGGTATGTGAAGAGTTTCGGGCGTGACTGAAGAACAAAATATCAATAATCACATATATCTAATGTGCAAAAATGTTGTGTACATGTACGAGTACAGGTTATTCACGGTTAAGTGAGCACGTTTTAAGGCCTTCCCAGCAGGCGTAACTACAACAAAAAAATTATAGTGGTCGCATTGCAATTTTTATATTAACATTAATTGACGTAAGGTTACAAAACAAGGTGAAAGGAACTTTTAATCGCGGCCTTAAAAAGTGTTCACTTTACCGTGAACAGCCTATACATGTATACAAACGTGCATACTTATACATAGGTATAAGTTCGCAAATATTCGCAAATAAATATTTAAAGGCACCAAGATACCATAATTTGACGTGTACTTTTTAATAACGTGTAATAATCAGCTGTTTGGATGTCCCTGGTTGACCGTATGGCTGACAAGATAACTCGTCGTGTTGCAGGCATGAAGGAAGAGCCGGGGGCATCCAGCAATGAAGAATAATGAGAAGTCCACGTGCTTGGGTTTACGACATTTGGGAATGGTCGCCGACAGACAGCACCCTCCCCCCCATCGCTACTACGTTTTCCTTCCCCCTACCCACCCTCTTCACCTCCTCGAACCACCACTTATCGAACTGAGAGTCCCCGCGCGGGTCAGAAGAAGAGACTCCTCCACCACACACGTTCTTTCGCAGCCCTTCTTCTCGAGAAGCGTGGAGCAACACTCAAGGGCCTCTTCATATGTTTGTGTATTCACGTATGCTGGCAAGTCTTGCTGTTTAATGCCACTGAACACCAATCAAAAGAATCCTCTTATATATATAATCACTCGGTGTAAATTTTATTAATCAATGTCTACTACATTTGTTTGGTACAATTTCCAAAATTAAAATAAAATAAAAATATTTTCCAATGCGTGCATACAATATCAATAGGGCCACGTGTTTTTTTTCGCGAAAAGATTTTTGATCATGATATACTTCAATATCCTACGCTCACAACAACAATTTTCTTTGGTAATATGCAGCGCGTCTGCGTGAGAAGACATGTTTTTATTTGACTGGTCCAACCAGAATAAATCACTCCGATACTGAGTGTACAAGATTCACGGGCACACACTCGAGGCAAGTGACATTTGAAATCATCCAACCACCAAATTGCACATGAGCTAAAGTGTTTCGTAGCACAGCTGGTCTTGAAATCTTTTCGCGAATAAAGCGTGCCTCCAAATACAAACAATGAAGAGTTGGTATAATACTGGCATACTGACATCACTGCCAGTACAAGAAATTTGCGTGAAAACTCAGATTTTGTAATAATGATACTATTGATTGGTTGTTCGTGTTACCAGGTATTCGTAATTTCGGACTGAGAAATGTAACCAAATTTTTCACTACATGAAAGGTTTAGTTAATTAAAAGGTCTGCCCATATTTCAGAGGATATTTAAGAAATAAATTCTAATACAAAATTAGGCTCATCCTTAATTTACATTTACCATGTATTGGATATAAGTTTAAAATATATTGAATTTGTTGAAAATGCTTATCAACAACATTTTTAATCCAATGCTCAGTGATGGTGGTGTGAAATATTTAAATATACAAATTTTAGAGCGTCGATTATCGTTGACTGTTTTTGTAATCCTTTGCCATTAGCTAATGTTATAATTGAATACATATGTAATAATGTTATGTATTATTACTACTATATATGGATCTCAATGTGTATAACAAATTACTTAAATGTGCAAGTGAAAATTCCATCAGACCATATCCAAATGTCAAAAAAATTTGTAAAGCATGTTATGTAATCTTATGTTGTATAGATTTTACCAAGAAATGAAACAATGAAGCATGGACGTTCACTTTTTTTTCATGTTGTCAACCAGAAAACACATTATTATAGTCTTTATTTACAGAAATGATATTTTATTAATAAAAGTTATTTACTTCAAAGTGCGGGTACTTTATGTAAAATCTCATTTCCAAAAATAATCCCAAATATATAATGTAGAAATTTTTGAAGTAAATAAAAAATATTTCATGGGCAATAATATTTTATTGTGTATGCTGGTTATGCACATTTTACCGCAAAGATCTCGATAAATGCCACGGACTTTTTGAATACAAGTCGGATACAAATTTCCTACGAGTTTATAAAGTTTATTTAAAAATAACAGTTCATTTTTCTGCAACAAGTTCAATCTAAAATGCCTCTAATTAAGGACTATTAGCCTCTTGAAACTGGCAACACTTGAGCAATTTTCTTTTCAGTTTATATTTACATATCACATCATATTATAAGAACGCATATCTGAATTTACTTGCTTCATTACTTTCAGAACGCAGTATGTTTCGTTTTCCACTGTGCTAAATATAAATAATCCCAAGTATGGATTTGTAGCCTTATAAGTGGCAAGTTTTTCTTTTGGTATTAAATTATGGATTTTTATTCTCAAAAGATGAGTTGTTTCCTAGCTGACACATTACCTACTTAATCGTAGTTCTGCAGCAGTTTTCATATCAAGTAAAATAAATTCCTCAACCCTTTATTTCACTGAAAATATGTTTTGTCCAATCCAACAAAACATAATTTGAATAACTGCAGTTTAATAGTAAATATAGATATTTAAAAAATAATATTCGAATCAATTCAGATATTTCTAGCTTTGAACAAGAATATATTCCACTCAACTGCACGTTGATTCGTTGATTTCTGACTATAATTTAAGTGTTCTTTTGTCTCAGATATCTGGAACAATATTACGTTTTGGTAATGACTGCTCACAACTAAAGTGATTGTGAAAGGAGCTGAAAGTTAGGTTTTTTAATAATACAGGCAATTATATTGTAAATTTTCTAACATCCGTGCATTTACAAGAGTAGTAATTTACATAGCAACAAAAACATACTGGCAAGGATACTGAAATCCTATAAAGTGATAATAACACCTAACAAATCCTGGCAAGACTTCAAGTCACTATCTGTAAAGTACTAATAACACCTTACAAATCCAGGCAAGACTTCAAGTCACTATCTGTAAAGTACTAATAACACCTTACAAATCCAGGCAAGACTTCAAGTCACTATCTGTAAAGTACTAATAACACCTTACAAATCCAGGCAAGACTTCAAGTCACTATCTGTAAAGTACTAATAACACCTTACAAATCCAGGCAAGACTTCAAGTCACTATCTGTAAAGTACTAATAACACCTTACAAATCCAGGCAAGACTTCAAGTCACTATCTGTAAAGTGCTAATAACACCTTACAAATCCAGGCAAGACTTCAAGTCACTATCTGTAAAGTACTAATAACACCTTACAAATCCAGGCAAGACTTCAAGTCACTATCTGTAAAGTACTAATAACACCTTACAAATCCAGGCAAGACTTCAAGTCACTATCTGTAAAGTGCTAATAACACCTTACAAATCCAGGCAAGACTTCAAGTCACTATCTGTAAAGTACTAATAACACCTTACAAATCCAGGCAAGACTTCAAGTCACTATCTGTAAAGTACTAATAACACCTTACAAATCCAGGCAAGACTTCAAGTCACTATCTGTAAAGTGCTAATAACACCTTACAAATCCAGGCAAGACTTCAAGTCACTATCTGTAAAGTGCTAATAACGCCTTACAAATCCAGACGAAACTTCAAGTCACTATCTGCAAAGTTCTAATAACACCTTACAAATCCAGGCAAGACTTCAAGTCACTATCTGCAAAGTTCTAATAACACCTTACAAATCCAGCCAAGACTTCAAGTCACTATCTGCAAAGTGCTAATAACACCTTACAAATCCAGGCAAGACTTCAAGTCACTATCTGTAAAGTGCTAATAACACCTTACAAATCCAGGCAAGACTTCAAGTCACTATCTGTAAAGTGCTAATAACACTTTACAAATCCAGGCAAGACTTCAAGTCACTATCTGTAAAGTGCTTATAATACCTTACAAATCCAGGCAAGACTTCAAGTCACTATCTGCAAAGTTCTAATAACACCTTACAAATCCAGCCAAGACTTCAAGTCACTATCTGCAAAGTGCTAATAACACCTTACAAATCCAGGTAAGACTTCAAGTCACTATCTGTAAAGTGCTAATAACACCTTACAAATCCAGGTGAGACTTCAAGTCACTACTGAGTCCTAAGGTTGTCCGGAGAGTCTCTCTCCTAAACGGATAGAACTGCATATTGAAGTTATCTAATTTTAAGATTACCGGCGATATTTTAATGACTGTGCAATGCAAGTAAAGCAAATTGGATTGAATTGTTAGGCAGACAAGGTGGCATCGTTTAAGGAATTTGGCGCCCTTAGTGCTTCCAAATGCGCCACTCTCCAACATGTTTCTTTTAAATCAATTATATCTGTATTTACACACACACACATTGCTCACCATTCACATATATATTGAGCTACAAAATATTTTTATCAGTACAAACATTACTGTATAATGACCTTGATCTAAATATTTATCATTAATTCATAAAGTACTATTTCTATTAAAATCCATAACGGCTCATACGTAAGTGCAATTAATTACTGCGCAATTTTTTCTGACAGCATAGAACTACAGATCCAGTACGACGGAAAAATGAATTTTGAAATAATTTATCGGATCAAGTAGTGTTTATATCAGAAACATAAATAATCTATTTCTTTAAGGTTTCCCTTTGGCTAGAGGAGTCGCGTTGGTGTAATGGTCAGACTACTCGCCTCGCATCTAGGCGAACCGGGTTCGATTCCCGGCAGGGTCGCTTCCGGATTTTCGTATGCGGGAGTCGAGCCGGACGATGGAGCTGGTCGGCGGGTTTTCTCAGGGATCTCCAATTTTCTCTGCCCTTGCATTCCGGCGCTGCTCCATACTCACCTCACTTCACCCTCGTGTGCTGAGAGACCATGAGGTGTTAAGAACCGCTCAACTCTCTCCGCTACACTTTCCCTTTGTCTAAAAAGTGTCCAATGGCAACAATGGTGACTGTACTTAATTATGAACCGTAACGCTTCAACGACATGCGGTACATCAGGAACATCGTCCATGACGTCATGATACAAAATGACGTACGATAGAGGCCTCGGTGAGTGCAGAGAATAAATAAACAGCAGATACAACTACATGTCAGCGCTCGACGCAGCAGCATATTTCAGCAGGGAGCTCAACTCAGCATGAAAAATATGTATGTGGCTTGACCATCTCCACGATACCGAAACAGGAGAACAATTTCGCAGAGTGATATTTATACATATATACATCACAAAACATCCATTACTGACTCTTGTCCAACAAGTTGGGACGGTTCCTTTCTGTAAGTGCTAAGTCCCTAACACAGGGCAAGTATCAACGACCTGTAGAAAGGAGTTTTTATACACAACAGTAAATAATTTGCGTATTACAAATCTGAATGGAGGTAAGTAAGTTGTAATATATGTCAAAGCTGGTGAAGATATTTGTTCTGAGCCTCTANAAAGCTGGTGAAGATATTTGTTCTGAGCCTCTATTGGTGACGGTTTCATACCGTAAACACGTGTAACTATGTGGTGTTAAAATACAATATATATATATATATATATATATTTTTTTTGCCATTCAGATTTCTCACCAGCATAACGCAAAGCGTAAAAACTTTAGGCTAACTGCCATCTTGCAGTTGTCGACGGCATACGGCCTGCAATGGTGAATAAATTACAATGTTTTTATTTATTCAAAGTTACCTTATGTGAAATCTTTTTGACCAAACGTGGTTACGAAAACACGTTGATGTTAATTTCCAAACTAATTATCACAGAGATACCGCACACTGCCATTATTCTGAACTGATCTAAAGAAGATTGTATTTCAGGATTTTTTTAAAATATCCCCAACTCTAGCAAGTCACTCAAGTGACACGAAACGGAAATGGTTTTGTTTCGTCGAATTGGAATTTTTTTTTATTTGGCAGATTTTTATTTCAATGTAATGAGTTCGGCGAAATGCGTTAACAATGCGACTCATCATTTGTAAGTTGGTAAAAATACCAAACCTTATATAATAACGTAAATATGCTTGTGCGATATTTATATAACAGAAGGCTTTAAAGTAGTTTTTAATTCTCTAAATATATTATGTTGTAGTTTGATTCCAGATCCTTACACACAGGTTTCGGTTTTGTAAAGACCTCCTTAAAACACTTCGGGTTAACGCTGAGATGGTTCCATGTTGCTTTCTTCTTTAAGGACTGGCGTAGAACACAACTTGCATATACACTATACATTAATGAAATTAACATTTTGTCTGAATTACCAGCTATTAAATAGCTCCTCATAGTATTACATGGTGAACAATAGTGTGTCTAGCTAGTTGCAATATTTTTGTACTGAAATACACTGTTTTCTGTCTCTGACAATCCTTTCAGAGAAGTAAAGTTACTAAGTTACTACAAAGTTAGGTAAAATATAAAGTGACACAGAATAATAATAATAATAATAATAATAATGGCGTGTGGGGAGTGCACCCAGGGCAAGGCAACACCCTCCGAGTGACGGTCTTTCCAGCTGGGACCCGTAGGTGACCGTCATCCCCGGGCATGACAGAAGTGAGGCCCTAGAATGGAGCGGCGCTGGAATGCAAGGGCGGGGGAAGCGGGAATACCCCGAGAAAACCCGCCGGCAAGAGTCATCGTCCAGCACGATTCCCACATGCGAGAATCCGGGAGGGAACTCGCCGGGGATCAAACCCGTATCGCCGTGGTGGGAGGTGAGCGCCCTGGCCACTGCGCCACCGCTGCCCCTAGTGACACAGAATTTCTTTATTCTAAACAGTTTTACACGAAGAATTTTAAGAACTATTGAGATATTGAAGAATGTTACTGTTTATTTTTCAACGAAAAGTTGGTGTGTTTATCTCAACTACGTGGTTTTAAATTACAAGACATCATCCAACATCACAAAACACCCATTACTGACTCTTGTCGAACAAGTATTTCTTCATTATTGTTTTTTTTTTTCCGGGCTTGTGACGTCTTATCTTACCAAACAGGAAAATGTGAAATGATTATTGGAGCTAAATTTTTGTATCCAGTGCCGTTTACCTTCTTTCTCTACATTAGCATGCTATATATTCCTCAGTGAATTAAGGACCATAAACATATGTTGTTTTCACTGACCCTAATTCCAAAGCATTTTTACAGCATACAAAATTTTTCTAAGTCTTCAGTTTCTAACTTGCAAGACAAGGACAAGGGAAGAAACACTCCCTCTATAATGAGCCATCCATCCTTCTTCCACATAGAAACGATTTTACAATAATCTATACAACAATTTCTCGTTCAATCCATGTTCCGTCTAAGTTGGGTCCAGTTTAACTTCAGTCCTGTCTGAATATGTAGTCTAAACATAGAAACTGTTTGATAGAACAACTTTGTAACTACGAGCAATATGACTTAGGTGTTAGCGTTAGACATTAAATGAACAGAAGAAATTTAACAAAGGTAATAAAGACGGGAAGTTGATCAAGCAGCGCGGAAAGATAAAGGACGAAGGCACTGCAAGACATTGTATGCTCTTCTGCATCGAAAACGAAGAAATCTACGCCTGGAGAAGCAGCACCTAATGGAACAAGTAGAACAACGTTATAACACAATTTATTGCATAAAGGCCTTGTTTAAGATTTAAAATAATCATTTCTACGTAATGATGACACTATTTGTACAGTACTGTAATTATTATTGATTATGTAACAGTGCTAGAGCAGGCAAGTATCAAAGACCTGTAGAAAGGAGTTTTTATACACAACGGTAAATAATCTGCGTATTACAAATCTGAATGGAGGTAAGTAAGTTGTAATATATTTCAAAGTTGGTGAAGATGTTTGTGCTGAGCATCTGTTGGCGACGGTTTCATACCGGAAACACGTGTAAGCAGTGTTATCCGCTGTATTGTGGATCGCTCGGTTCTATCAAGAGTATTTAGATTGTTAAGTAAAACAACAAAATTGTGTGACCAAGGACAAGATGGTACATGATGAAGATCGGCGCACAGTTTCGAAGCACTTCGTGTCGTTTTGCTTATTTCAAGATCAGCTTCCGGTGTTCGATACTCCGCAGCAGCCCTACTGTAGTTAACTGCACTTTAATTTTCAAAAATGTTCGATTCTTCCTTTAATGCTGATGAAACCAGTATAATTTGCCAAAATTATATTAGCATGCATCTGACCTTGGAATAAGTAATATTAAACTAAAATTACTCCCAAAGTCATCCCTATACATAACTCGGCGACATTAAAGTTGGGACGGTTCTCATGGAAAAAGTGCGTACATACCACACACTTCCGATGTGGACTTCGAAAACAAAAGAAAACAATTTATGCTATTTTGTCCAGAATAGCGACTGTCTTGTTTAGCACTTTCATTGCCATAATTTACAGTGTTGCAAATTATAAATTGTTTGATACATGCAGTACTTAAGCTGGCGAAGAACTTCTTTCGTTGTCGCAACCAATAAGCTGTAGTCATTGTGCTTGGTGATCAGTAGAGGCAGTGATATTTCGCGAAACGATTTCGAGACAAGATACATTCCAAAGCACTGTAGGGTCGTCCAGCTACTTTGATTGGCTAACAAAGTCACTGGCCCTAGTTATCAGTGACATGAACCAATCACAACGTAGCGCAGTAGCATGGTGTAGGACTCAGTTACCCGCAGGGAAGATCATTGGCCACTGAGCCTCGCAGAGGACAGTACTGGTCAAANTTCGCGAAACGATTTCGAGACAAGATACATTCCAAAGCACTGTAGGGTCGTCCAGCTACTTTGATTGGCTAACAAATGTGCTGGGCCGTGTTAACCGTTTGCGCACGAATCACGAAGGTTCAGTGTCGGGGTTACTTGGTCCTGAGTGGCTTGGTCAAAGACGGGCACGGCACCAGCAGCCAATGGAGGTATAACAACAGCTGAGGTGTGTATATAGTATTGAAGTCTACTGTGTGCTCCGATTTTTACGCGAAAAGTCACTGGCCCTATGTTATCAGTGACATGAACCAATCACAACGTAGCGCAGTGGCATGGTGTAGGACTCAGTTACCCGCAGGGAAGATCATTGGCCACTGAGCCTCGCAGAGGACAGTACTGGTCAAANAGCATGGTGTAGGACTCAGTTACCCGCAGGGAAGATCATTGGCCACTGAGCCTCGCAGAGGACAGTACTGGTCAAATATAAGCTTCCCGTGCAACATGTTGACTATTAACTACTATGGTCAGAAAGAGTTAATAAATAATTCAAAGTACATTTTTACTAAAAATTTTGTCACCATCTGTAATCATGTATTGCTTGTAAGAAAATGTTTTTCCTTTCGTTCTTCAAGATGCACACTGAAACTGATTTTTTTCAGCTACAATTTCCTCTCTCTGTCTCTCTCTCTCTCTCTCTCTCTCTCTCTCTCTCTGCGGTCTGTAACACTGAATTAATAGCGCAAACCATCATATTATCGGTTTCTAGAGGTGGGTAGAAATGAAATTACCACAGACGACAATAAATGGCTTCAGGTGTCAATTTTCGAATCACCTTCCATACTTCTAAAACCTGGCAGCTGAAAATCGTGTTGATTTTCATAGTTCATCAAACATAGCTCGTGGAACCGCTCTATTTTATATTTTCAAATACATTTTCACAAGAACACTTAAGTGGTTATTTCCCTACTACAAAATCACTCTTACCATTAAAGCTAATACTGGTAAAATCTGGAATACCTTAGTAACAGTTCTATATAACAAGGCAATATTTTCGGATACGTGCATGTATGGCTAGTATCTTAGCACTTATGAAATCATGAATAATTAAATGTAATGCATAAGTGTCGCGTCGATAACCTTGAAAAATATTAGTCAGTTACACTGCTCTAGCACTGTTACATAATCAATAATAATTAGAGTACTATACAAATAGTGTCATCATTACGTANTCAGTTACACTGCTCTAGCACTGTTACATAATCAATAATAATTAGAGTACTATACAAATAGTGTCATCATTACGTAGAATCGATTATTTTAAAGCTAAAACAAGGCCTTTATGCAATAAATAGTGTTACAACGTTGTTCTACTTGTCTCATTAGGTGCTGCTTCTCCAGGCGTAGATATGTTCGTTTTCGATGTAGAAGAGCATACAATGTCTTGCAGTGTCTTCGTCACTTTATCTCTCCACACTACTCGATCAACTTCCCGTCTTTATTACCTTTGTTAAATTGCTTCTGTTCATTTCATGTCTAACGCTAACACCTAAGTCATATTTCTCGTAGTTACAAAGTTGTTCTATCAAACCGTTTCTATGTTTAGACCACAAATTCAGACAGGACTGAAGTTACACTGGACCCAACTTAGACGGAACATGGATTGAACGAGAAATTGTTGTATAGATTATTGTAAAATTCAAAACCTAGACAGAATAATACACAAGAGCAAACACATAGTGAAAGTGGGGTGAATAAAGTATAACTAAATATTGGTGATTACTTTATCGACGGAATAAAGCGGCACTAGAAATACTATCTTTATTTTTACGCGGTGTAACACTTCTGATTCACCGCAGTTCTCTTGGATGACAAATATTTATATACCCAGATGTTTTAAATTTTTTAGAAATGCGTACTTATAAAATCGAATTACATACGTGTTGTGAACACAGATTCAAGATGGCGACCATGTTTTGTATTCATTCGTGTCGTATAATACACTTTAACATTCCAGTTCACCTTGTAGACTATACTAGTTTACCTCTCTTCAATTCTGTTTCAGTTTGGCGCGGGTCTGTTCAAGGTAAAGATTCAATAGGAATTCTTCAATTAACTCCGTGTTCAATCCGGACTGAATTTTCACTCAAAACGTTATAGTAACTTCAGATATTTACACCAGTGTTGTATTATTTTTGAGGTGGTTATTAAGTTTCCAGCAGACGAAGAATATCGTGCAGCATTGTCTGTCTTTCACACACATTCACCAACATCGTTAAGTTGGGCTGCAGCTTTGTTCAGGTGATAGTAAATAGCGGATGTTAACATATTATACCTGGGCAAAAGGCTTAATACCCAACTTTTGTCCAACAATTAAAATACACTAGTAGACACAGAAAGAACACCTCTGTAAATGAGGAATGGAAGCAAACATTATTAAACCCATTCCAAGGGGAAAATTCAATGTGAATAAGAATCTCACTGGAAACAAAGCATCAAGACTTAGAGTGTGAAGGGGTCTACACCGCAAGATCGTGATACTTCTCACAAGGTTTAGCAGGTTGTGCGTTCCCATGCGTTCAGGCAGGCGGTAACGCGATGATAAACGGCGCCACACATGTGCCGAATGGATACCAGAGGTACAACTCTCCAAAGTTCCAACGGCACACGAAGTTCGACACTTGTCACAGATCGCGGGCGCCAGAGGAGACAGCGTCCCAGCTGATCCCACACGTCTCTTGCTAGCGTGAGGTTTGGTGACCTCGCAGGCCAAGGCAGGGAGCCGGTGCCTTGTAGATCCCGTTGAATTAATACTGCGGCGTGAGCTTGAACGTTACGGTGATGCAGAATGCCATTCAACCTAGATAGGAGAAATGACAGTAAGTGGTGCTGGAAAATCTCATTGACCCTACATAAATGCCAAACAAATTCTACAGTCGTAACTGATAATCACATACGCCATATCGCNTCAGTTACACTGCTCTAGCACTGTTACATAATCAATAATAATTAGAGTACTATACAAATAGTGTCATCATTACGTATAATCGATTATTTTAAATCTAAAACAAGGCCTTTATGCAATCAATTGTGTTACAACGTTGTTCTACTTGTCTCATTAGGTGCTGCTTCTCCAGGCGTAGATATGTTCGTTTTCGATGCAGAAAACTCTCTCTCCACACTACTCTNCCAGGCGTAGATATGTTCGTTTTCGATGCAGAAAACTCTCTCTCCACACTACTCTATCAACTTCCCGTCTTTATTACCTTTGTTAAATTGATTCTGTTCATTTCATGTCTAACGCTAACGCCTAAGTCATATTTCTCGTAGTTACAAAGTTGTTCTATCAAACAGTTTCTATGTTTTAGATCACAAATTCAGACAGGACTGAAGTTACACTGGACCCAACTTAGACGGAACTTGGATTGAACGAGAAATTGTTGTATAGATAACTGTAAAATTCAAAACCTAGACTGAATAATACACAAGAGCAAACACACAGTGAAAGTGGGGTGAATAAAGTAGAACTAAATATTGGTGATTACTTTATCAACGGAATAAAGCGGCACTAGAAATACTAGCTTTAGTTTTACGCGGTGTAACATTTCTGATTCACCGCATATCTCTTGGATGTTTTAAATTTTTTAGAAATGCGTACTTATAAAATCTAAGTACATTCGTGTTGTGAACACAGATTTAAGATGGCGACAATGTTTTGTATTCATTCGTGTCATATAATACACTTTTACCTTCCAGTTCACCTTGTAGACTATACTAGTTTACCTCTCTTCAATTCTGTTTCAGTTTGGCGCGGGTCTGTTCAAGGTAAAGATTCAATAGGAATACTTCAATTAACTCCGTGTTCAATCCGGACTGAATTTTTATTCAAAACGTTATAGTAAATTCAAATATTTACACCGGTGTTGTATTATTTCTGAGGCAGTTATTAAGTTTCCAGCAGACGAAGAATGTCATACAGCATTGTCTGTATTTCACACACATTCACCAACATAGTTAAGTTGGGCTGCAGCTGTGTTCAGGTGAATGATTCAATTTGTAAATGGCGGATTTTGACATGTTAAATACACCTGGGCAAAAGGCTTGATACCCAACTTTTGACCAACAAATAAAATAAACTACTAGACACAAAAAGAACACCCCTGTAAATGAGGAATGGAAACAAACATTATTAAACCCATTCCCAGAGGAAAATTCAATGTAAATAATAATCTCACTGGAAATAAAGCATCAAGACCTAGTGTGAAGGGGTCTACACGGCAAGATCGAGAAACTTCTCACAAGGTTTAGCAGGTTGTGTGTTCCCATGCGTTCAGGCAGGCGGTAACGCGATGATAAACGGTGCCACACATGTGCCGTATGGATACCAGAGGTACAACTCTCCAGAGTTCCAACGGCACGCGATGTTCGACATTCATCACAGATCGCGGGCGCCAGAGGAGACAGCGTCCCAGCTGATCCCACACGTCTCTTGCTAGCGTGAGGTTTGGTGACCTCGCAGGCCAAGGCAGGGAGCCGGTGCCTTGTAGATCCTGTTGAATTAATACTGTGGTGTGAGGTTGAACGTTATGGAGATGCAGAATGCCATTCAACCTAGATTGGAGAAATGGCAGTAAGTGGTGCTAGAAAATCTCATTGACCCTACATAAATGCCAAACAAATTCTACAGTCGTAACTGATAATCACATACGCCATATCGTCTGGTGTCTGGTACTTGTAACGTTCCACATTATGCTCAGAAAGATTCATTTACTTCTAAGGCGCTTAGTTCTCGTACTTCCGTCATTGCACCTTCGCTGAGAGAAAGGTTAATTCCTGCCAACAAAATACTTGTTTGTATAAGGCCATATAAACAGTATGAATCTAAAATCATGAGAATAACATTGAGGGGTGGTAGAGCTCACTAAAAAAACAATTATTGTAAAGGAATATATGGGCGGGAGTGACGCGTTGAGGCACAAACACAAAAATAACACATGAAATGGAACACATTGTTTATTCACAACGTCGCCGCTAAATGCCTTTTACCAGCAATGTTTATAATAATAGCACAAAATTTCTACCACCGACAGTAATGCAAGCTTGGTAGCGTCAGTGGAGTGATTGGCAAACAGATTCAAATACGCCGGGTATTTTACGTACGCCACCATTGTCAGCCAATCACGCCATATGTAGAGGTTGCCAAGCATGCGTCACTGTTGGTGGATGCATTTCCAGCAACTGTTTTAATATTTTCTGTACGGAATCACTCGTTAAGTATGCTGCTAATGAAAATTTTATGTTTCCGTTAATGTGTTATGTTTTTGTGTTTGTGCCTCAACGCGTCACTTCCGCCCATATATTCCTATACAATAATTGTTTGTTTTAGTGAGCTCTACCACCCCTCAATGTTTGTCCCATGATTTTAGAATCATCCTGTATGTGTATATATAAATATGGCCCTATATATGTGTATATAGTTCCAACACTACATGTTGATTAGAAAACAAAACTTGAAAAGCAACAATGTTGATTTTGTTTATTAATATAATAAAATACAAATACACGAAGGGTTAAACAAAACCTCTGTGTTGAGCCAATGAAATTAGACTGTGAACAAAATATTAAGTGGAATTAACTATATATATTTTTTTAACCACTAATTTGATTGCTTTCGTTCAAAAATACAGCTCGAGAGTTTGTTTGTAATTTTTGTGGCAATTAAAATAGTAATATTGCTTGCTAGTGCTTTTTTGATGCTTAATAATGGTAAAAAAAAAACTCCTAATTAAACAAGAGCAATAGGAAACTAAAATGTTAAGCAATAAAACTAGAATGCTTTATCTACNTAAAAAAAACTCCTAATTAAACAAGAGCAATAGGAAACTAAAATGTTAAGCAATAAAACTAGAATGCTTTATCTACGTACGTATTCCGGTATTTATATTGCTTACATTCAAAAGCATTCGCACTTCAACAAAAGTCACTTAAGCTGATATTTCTAGGGTGCAGCCCTCAGGAGCAAATGATTTAGGTTCGTATTTCTGTTGGGCTAACAATCATTTCTATGACAACCAAAACTGTGTAATGTAAGTAGATCCAAACAAATATTTAGTTGCGCCAACCAAATTTTACAGTTTGTGGCAAACAAATAACAAAATAATTAGAATTCCAACAAAAAAATATTTTACTGTCCCATAAAAAAAAANTACAGTTTGTGGCAAACAAATAACAAAATAATTAGAATTCCAACAAAAAAATATTTTACTGTCCCATAAAAAAAAACCAATTAATTTTGTTGCACCTAACAAACTTTCGTTTATTCAAGAAAACGTTTTCTCGGTGTGTAGTNTAAAAAAAAACCAATTAATTTTGTTGCACCTAACAAACTTTCGTTTATTCAAGAAAACGTTTTCTCGGTGTGTAGTGCCACGTGATTCATCCGTTATGAAATGCGATGCCATTCATGCATCCAATGCTTAAGTCATCTGCAGCAACAGACAACGTGCTTCACGATGTATCTGTGCCAATGCGAATGTATTCCGCCTTCTTCCAATCGCTTCGGGCGGCCCTGGAAAACACTTTCCCGCTGATGGTGGTCTCGCAGATCGCAAGATCTGTGTGCATTTTGCTCTCGGGGTCCGTTGCCATACATCGCCCCATGTGCGATAAAATGTACCAGAACCTGTCTGCGTGCTATCGTGGCGGCCAGTTCACAACCCACATCAAAGTTTATCCTTTGAGCCGATCAACTGGCTTCGTGCAGGCTTACTGCATAGCGCCATCAAATTAGATGCAATGCCCATATTGAACCTACGATAATCGGCCTATCATCCTCTGTCGTTACACGTGTGTCAACGGTTCCCTTCCTTCCAGTGCAGTGGCATTCAACGTTCTTTTGTATTACACGTAGAGCTCTCAATATCTCATGTTATTCTGCCGTTATTCATAAGTCACCCTGAANTCAACGTTCTTTTGTATTACACGTAGAGCTCTCAATATCTCATGTTATTCTGCCGTTATTCATAAGTCACCCTGAACACGAACACACCTCTTCGGGTATTACCGATGGACGACATAATTCGATCCTGGGACATTGTTTTCTGGAAGTTTCTCTCCCTGTTTGACAACGAATTTCACGATGTAGGTAAGTTTTGTTNAGATCCTGGGACATTGTTTTCTGGAAGTTTCTCTCCCTGTTTGACAACGAATTTCACGATGTAGGTAAGTTTTGTTCTGTAGATACAAAACTAATCTTTAGCAACCGTTAGCTAAAGTATCGAGTGAGTGAGTGAAGAGATTCGGGCGGCTCTTATTATCGAGGTCTTTAGAGCCGATGAGGGTGAAGCGAGGTGAGCAAGGATCAGCGCCGGAATGCAACGGCAGGGGGATGGCGGGAGAGCCCCGAGAAAAGCCGTCGACAAGCAGCAACGTCCGGCACGATTCCCACTTGTGAGGATCTGGGAGTCACCCGGCCGAGGATTGAACCCGGTTCCCCCAGGTGAGAGGCGAGCAACTCGTTACAGAAGCGCAACGCAGTAGGGAGCACGTGCGTTGAGGACCTCACGCGCGCGGGAGTTTTGCTCCTGTGTTCTTGTCTGTTCCGTGTCGACGTCTTGATGGAGACGGCGTGGCAGGAAAATGCTGCGACTTTCAGAACGTCTGAGGGAGGAGGCACTCTCGCCATCAGGCTAAGGAAGCCATTACCGCCGATCATCCCCCCCCCCCTT
>NQII01000837.1:436713-568091 GCA_002778355.1 Clitarchus hookeri | reverse complement strand
CACGATTGGAGCGTTCCGTATCTCGAAAGTCGATACACATTTTGCGGATGAGTAGCCCTTCGTGGATCATGCGAGACAGACGCCGTATGGGAAATCGAAGGTCTGGATAGTCCGTTCATGGTTAGTTACAACCTTTCTGACGCCCTTATTAAAACTCTACTTCCAGGATATTTACTACGCCTCGTGCAAACTAAGCTTAACCTAGTATAGAAAATTACACACTCAGTTTAATAACATTTTGCACAAGAACTATGTTTGTACCAGTACAAATGACTTGTTTGTAAAACTACAAGGGCTGTGTCTGCAGTAGACCTCGAGAAATTTTTGTACCATACTTACTCGTATTCACGAGCTCAGGCAAAATGGCGGACTCGCAACAACGTAAAACCGTATTTTAACTCTTTGTGCAAAAACTAGGGATCGTAAAGTGTAGTTGCGTGCAAAAAGAAATGTATTGCAAGTGCGAATAACGCAGAACACTTGAAACAACTCAAATACTCGTAATAAAACGACATAAATTAAAAAAAAACTTAACTATTACTAATTAACTGTTAATTTTAATGTTTCGTATCGACACAGAACTCTTAAATGTGTAATAAATGCGTTATTCAGTTTTCTTAACTACATTATTCACTAATATAAATTACTGCTTCCCAAAGTAACAGTTTAGCAATATTAAAGGTTTTCAGTGGTGAATTATAGTAACAGTTTAGCAATAGTAAAGGTTTTCATTGGTACATTATAGTAACAGTTTAGCAATAGTAAAGGTTTTCAGTGATGCATTATAGTAACAGTTTAGCAATACTAAAGGTTTTCAGTGGTGAATTATAGTAACATATTAGCAATATTAAAGGTTTTCATTGGTACATTATAGTAACAGTTTAGCAATACTAAAGGTTTTCAGTGGTGAATTATAGTAACATATTAGCAATATTAAAGGTTTTCATTGGTACATTATAGTAACAGTTTAGCAATACTAAAGGTTTTCAGTGGTGAATTATAGTAACATATTAGCAATATTAAAGGTTTTCATTGGTACATTATAGTAACAGTTTAGCAATACTAAAGGTTTTCAGTGGTGAATTATAGTAACAGATGAGCAATATTAAAGGTTTTCATTGGTACATTATAGTAACAGTTTAGCAATAGTAAAGGTTTTCATTGGTACATTATAGTAACAGTTTAGCAATAGTAAAGGGTTTCAGTGGTACCTTCTAGTTTTCAATACGCAACTGTTGACCCGACGCAAACACAAATAAACCAATATATTCTGTAGTTAACGAGACTGCAACTCAGCTAATTTACAGTCCTCCTGCGAATGTTTAACGTCATTCTGAGTTACGGTGATTCTCCAAATAACTAACCTCAGTTCTTCCCTAGAGGAATCGTGTCGGACAACGCCACTGATCGGCGGGTTTCCTCGGGGATCTCCCGTTTCCCCTCGCCCTTTCATTCCGGCACTGCTCCGTACTCACGTCGTAGCTTCACCCCTCATCGGCTCTCAAAGACCTCGATGTCAAGAGCCACCCCAAAAGTCTTCACTCACTCAGTCATTCTTGTAAGCGCGCTTTGTGAGCCACGCTCTAAGCTAGCACCAGTCGACTAAATGAAGCTCGTCATACGTTGTGGATTTCTGTGCCGATTCCCATCATAAAAACAGCAGCAAAGTTTACCCGTGATCGCCAGCACGCGAGACAGACATGATACGGTAAGACCAAAAACACGTTCGGTACGAGGTGGCAAAAAAACTTTCTCGAACATTCGTCCCGAGGAATGGCGGGCGCATTGCTCCGAGTCGGTTGTCTCGGGGGAAAATTGAATCCTCCTATTATTTTTGGTATTCAAAAATGGAATGGTGAGATACCTCTTTTTATTATTAAAGATCTTATTAAAAGTGTTTCTTTTATAAAGTTATTGAATGTATTATTGATGTTTATTATTATTATAATAATTGCTATTAATAATAGGTAACTACGTTATCAAACATGATTTTTTATACAATTACGACTAAGTTTAGAATTTATGTTTTTTTGTTCTTTAATTATAGGTAAAAATGATATCATATTAATTTATATTCCCATTCGTACTCTAAAACATGAGTTAGATGAAATAGAAAAGATTACTCTTATAATCAGAATTATTCTATAAATACTATGTTTAATGCCCATTTTCGGAAGGTTGGAGCCGCACGTTACTGTTTGATGAAGCGGGTCAGCAATTTGAGGAACAACATGCCGATTATTCCTTGCCTTGTCGCAGAGTGGATGTCCCGTTAGACGTTCGCGTGATGGCTTGTCGGATTCCCTTGTACTATGGTCGACGTGTCTTCTCGTCAGAGAACGGGCAAGATCGCAGAAGCGAAACTTCGTTTTGGTGGATCTGTACTTCGTGTTGGGGAAATTAAGCTGACTAACTCCTTGACGCTGTTGTCTGGTCTGGTGGCAATGAGTATTTGGTATAGCGAAATACAATGAAGAGCCAAAAAAAACTGGTATACGTGCCCCCGAGCACGAAGAAGTGCCGCAAGAAGACGTGGCATGGACTCGACTAATGTCTGAAGGTATGCAGGAGGCAATTCACACCATGAATCCTGCAGGGCAGTCCACAAATCCAATCTGCGCCAATTTGAGAAAGGGTTGCACGTCTGTCACGTTTAATGATTCTCGTCAGTCGTCGTTTGTCCCGTTCTTTCACGATCTTTTTCCGGCCGCAGCGATGTCGAAGATGTGATGTTTTACCGGATTCCCGATATTCACGGTACACTCGTGAAATGGTCGTACGCGAACATCCAAATGTTATCGCTACCTCGGAGATGCTATGTCCCATCTCTCGTGCGCCGACTATAACACCACGTTCAAACTCACTTAAATCTTGATAACCTGCCATTGTAGCAGCAGTAACCGATCTAGCTGCTGACCGCATCGCGTTACTCTGATTAGTTCCATACCTCTGTTATTTACATACGCACGCCTATACCAGTTTTTTTGGCTCTTCAGTGTACATTTTAATGAAATTATAATTTTTTTTTTTAGTGTTCCTATTAAAGATATATATTTACCACCAGGGACTTTTTTGAGCAGAAAAATACGCGTTTCTTTGCTATAGCAGCCTTTTGTAACATTATCCTATAGCCTGTTTCCTATAAACACCAGAAAAATTAATAATTAAATAAAAATTACTGAAAAACAAATTGTTATTATATTTGCTTGATACAGAACTCCAGAGTATCATTTCTCACACTTAGGTTTTTGTTTCAAGTTTATGTATTTGAAATTGGCTTCCAAAAACCGAAATTCATTAACATGTATGAACCTATACGAGGTTGTCACTATTTGCAATCCAGGTGACAGCCTTAGGCCTGACATTCTTAAATATTTCGTGTGCACTCCCACAAACGTCTCCCCTGTAAGATATGGCTGTCTCTCAAATATCTCGTAAACCGAGCTTGAATTCATCAACGAAGTTTTTGAGTCCTTCTTTCGCGAGGCGTTTGAGAGTCCGACGATTTTCTGAGCCCTGTGCGCGAGACTAAAAATTGCGAAGCACGTTTCCAGATATCGGCAGTTGGGAACAAGGTTTTAACTAAAATGGATTCGCTGAAGATCACATGCGTTGTTAAGAAATATTTGTAAATAATGTGCACGGTGCTAAGTTGGTACTAATGAAAAATGAAGCATAAATGTGTTTGTGAAACATAAAACATTCTGCTGAGGTATTATATTTTCTGTTGTAAACAAAAAATTACAACACCGATTCTTTAAAATTTAAAACACGAACACAAAAAATTACAACAAGCGGCAATAATTAAAAAACAATATGGATAATCATAGGAAACATTGAAATAATTATTTAGTGTGTAACTCTGTGGCAATGATAGCAGACTGATATTTTAAAGCATGTTCAAATCCCGATCAAGAAAAATAAATTAAAATGATTCGTATTACATTTTTTGTAACTCAAAAACTAAGGAACTTATATTATTTCCCTCAGAAAAACTTTATTAGCAGCACAAAAACCCAAATCGATTAAAGATTGTACAGATAGTTTCATGGAATTCAAGTTCCTGCCTAGAAAATATAAGTACTCATAAACATAGAAAGATGTAATTATGATAGTAGTTATATTCCTTATTTCGCCATGTTTTTTTTTTAACCTATTTACTTGGTGGTCATTAAAACTAAGACTTATGCTTCGTCAAACCACGATAAGACGAGCGAGTAACAGATACTGTAAATATAATTGTACCTAATCCATCGGTTTTCGAGGTAAGTTTTTAAATTTACTGTATTTTTTTTTCCACACCTTCATTTGTGTGAGTCAAAAACGGTATGTCAACACTTAAAAAATAATTGTATCTGCCGGTGCATTGTATCTCAGTTATCGAAACGATGTAAGGCGTGCGCCATTTTCACAAGTACAAAGAGAGGTTAACGGGATTAGAATGGTTTAGTTACTCTCGCAACTCCGAGAGCGTCCGCAACTGTGACCAACACGCGAACAACTCGCTAATCGTTTACGAATCTTACGAGCGCCAAGGTTGGCAGGCATCCATATACTATTGAAATACGAGGAAAGTAGCTTTCAGTGGAGCACTCACTGCTCCCGACTTCACAACGCCTGTATAAAAGAGAGGTGGGACCATGGGCTGGAGGAGGGGGGGGGGNGGGTTACATGACTATTCTATATTCTGCTGTTGGGTCAGTTTCTCACAACAAATAATAAACCCGTACTACAACTACCACTTTTGTTGTTAAATTAATACCGTCCGTGAAGAGAAATTTGAGTATAATTTTGAAATATGCTTCTAGCGAAATGGTGCAGTATTTCTAGAATTTGTATGATCCGATATTTGTTCATAAACGATGTCAGTTGTGACGTTAAGATAAAAAGTGTATATGTACCTACTATGTAGGTTTTGAGCAAGCCTTGATATAAAAACTTGAGGTAAGAATTTTTTGAGATATATTATAATAATTGCTAGTGCTGACTTTAATTAAATCACATGCATGTAAAATACCCAAAAAGGTTTTTTTTTAATATTGGCCCTTGACCTCGAACGACGAACACCTTCCGACGCCCTTGCTTTGCATAACGACTATTTTCTTACTAGCTATTACCAATAAACCTATTGTATCATTATTTTTATTCGCATTGATTATTATTGAACCCTTTTTTACTTTATAAATAAAATATAAGTAAAAGTTTAACATAACAAAAAATAAGTAAGTTTTATGTTAAAAAATGTATCAAACTTTTGCGAAACAGTTACTGAACAGACAAGGCAACATTAAAATGACAGCAGTCACTATGCCATTGCCTTTGCAATGGCATATGTGTACTTCCCATTGTATTTCAAATTAAAATTCGTTAATTTTATTTAAAATAACAATTCTTTAGTTTTCATATTCAGTTCGCTTATTCGGTCAAGTAACCAGTTTCCTACTGCCAACCTGAAAGAATTACTATCAGCTTTCTGAAGTAGTACTTAGAGAACTACGTAATGTACTGGAGAAAAGTAAAATCTCATTACAAAGTACTTCAGGTTAAAGTTCTTTTCACTTTGATTTCTTATCAAATCCCTCCTGAAGGTCATGTCATTCAATAAATGTTCAATATGAAGTAAGTTCAATGTAAAATACAAAAACTAAGTTTTTATTCATGTACTTTTTACATCAGTTTTTACTGCATTTCTCATGTGACTGTATTGAAGAACATAAACTAAAGCTTCCCTTAGTTAGGGGTTGGTTTATTCGTGTCATTTTCGTGAAAATGGCAATAATTTATAATATAAAGTCAGTGTTCATAGGAATCCACTGATTTCTTACAGAACTCATTCCTAGAGACACAATTCGCATTGAACTTCATGCTAACTGCATGCAGTGTGTGCGATCTTGATGTCAGTACTTAAGACATACGGATCAATTACCACTGCAAAGTAAAACACGAGGGAAAAGGAAAGGTTGAAATTGTAATTAATTTACATTTCACGGAGGTAAATTGACTTTTAATTTAAAACTTCAGTGCACGATGGATTTTACAATGTTTTTTCTTTGTACAGTTTTGATGATACACACAAATTTACACAAAATAAAAAGCAACAGGTGGCACGTATTTTCTTCACGTTTGCAGTTACTGCGTAGCCGCATTTCCGAACGCACGTGGGCGATAGGCGACGTGCTAGACTGTAGGTTGGCGCCACTGTCTATGCGAATAGCAAATACTTTTGTTTTGCAATGGTTTAACTTCCATGCGACTGTGTTGTGTGTGTGCTTCCGCCAGTGTAGCCCCAGGCAGCAGAAATATGAAACATTCTGTGTACCTACTGTAACAAATTAACTTCAAACAAATTGTAAAACAAAGCATGCAGAGATGAGTACACAGCAATGTCCTATTCATGGAGTGTAATAGGATGTCCGAGGGAGATTCTTAGAAGGACGAACTTAGGATATATGTCCCATCTTCGTCCGATGAGGAGCTCCCTGGGATGAGTAAACATCTATGTAATTTTCATGGCATGTAATGAAATAACTTAGGGACATCCTTTTTAGGAGATTATGGTATCGTCCTAAATCGACATCCACAGGATATCCTAGGAATGTTAGAGCTTAGGACAGCCTCAAGGGATGTTCATAGGCCATCCTGAGGACTTGGTGTGCTCGTTGGGTATAATATTGTTGGCGTTTCGTAAATTGGTTGGTACTACTGGACGCTACCTTGGACGTTGGGGTTATGTTAGCCTAAAATAAAACCCACAGAACCAATTTCGGTCAAACGAAATTTATTGGCGTTTATGGATTATATACAAGCTGTAAACAACCTAATACATTCATATCTCCAGTAGTACCAACCAAATTACGAAACAACCATATTTCATCCCTTAATTCCAATTTAATTATTTTACAAGTATACAAAACAGGGGCTTCAGCGATAGAAATAACAGCAGTCTGATTTACAACACCTTCATGAATTGCAAAAGTCTTCCAACATATTATAGCATGATCATCAATTTAATTAATATAAGCACATGAAGAGGCATAGGGAGATATTTAGAAATACTGGAGGTTTTCGTGCGGATAATGCTCGGGATTTAAGGATCCCATGCATAAGCGCGCCTCTGTGTACATGTATATTTTTTAAACACTGCTCCTACCGGATGCTAGAATTCAAGGTCATGAGACGTGCGCAGGTTATAACTGGTTCTATGGCATTATCAACTGCGATAGTATACAAGTGAGAGCAGGATTGTATCATGTGCCTTCGTCCTGTGTCATTAGAGAAGACTCATCACAGTGCAACACCGGCCTACATCAGCTCAATGCCCTGCACCAACCCATAGGCCAATACATTCTCCTTCTGTGGTATCTTCGTGGGATGACTGGACTGTAGCAGGCGGCGTTACTTGCTCAAATACGATTCGGTGTAGTGTCTGGAACGCCTATGCGACGAAAGTTCGCACAGGCCTTGTGTAATATTCACCTTGCGCTTGCCGATCTGAATCACGCCTCCTGGCAAAAACAACACATCCTTGTTTCCGACAAACAATTTTTTCGTCGCGGTGTCGCAATCCGTACATCTTCTCGCTGTTGCGATCGGAGAAGGGAGCTTTGTAGTGCCCGACCAGGGTTCCCACCTCGGGTCCGCGCTCTCATGTTCGTTTCCATTCTCGCATTCGCAGCAAATCGATAAGGGGCAAATCGTCTTCTTCGCTAGTGATAACCCCTTCTGATTCGGGCAGTTCCAGTCTTATTTTATGTTTATGTGTCGAGTTCGGTCCTTCTGCCTTGATTTCGCATCCTCCCGGCATTGTCGATCATGTTCATCGAGGCGGCTGATGATCGGCTTGTAAGCCTCTTTCCTACGATTTTCGAGAGCTAAGCTGTAACTTTTCGCCAGTAGATATTTCGCACGAACAGCTTTGATGGCTCGCTGCAGCCCAGTCGTTAGTTCGGTTCGGTCCACCATCATTCATCGAATGCAATAAATATGCAACCCCACACGTATACATACATATTCACTCTCGAGTTGAGGAAAGTGAATTTTGGATCCTCTCCAGTCGGTGGATGCACGCAGCCAGCGCCTTCTTGCGATGCCTTGCAACATCGGTTTTCGCAGCCAATTTGGACATTAACGTATTTTGAGGAGCCTTCAATTCTTCCCGTCTATGCACATTCGACAAGCTGATCAGGTGTATTACCCGTGTCACTGCGCCCCCCGACATGCTGGTCGACAGCTCAAAAATTTTCCACAACTTCATTTTTCATGATCTCGATCGTTTGTCCAAGAAGCGACAGGCCCCTGCGAAGAGTGCCGAGGTGAGCTTCCATTGACCCATTCCCATAATCATCATAGGATCATAGACAATGCCCGAAATTGGAAATGGTGTCGTGGCTCATGGTCGGCATCTTACTATAAACTGATCAAAGCCATGCGTACCTTCCCTTATGTACTGGCGAATCCTTATCGATCACCAATATGCTGTACTCCTTATTCCAGTACAAAGAACAGATATCCTTTAATTCTGCGAACATTATGTCCGTATTGACATGGTCGTCGTACGCATGCCGCAAGTTTATATAGTCCATGCGAAACAACATAAGCAAATTCAGATTTTCATGTAGTAACTGTTTTGGCACTATGCGAGTAAGTTTGACTCAAGTACACACAGTCCATGTTCGCATGCCATCCCATGCTAAAGTATTCTTGAATGCAAGTCTGTTTCTCAACATCGTCGAAAATAAATACAGAATTTGTCAATGCTTCACTTGGTAGCACGACAGCTTAGTTACCGCAGCAAGGGAAATATTTCACGCCATCCGTGGCCTGCAATAGACATGTCAGATGCTGGTATTTCCGTTGCTGAAGGGATTTGGAGTACAGGTACTCATTATGGAAGTGAAAACCATTCGGTTTCTCCAGCAAACTCAAAAGCATGAACGCCCTTGCCACAACCCGATGGTCTGCAAATCAGTCATCTCACAGTATTGGGCAACAGCTAACCATGACGTCCATCACATGTGGTTTCGGGACCCTCCTTGGTGATGCAGATGGGAAGACTAGCATCATGTTTGATTTTATTCATGATACTGAAAAAAAAAATGTATAAAGGTTGGGTATATATTAGTTCTTAATGCAGTACAGTGTGATGACTCGTAGAAGAAAGATAAAATCTCACATAGGGATCGTAGATATGCTGATCAACAATCTACCCTTCAAGCTGCACATTTCCAGGTACAGGTTCTGAAGGCCAGGAACCAAGCTACCTAAAAGGCTGGCACGTGGGGACACCAGCGTCAATGCATTGGACGAGGCGTGCAAGTGGCATGATAATGCCTATATCCAGCACAAGGAGCTACAAGCCAGGCACCAGGCAGACCAAATACTCGTGCATAGGAGGGACGAAATATGCCATGCACCGGACACAGGACTCTGTAAATAAAATAGGATTCCTTCCCACCTTGATACCTGTAATCTGTGCTCTGGGCGGTATCGCAGGGGCTGTAACGAATATCGTTGGTGCAGTGAAACAAGCCTCCAAATAATGTAAGCAATTGGAGGAAAACCATTGTCACAACCGTAAACTTGAAGCTATCACCATGGGTAAAAAACGGCCAAGGACTCTACATATAACGATCCTACCAAGGAGAAGGTTCGAGAAAGAAAAAGTGTTGCAGCAGGAAGAGGCACGACTGCTCACGAACATGGATTTGGAACTGTTTGCATGCAAAGTGAAGATACCGAATTTTCGCGGAGTGTTCATACGAGATGCTTTCCCCCCTAAACTCAAACATGAAGAATGCACCAAAATCATTCTGGGCATGACAGCCAGGCCTGGTAAACACTGGGTATCTTATGTCAATAATGGTAAACATGCAGTATTCTATGACAGTTTCTGTAATTTGGGTCCTCCACCCGAACTATGACAGTATCTAAAAGATTGCAAACTGACATACAACTACGAGATGGAGCAGATAGATACCGAACAGATAGAACTGTGGAAACTTGTGTCTTCGCTTTATTTTGCAGTGGAACAAAAAATCATAAGCGAATCAGAGTTCGTTACTATTTACATAAAAAGTTTTAAAACTTATATTCACCAGTCAGTATGTCAGTGTCCATCATTCTAAGTGGTAAGACATCTGATCTGAGAGCGACGTTTTATCTGTCCTTGGAGCTTGACAGGGAGTGAATCGTCGCATTGACAGATTTTCAAACTTACAACAGCATATCCAACATAGAAAAAAACGAAAATGCAATATTCCAGTATGTAGTGGCAGGAGATGTGAAAGAAATCAGCATTCTCATCAAGGCATACGAACTGAAGGACATCGCCAATTCCATCAAGAAATCTGTACCATCGGAAGTGACCTTCAAACCACATGGTAACCCAAACATACCGAAGGCAGAAATATTTTGCAGTGCCGATATCGATTTCACCGAACTGGATACTATCGGGTCCATGCTGGGGTTCGAGATGCGAATTTACGAAGCTGGCAAAACCCACGAATCCTTGCAGCCGGTGAGCATATTTCTGGTGATTGTTATATGCATAAACTGTAATTTGACAAGCGGCAGCTATGTCAATGGTAATATATGCTGCATGAGTTCGTGCCGACATCCCCACCAAGTTATAAACTGGTCGAAGTTCCGAAAAGCATAATTTCCATTCCCGTGATCGCGAAGAGTGGTAAAAATGGCAGGCTGAGAAATGGAAGATTGCTACAAAGTTGCTATCTTTGCAGAAGGCAAATTCGAGGTGAAAATGCTACTATCGATGTTACTGGGTTTCGTCGAAGTTTATAGGAAGGTAATTATAGGAGCCAAGCAAGAACTGGTGATAATGCTGTCCACCTCGCATATAGATGCAGTGTTGGGAGATAGAGAAGATCCACAGTCAGTCGTGGTAACCCTGACCAAGCTCGAGTGGTTCGTTCCCCATGTGACTGTGAGCACCCAGGAATGTGTGAAGCTACTGAACTACGCCAATAAAGAAAAAATCATTGACATAACCTTCATGAGGTAGACTTTGGTTATTTGTACACTCCTGTCATCTGCCACGCGAAACCACTGGGTTGTGACGACGTCTTCAAGCACATAAAAACCCAGCTATATCTTACTGGTATGTCAAATGAGCAAGCAGCATAACATCTCGCAGACATATCGACCTTCGATCATTACAAGGTCCAGAATGTAAAAATATATTTTTTAATAGCGAAAGCTATCCGTGCATAGATTAGAACACGTGCTTCGACCTAGCAAGATTTACTTTGCCATATTATCGGTATACCCTGTTTTGAGCATCCCGCTATGGATGACGTGAGTCCTGCCCCATCCTGAATCCAGAAAGATTCCGGGAAAAGGCGCCAGTGCTGGCCTCCGATACATACAAACAAAACAAGCGAATTCAAAATTGTGTGATGGATTGTCAAATAGGAATAATGTCTAAGGAAAGCATGCCTGCGAATACCGCTGTGTTTGATTATGCACGACAGAGAAGTGAGCTACGACTGCTTCTCGGGGATGGTGAACATGGTTAGCTAAGCAACAGGATTGTAACCACTTCGTGCATAAGTTTGTATCTGTCCTTCAAGATGTATTGTAATCTGCAAGTTTTCCAGAGACAGAGCAGTTGTGTGCTCAAAGAGATCGCAGCGTCATACGACAATGATGGCAAGACCAGCCTGCAATCCATCCACCTCCCTTATTCGTGGAAACTCTTGGACGAGAAAAGCAAGAAGAAGAAAGAGGGGCTGACCAGGAGTTACCATGGACTAGAGTGAAACAAAGGCCAAATTCCTTACCATCAAGTAGGAAATGTGCTGCGCGACTTGTTGGTGCAGAACCATGAGGGTTGATTTATATGTCAGGGCCCGAGCAGAAAAAATGGCTGAGCGACTTGTGCAAAAATGAATTGGAAATCATCGTTGTACAGTTCGAGTATGGATGTCATTCGCTGTGCAATTTGGAGAAACCTTTCAATGACCAGCAGTGATATGTCTGCGACAGGTCAGAACCTGACTGGACAAGTACGTGAAGAAATGCACAGTGGTGGTGCAAATGGTGTGCCTCATCCTTGGACCGTGGATCGGTGGTCTATAACTACAAACGAAGTCGCCCGAATCGGCCTGAAATGTAAGAGAGTTTAGTTTTTCGTATGGTTGCACGCCTAATCAGCATCAATATTATATATACAATTTTGGGAAATATCGACGAACTAATTTAGTTTCCGTCTAGATATCAATGTTCAGTGCTACGAACAATTATGCAAGCACCAAGCCTGCCTATGGCAGCATGGAGTGTAGTTTCTTCGCAGATTATGGATATCTGCACACCTATAGCGAGACCTGCGATGGCGATGGCATGCAGCACTGGCGATTCGCGCATTTCCGAAACATCTATGAACTATCGCAGATTCAAGTGGACTGTCTGGGAGCAACACCATGCGTCGTTTTCCATAAAACGCCGCAGACGCAGCTGCCCCTGCACTGTGGACCAAATCATCGCCACTCCCACTACCATCCACACGCCGGTCTGTGCTGCAGAGTTCTCCCAGGTGGGGCATGAACCGATGGTCCACTCCCAACAACCTGGGTCCAAGAAAGATGCCACCAGCTAGACGACCAGATGCTGCAGAGTACAGTGTCGGCACCAGGCACTTGTGTCAGTACCCACCATGGATGGTTCTGCCTCCAGCTCGGGAAACAAACCTGTACACACTCGTCGTCGCCGCCCAGCAGCTTGTAATCCTGGAGCTGTGGATGCTGGAATCACCACCACCGGGCCTGCTGTTGACGGTGGCCCCACCATTGGCAAGGCAGAAGTTGTGGAGCCAACTGTTAAAGACGTGCAATATCTGCAGTGTGGCTATGATGAAGTGGACAACCAACCGATCCAGAGATTTGTGAGACATTTTGCAAGAAGCTGATGCTTATCATCATTCGCGAACTGTTTAGCCTTGCATATGACAGTCTTCTAAAGTAAAGCATAGACCAAAAATATTTACAGAAATCAGAAAAAAAATTTTTTAATGTGTTGTGCATTGACTGTGTACTAAATAAATAGTGTATGAAAAATATTTGTGTGTGTGTTTTATTTAGTTTCCCCTACTCATTTTTTTGTAATGTGATCAATTATTTTCTCTTAAAGTTTAAATGAATTTTTAATGAGGAAAAATCTATCTAACAAAATTATATTTCTATCAACATAACAAAATATACTTAATAATTTATTTATTACATTTGAAAAAATGTTGTTTTAATAAATGCAGTAATAATTGTTTAAAAAAATGTAATGTACCACAAAGCTATTGCTAAAGGCAGCTGTAATATATATTTATGTGAATAGCGCATTTATCTTAGAAATAAAATATTTAATAAAATATAATTTAAAAAATTCATACAACATAATACAATTTTTTACATAACACATTATAATTTCTGCAATTCATGTTCCTCGGAGTCTCTCTTCTCCATCTGGAGCGAGTCCACTGCAATCTCCGAGTCCGGATGCCACATCCATCTCGAGTGGGGGCTGTGGTCGAACTCTTTCGTTGCAGCATCTCCCTACTCCTTTACCATCCACATGACTGCTGAATCAACCATGTGCATGGTTCCCTAGGCATTGGGACAAGGGATTATGTAGTACATTTTCTAGATCTTAATATTATTATGGAGAAATTATATAACGATATTTAAATAATTGTATTATGTATTATGCAACTTTTTTTTTTCTCCAGTGCTGCATGATTATACTAGGTAGGTCGGTTCCGACACTAGAACGGAAAGCAGTCCACCTTAAAAAAAAACTAAAACAAAGCAGACTAACGAACCCCAAGAAGAATACAACAGCATAGAAAGAAGAGAAAAAAGAATACAGGAAAGATAAAAATAAAGAGAGAGAGAGATAGAGAGAGAAGAGAAGGAATGGTAAGAACAGTTACACCTACAGTTTTTAAGTGTGTATGATATAACCATCATTTAACATTCAAAATTTCAGCGAGAATAAGGGTTAAAATCCCACATGAATTGTTCGTAATACATGGGTCGGATGCGGCAAATCATATTCACACGAAATTGTGGAAATAAAATTACGAGCATATCACATTAATAAGCAGAAAAAGGGCTTAATGTTTTTAAGTCTCTCTCTCTCTCTCTATCACATTACANTTTTTAAGTGTGTATGATATAACCATCATTTAACATTCAAAATTTCAGCGAGAATAAGGGTTAAAATCCCACATGAATTGTTCGTAATACATGGGTCGGATGCGGCAAATCATATTCACACGAAATTGTGGAAATAAAATGACGAGCATATCACATTAATAAGCAGAAAAAGGGCTTAATGTTTTTAAGTCTCTCTCTCTCTCTCTATCACATTACATATTCAGAAAAATCATAATTTTTGCTGGGGGTGAANCATATTCAGAAAAATCATAATTTTTGCTGGGGGTGAAGGGGGAGTGAAATCGCTTTCAAATTTTACACCCCCGAGGCGAGGAACTAGCTAATTTTGCATTCCGACCTCTTTCTCCCAAACCCAAATAAAATCACGAATTAAGAACACATCTAGTCCCCTATCTAGCAGCATTTCCTTCTGTGGAGAAAAAATATGTTATGCCTTCCTTTCATGTACGGGAGATGACCTCGGTGTGATGCATAGAAAAAAAAATCCTGAATGCAAGACACTTGTCGAATAATAAATAACCAACAAAAAGCAAAGTGTAACTTATCTATGTTTAAAAATCATTATTCCACCCTGTGTGCTAAAAGTATACAATGGAGAAAAAAAATGCAAAGCAAAGCTGACAAACCTTGAGCACAACTCCGAAAGATCTTGAAGACAACACAATAGACTTGCAGTCTGCAAAAAAAATACAAAAAAAATTATGCGAAGACAAGATGCAAAATACTTGTAAAAAAAATTCCCCCGAAAAGAAAAAAACATTGCGACACATTCTGCGATATTTCACTATAAAAACCGATATAATTACTAACGATCCAAGGCGGCAAGTAGATATTTTAAATATTTTTTTAATTGCACCACATTTTTCCTTTGACTTTAATAATAAACTATAGACTATTCAAAGTAAAGTGACCACTTTTGAAAGCCCCGTCATCTGGAATAATAAACAATAAATATATTTTATTTTAGCCTTAGAAACTAATTTCAGAGTGCGGTGGAATTTACACCCTGTGTTTATTACTTACATTGCAATATTTATTTAAAAGGGTGGTTAATGGATTTTAAAAATTCAGAAATTAAAAATTAACTAGGTCCTTAAAAGTGCCCACTTTACCATAGCCAGCCTTTATATGAATGTTAATGTAATATATATTGTCTTTCAACTAGTTGTGTCGCCCTGCTTCTGGCCTATTTGATTTCACTAAAATTATAACAAAATTTGGAATGTGACAAACTTAAAGTTTATTAATTAAATAAATTGCATGTTTTAATTTTATATATACCTTATTTAAACTTATTTATTAGCACTTGCTTCGATAGCTCTGTTAGCTAGGGCGTACATTATGCTAGATCTAAGGTCTGGGAGTTCGATTCTGCTCTCCCCTTCAGGTTTTTTAGAGCTCTGATAATTAATTATAAAATAGCAGCAACCCTAGCGGTCAACTCTAGAACCAACACAGCGGCCGAGCGAGAGCGACACCGGCGCCCCTAATAGGCGATAGTTGAACGAAGGACAAGTGGAAACAAGATGGCGGGCGACAGTGGCACACTCTAGCAGCAATAAACAACATTACAGGCAGCCGGAAACAAAATGGCCGACAAAGGTAAATATTAAGTTCATACAAGATGGTGAACATTATTTCATCCAAGATTGCCTTAAATAAATACAAAATCACACAGCTCAATAAAATAAATGTAAAGAAGCTAGCAAAACTAAAATTTCAGTTTTAGTTTTGCAAAAACACCTTGAACGAAAATTACGAATAAATCCCTTTAATATCTTATAACAAGCTTTTCGGTTATTCCTAATCTACACTTATATTCACAATTACGCAGGACGAAAGAATGTGCATACCTGCCATTGTTATAATATTATGGATTGCGGTCATTACGAGTAAAAGTATTAAAGGCATTTTATTTTTACGGGGCCGCAGTGTCTGAGCGGTTACTCGTCTCCCACCAAGCCCAAACCGGGCTCAATTCCCGGTGGGGTCACTCCCGGATTTTCGCAAGTGGGAATCATGCCGGACGATGCCGCTGGTCAGCGGTTTTCTCGGGGATCTCCCATTTCCCCCACCCTTGCACTACGGTGCTGCTCCATTCTCACCTCATTTCACCCTCATCGGCTCTCAAGACCTCGTTGTTAAGAGCCTCCCCAATATATCTAAACTGGTTTTATTTTTACACTAACCTTCTAGCGGTAAAATTGTTTTTTTTTTCTGAGAATGATTGTTTTTTTAATTTGGCAATACTTCACACTCCCGATATTTAAGCTCGCCACTGCTTTTGTAGGGGCAAAATGGTGGATTTCGCCAAACCTCTCATATGTTACTAGTGGCACTGCTGCTTAAAAAAACCTCACAATAAACTTAAAAAGTAAATGGTACTGCACGCTACACTGGATTAAAATTATTCACATAGCGTAATTAATTATTTTAAAAACTACTTTTATTTTAAGAATTTGTTAGTCATTCGAGCCTCTTCGAAACTACTTTCAATAACTCCAAGTTAACTTCCTCCATCCTGTTTATGTTTACGGTGGCCTAAACAGGAAATTCAAGATTTTCCTTTAATTTATAGGACATTACTGTAGCAATACACACGAAAATATTTGCCGTGTATATTTGGTTTCATGTCTGTACTGACATTTGCAATGTTTATTTGTTTCAATGTCTAATACTTGAACTGATCATCGTAGAAAAATAATGCACAGTGGTAAAATTTTCCGTATGTTTACGAAATCTTTTTAGGGAAATGAGCAGTAAATATACCGAAACGCAGTCCGCAATTTTGAAATAGAAAAAAAAAAAAAAAACTGAGCTGAGTTGAGTAAATACAGAATACGGAAAATATCCGTATTTTCTATAACTTCGGGTTTCGGGAACGTGTGAATCTTTCAGCGCAACTTTTGCACGACTTTACTAAAAATGTCTGCCTAGTGTTTTTTTCTGTTTTAATTTTTTTTCGCGAATTAAACATTGGGAGTTTGTCACGCCTTTCAAGTTTGGAACGCGCCCCGTTGCCAGCTTAGTGATGTGAGTAGTTGCGCGGTTGGTGCTCCTGAAGTCACTTGTTTGTTAGCCGTCTGTGAGGTTGTGAGCAGCTGGGAACATTCGACAAGTGAAACGGTCCGGTAGTTCGTTCTCCGCGCGTGAGATGTGGTTGAATACATCAATGTTTACGTGTGGTTTTGTCGCGGAAAGACTTCACGCAGTTTCCTGTTGAGCAGTCGTGTTCTGCGATTGCCGGTATATTGCAGATGGTATGACGCGCGCTGGCGTTGTCAGCCGGATGTATGTACTTGTGTCGCATCGAAAATCGTGATACTTTCTGAAAGTTTAGTCGGCGTCGGGGAAACGAAACTGGGGTACCTTTGACGATGGACCGTCTAGCGTGGTTAATCCAGTTTTGCGTTTGTGTTGATTGCACCCCGCGCCATGTTTTGTATCTTCCCCCCGGGAAACTGGGATTTACGTAAGCAGCGGTAGATGCGGGCGTCTATTGTAAAATGGAGCGAAAATTCTATTAATATCGGGCGTATTGCACACGGAACTGCATGCATCAACCATTTGATGTGATGACGTTTTCGCCGGATATTACATCGTGTGTATCGAAATGGAACACTGGTAGAAAACAACGGTGGAATGGGGCAGCAGCGGTGCATCCAAGTACGAAGGATACTCGCCTATCCCTCAAGGAAGGCGACCTCTGCCTTGAGCAACGAGTTTCGAGAAACGAGCTCTGCGGAGAATAAATGGAGGTACTGTACTGTGTATTTCGTATTCATACTTCTTAAGATGCNTTTCGAGAAACGAGCTCTGCGGAGAATAAATGGAGGTACTGTACTGTGTATTTCGTATTCATACTTCTTAAGATGCGTGCAGTAAAGTGATACTGGCCATTATTGAAAGGCGTGTCGAATAGGTTAATATTTGGCGCCAGCGAGATAAAAATTTACGGTGATATTATTTTTAAAATTTTNAGGTTAATATTTGGCGCCAGCGAGATAAAAATTTACGGTGATATTATTTTTAAAATTTTAAATAATAATACGGCATGTTGTAGTGTGCAGTGTAAATAATTTCCTGGTGATTGGTGTGTAAAGTGAAATAGCTTGGTAGCCTACTCGGTACCTAGTAGGTATAATTTGTCATATTCTCGTTGATTGTTTTTTTTTATAATAACGCTGCATGTAAGCAGTCTAATTAGTGTAACTTGGATACCAGTGCGTTCCATTTTTAATGCTGCTAATAAGAATATATGACTAGTCAATTCGTATACCAGTTATTTATAAACCTTATATAGTATGGTGGAATTAAATAGTACAGGAGTCACGTTAGATTCAAATCTTAGATTCATTGCCACAAGTACACTTAAAAACATAGAGACTATCAGTCTTTGAAAAAAATTACTAGAATAAATGTTATAAAATCTATGCATGCATACTTCCCTTATTTTTTTAATTTTGTATACTTGTACTACATTTTTTGTTACACTTCTACAAGTACTCTTAATAACCTAGTGTATACAAACATAAAAAAACAATCAAAATAATAAAATCTGAGTATGCATATTCCTCTAATTTTTTTATACATTTTGCGTACTTGTACTAAGATTTTCTGTTTAACTTCCACAAGTACACTTGAAAACCTAGTGCATACTAACCTTTGAAAAAATACAAGAATCAAAGTAATTAAATCTGAATATATATATACACACACACACTCAATTTAATTTTTTTTTAAATTGCAAATACTTGTATATTAAGGACAATTAGATTCAGTGAGGCGGTGTTTGGTCTTGGAGGGGTGCGTAATTTCGGTAACACTTGACAGAAAAATATTTATTTCCTTGAACATTTGAAATTGTACCCCATACTTGAATGAAGAAATTTTGTTACGTACCGAATGCTCTTACCAGAGGAATATCAGATTCAGTATGACATCATTTGGTTTTCAGACAGTAGGGTTCCGAACTTGGAATGTTTGAAATAGCTAGTACACTGCACAAATTTAAATTTTCTTGAAAATGTTGCATAAATGTTCTAAGATTTTCTGTTTCTCACTAAACCATTTGTATTAAGGGCCATTATATTCAGTGTGGTGGTGGTGCTGAAATCACGAACATAAATATATATATATATTTAAGTAAGAAAATACATATACTAATTATTGTTGAATCAAGTGAGCATGATATTGACGTTGACACATTTCGGGCTTACACTCATAACATGGCAAGGTACTTCGTTAAAAGTTATTCATGGTACATCATGCCACTGACAGTACATAAGTATTTCATACATGGACCGGAAATTATCACGTCAGCGTTGCTTCCAATTGGACAATTAACAGATGAAGCCCAGGAAGCACACAATAAAGATTTTAATACATACAGAGAGCACTGTACCAGAAAATGTAGCCGAGAGGAAACCAATCAAGATGTTTTTCACAGCTTCCTTCGAAGTTCAGATCCAGTTATGTCCTCTATTAATGCCACAAATAATTTTCTTGCCCCGGTGTGAGCCACCGCACTTGATATAGCCGTCCTTAAGGCCCCCGTCTACCTGGAACTTTTTCCCACGTTTAGGCCGAGAAGCGCGGGAGCGATAAGGGCGACACTGCCACGCGCATCAAGTACGCCATCGCCGCTAAGCGCAAGGCTCTGAACTGGCGTGCAGTGTTCTCGTCGTGCTGCGTGTACCTATGGGACTTTCAGCGGTGACCATATTATTTTATTAGTGGGAAGTCTTTAGGAAGGTTCAGTGCAGGCGCCTATAGTAGTTTTGTATGTATCTGATGCGTGTATTTTGAGCTACAGCGCCTTGGAAAGGCCGTTTTTTTTTTAGCGGTTTTGGAGTACTCTGAATTGATGTTTCTAACGTACGTGATATTTTGAAATTACTTAAGCGCTCTCGTCTGAAGTGTGTGTTCTTTTCGTAGTTCAGCACGTTGGACGCACGCTTAATAGTTTCGTTGAAAAACTTGTATTTCGAACACTTTGCAACGCAGTTCAAGCGCCAGGTAGATGGGCGCCTTAATACAAACGGTTGAATGCGTAACAGAAAATCTTAGCAGAAGTACGCAAAATTCTCAAGAAAAAATTACATTTTTGCAGTGTACTCGCCCTTTCAAAAATGACCAAGTTCGGAGTCTTACTGTCTGAAAACGAAATGACGTCACACTGAATCTGATATTCTTCTACAAAGAGCATTCAGTACGACGACGTTTCTTTTTTTAAGTATGCGGTACAATTTCGAATTTTCAAGGGAAAAAAAAATATTTTCCTGTCTAGTGTTACCGAACTTCCGCACCACTCCAAGTTCGGAGTCCTATTGACCCAAAACCAGATGCCTCCACACTGGATATAATTATCCTTACTTCAAACGGTTTAATACGAGAAGTATAATTATGTATGTTTTGGAATAATGTGAACTGCTACCGAAGCCAGAGCTAGCAGCCGCCATCTTGGAATTACCCTTCTTCCGTCGAAATCTCAATTTTCCCCCTAAAATCAACTTATTTTCCCCTCAAAATTAATTTTTTTCCCTGAATCTGTTTTCCTTAAATATCATATTTTTCCCTAAAAAAAAAAAAGCACCGATTCTCCCAGTTGCAAAAAAACCATCCCCTGAAAGGCACTTTCAACCCATTCAAACCATTTGGGGGGATTTTTTTTCGAGAGCAGAGCAGTGGTGGCCATATTGGTTTTATAGGCATAGGGTATGCCAAATCGGTACACAGGGCCCAGGGTCTGGGGTCAGACCTGACAGTCAACCACCTTGGCAAACAAAATTGGATACAGGTGACCGCTACCTTGACCCTGTGACCTTGAATGACCTTAAACCCAAAATGCCTCAAAAATTCTCTAAAAAATTATTCAAAAAATTAAAAAAGGTTTATAAAATTTTATTAAAAATTTTTTACAAAATGTATTATAAAAAATATTTAAAAAACTTACATTTCCGGAGGTCTCCCCAGCACCACGTCCAGCAGACGACTGACCCCTCTCTATTCATCCACATTTTCTTAACATGACCATCCCCACCACCTCCCATTACTTATTCTGTCGTGTGCTGCTAACTTGTTTTTTTTTTTTTAGTTTGTCATTTGTTTCCATTTTCAACACCTACGCTAGCGTATTAATTATCGGTCTACCCACCAGGTAAGTCGACGATTTAGCCACCAGTGGGCAGCCATATTGGTTTGTTATGAATGTTTAGGTGGAGCTGTTGGCGCCCTCCATATTGGATTTTATTTTCAATGTATGGGTAGCACTAACTTCTCGATTTCGTAGCCTGCTATCGACCTGTACCGAATGGTGACATGACCATTCTGCAACGTATGTCAATTGTCATATTTTATTTTTTTGTTTATTTTCATTTTAAGAATTTATTTTTATTTAAAATAATCCTTTTTAACAGCGAGGTTTCTTGAAAATAAATAACACATAAAATAATTTTTAAAAACTAATTTTATTTGGTAATTTACAAAATGAGAAAGCACATATACGCAGGTCTATTATTTGCAATCATCTGTGCTCACCGCTCGATATTCGCATCGTCTACCCAGGAAATGTAGCGGCCTGAGAAGCCCCACCACTTGGACACACGACCTCGCATTACACTGTAACAGTTTGCACGCATATTGAAGACACCACAACTCAGGGAAGTGTTTACGACAAATACTTTGCCCCCTAAACCCAAGAGTAGCGAATGTGCCATAATTAATGTGGTACACTGCAGCCGGGCCCGGTATGCACTGGATGGCTTACGTAAAACAGGCCAAAAAATTGAAGACTATTTTGACATTTTTGAGAGTTAGCATCCCCCACCCGAACTGCGACGATACCTGAAAGGAACTAAGCTGGCATACAACTAAGAGATGGAGCAGATGCCTTACAAGTGGAATTGCGGACATTTTTGTCCGCCATTATACACAACCAGGCTCAGTGCCCAATGATCTTCCCTGTGATAACTTCCATTCAACTTTTTAAATATCAGTTTTATATTACTATCGCAGAACACAAAGCATGCAGCCACTTGGATGTAATAACGAAACGAGTGCAGTTAGCATTAAAAATATTTTACTAGAAACATCTGAAACCATAAATTAAAGTAGGCGAGTAAGTATATAATGTTTCATACCTACCTCAATCAGTAACAACATGCTTGATGTTATCAACACTCTACAGGATAAAATGTGTGGAAGAACCGTTGTTGAAGCTGGAGAAAAAGTGACCCTTGCATTTGGTTTAAAAGTGTTTTCTTCCCCCTTCTAATATCCTCAGTTAAGTGAGAGTGTAACTTAATTAACAGTACGTGGAGTGAAGTTGAGTTGAGAGATTTGAGCGGCTCATAACATCGAGGTCTTGAGAGCCGATGAGGGCGAGATGAGGTGAGAATGGAGCAGCGCCTGATTGCAAGGGGATTGGGGAACGGGAAATCCCTGAGAAAACCCGCCTACATCGTCCGGCACGATTCCCACATGTAAAAATCAGCGTTACACCTCGCGGGGAATCGAACCCGGTTTCCCTAGGTGGGAGACGAGCAGTCTGACCACTACACCACCACAATCCCGTTTAAAGCAACGTATTTTACAATTTTATAGAAACCATTATAGAAATGCAAAGAAAAAGCCATCGTACATAATTATTCTTACTAAATTGTGGGCAAATATTTTACCACGGTAATGTGTTTCTGCCAAATTTTTTTCTGAAGCAGCAAAATGTTGTGGCTCCTTGTGGCTCAAAATTCAACGCAGAATGAGTACACTTGTTTGGTGATATATGCAGTAGTTCACTAAGATGGCAAAAGTAGTAATCAAGAATCGCCCGTTCCAAATTTTTTTTAAGTTGCCATTCAATAACCTGTAGAGATATATTGAAGTAATTGGGGTTACTTTTTCTCCCATGTCCTTTTAAATAACGAGAACTCTGCGTAAGTAGCTACAGCCTATTGATGATTTCTTCGCACTTTTTCAATCAAACTTTCGAAAAATCACCTTATGTATGACGTTATTGGTCGTTTCTTAAATACTTCATGCATCATATGTATTTTAAACATGTGTTAACTTTAAGTATCTTTATGGTTAAACTAAATTTTTACTTAAATTCGATTTACCAGTTATGATATTTAATGTTTAATTGCTATGTATAATAACAGGAAGAAAATAGGTGTGTTCGCAATGCCTAGAAAGAAAAAGTTATAATGCAAAATATTATTACATTGAGTGACCACGAATGTGGTGCCTTGTTCCTTTGATGTAATTTCCTAAACTTATTTAAGCTTTGTTTGCATGGGGTTTAGGAATATTCTGGGAGTAGAACTTTAGCAGGGTTTCATAAAATTTGGACGCAACAGTGAAAATAATATAGGTGTTTACAAATACTTATCATTCGTCTACGACTTAACTGCGAACTCCTATTTGTCACAGTGTTTGTTCTGCCGCATTTTGGCAGAACTAAAACTGTGGTGTAATTATATGTAACGATGTCTTGTGTGTACTGCAGTGTACCGTCAATTGCTAGTTTGGTAGGTGGGTACTCTCAAGTAGTTATAATTCGTTCCTTCTGCTGCACCTGGCTGCTGGCTGGGGACGAGTGGACTCACGACTGCCATCTTGGATGATGTCACGCAGCAACCTCCTGCTCTATCAATTCCCGCCATCAGCGATCATCTTGAATATCCCCTACCGCTCTGTCATTCTTCGCCAATGTCGGCCAAATTGAATGTTCCCACTTCATGCTCTTGCATTCCATGTGTGAGGTTTACTCAGATTCCTCCCAGTCTCGCCCATCTCCCACATTCTATCCCTCGGGGGTTTTCGCATATGCTTCCTGTTCTCCCTCTAACCTCCCACCTCTGAGGTTTTCTCATAGTTCTCCTGTTATCCCACTATCTCTCTCCTCCCATGTTCTATACCTCGGGGGTTTTTCTCAGAGTTTTCCCGGTCTCCTTCCAGCCTCTCGTCCGTTCTCTCTCTCGTCTCCCATGTTCTATCCCTCGATGGGTTTTCTCAGAGTTCTCCTGGTCCCCTTCCTGCCTCTCGTCTCCAACGCCCTACCTCTCCGCCCCTCTCTCATTCTTGCATGTCGATGCTGTTGTCTGCTGAAGGCAGCCATTTTTAACTCGCGCAGTTAGTCGACCGCTTCAGGCGGCCATATTTGATTCCCGCACTCGCCACCAGAGTGTGTGAAGTGCTTTAGGTGGAGGCCAGGAGCACTGGTATCGGCGCGGCCATTTTTTGTATGCGTTGGTTTACTCGTCGCCCCAGAGGCGCGCTAGCATCGAGGGAAGCAGAGTACGGGTGACGGCCAGCAGGGGGCTCATTCTAAGCTTCGTTGGGAACTGCCGACATCGCCACGAACTGACTGTCTCGCAGCCGACGAAAATGATGTCTTCATAAAAATGGTATTCAGTCGTTTCGAAGAGAAGCACATTCGGGTATCTTCGGCTCTAAGGACTATGTCCACCTACACTACTCAAGCCTTGTTGTCTGCTTACATGTTTGGCAACCTACAAGAAAAATGTAACTAAGAATGTTTGTATTGGAATTGCAGGAATGTGTAAAAAAATTGTATTTAGAACCAAATTGAAAATAATATTTACAGTTTGCCATAAAATATAAATGCTTGATAATTTTGTTATATACGAGCTACAAATCATATGTAGTTTGTCTTAAATTTGATGGTGAATGTGAGCAATTATCGTTGGTGACGCCGATCGGCGACTATTTTTTGGGCGGGCGTCACTTTTATTTTGCTCTTCCCAACATCACGGCGTGTTTGTTTCGCAGTGTCATTCATTACATTTTTTATCCTTGTAATTAATTTGAAGAATGTCTCGCCAAGGACGTATAACAGAACGCCAGCAGTCGATAATTTTGGATTTTATGGAGAGCCACCTAGACCTACTGCGAGAAAAATTCACCCCGCAATTTACGTCAACCATAAAAAGTCGGTACTGGGTGCAGCTGACCAACATGCTAAACGCCGATGGTCTTGGGCCAACGAAGACAGAGAAGTTGATGAGGGCATGTGTCAGTGTTGATGTATTAAGGTCTTAATATTCTATATAATTTGTTTGATGCCAGTTTATACTAACAATGGCACACTTTCTGTAAGGCATGGAAGACGTTTAATTTATTAACGTGAATACTAAAACATGTAGGTTTAGAGATTTAATTAGTAATGATTCCCAATGCCTGAATGTCTGGTAATTATAAAGTTTAGAGACTTTTCTGAACGAAACGCCCTAGACCAACAAAAGTTGCATTATTGAGTTCTGAACAGCTTACCTTGTTCATATTCAAGAGGGCATAATGGTAAAATAAGTAGAACATATTTAAAAAAATTGCGAAATGTACGAGCAGTTTGCCCGTTTTGTTTACGTCTATTAACGTCTACCGCCATTATTAATGGCCGCGCATTGCTGATTCCATGCTACCTAGTGGCCACGGATGTCAATACGGTCAATTAAAAAGATATCCGTCACCATTGTGTCTTTTCCGGGTCTAGTTGTGCCCTCCCAATCCGACGGATTTAAAAACTGAGAAAGCAACAACGAGTGCTTCTGTGCGTTATATTTGACTGTAAACGAGTGTTTCATTGCGTTATATTCGGCTGAAAACTAGTGATTCAGTGCATCATATTTGTGTATGTGGCGGATTTGTGGAACACGGTGTTTCTTCGAGTGAAATAAGGTTGAATTAGCAGTTGACAGAGGAATTATATCAGGTGAGTAAATTGATATTATTTTGGTGTGTTTTACGATTCCTTTAAATTCCTAAATTCGTAGTTCAGTGTAAAACCCAAAAATCCTAGGTTAGTTAAAACCCCTACTATCCTACATTAGTGTAAAACCCTAAAATACTAGGATAGTTTCAAATCCAAAAATCCTAGATTAGTGGAAACCCTACAATCCTAGGTTAGTGTAAAACCCTAAACTCCTAGGTTAGTTTAAAAATGTAAAATAGTGATTCCCCCATTGTGGGGTTAGGTTCTGTTAGGCTAGGTGGGCACATATTAAGAAATTAGTCGTACGTTAATGCCCGTCGTATATTTGTGTTCTGCATCATTAGTAAAGTGAAAATATACCATTTTCCGTGAATTTTTTTTGTACAGAAAAGTCCCTAAACTTAATAATTACCGAATGTCTTAGTACCAAGTTATGTAATGTATATTGTAGTTTCCTGACTTTCCTTTAAAAAAAATTGGCAAAAAGTCCTTTTTGGGGTTTGCTGAAGTTGCTTAGTCATTTCCTAAAGGTACGATTTCCAGTAAAAACTTCATCTTTAAACAAATTTATGTTAGGAAGGGCTCTGAAATTAAAGTAAATTGTTAAATAGAAAAATTAAAACGAAAAAAAAGTTAGTATCTGTGAAACAGCTTGAAAAACCGAGGTATAATTTCTAATTGTTCATAATGGNAAAAAAAAAAAAAAAAAAGCCAAGAAAAAGTTGAAAATTCAAAAAAAGTAACATATCAATCAATCCTACATAAAAGGCTAAAACAGGAAATGGTAGACCTAGTTTACACTACAATCTAATATTATTTTGGAGAGTATTTGTAATTTACAGTAACCTAGGATGTAACCTGAGCGTGTATTTGCAATTTAAAGTAACGGAAACCAACTTATTTAGGTCACTCAAGTATTTACTACAATAATTTTTAATGTGGTACTATAACTTGCAAATAAAACTGCAGAACTGTCACAAAAAAAAATCATTTGTAAACTTTAAAGTACACATATATTTGGTGAGAGGGTGCAGTTCATTTGCAGTGTTCAGAAAATTATCCAGCATAACATCTTTTTCTGTATAACTTTTGTTTCATGATTAAAATGAAATGAAAAAAATTCAATAATTACAAGGTGTTGCAAACGTTTGCACTAAAATTTTCTTGAAGATATTCAAAACAAGGCTTTAAACAAGGAAGTCATTACAATAAATGTGCCCAAATATAAAACTTATACATATAACTGATGATTATAAAATTTTTTTTTACAAAAAATTTAATATCTGAGAATGAAAATAAACTTCAGAAGTTCCGAAATGTAATTACACAAATCCTTCTACATAAAAGATATGCAACATTGATTGGCCAGCTCACCTCATTGGCACAAATAACCTTAGAAAAATGGTATAGTTAAAATACTACACGACATATTTTTATTATTGTTAAAACTATGTAACCTGTACATAAACAAATAATTGAAATACATAAAAACTATTAAAGTAAGGCATAATTCACACTAATGAAAGCTATAACAAAGCAGTGAGTAAATATTTATATAAGTTAACAAAAAGCTGTAAAATAGTACCAAAGTATCCTGTCTTGTGAGTAGCACTAACGGAAATCTGCAGGTGCAAACAGCACTGTTTGCTTTTTAAACTCATAAGTTGTTTGCAACTGGAAAAAATTATTTAAGACATGTGAAATCAAAAATACAATCGCTGCAAAAACCAGCCAATCACAGCAACCTAATTTTTTATTCTCTTATTCTTAAAGACACGGATCGACTGGGAAAGTGTGACGAAGGCAAAGGCTGCCAGAATTCGGCGTCCACAGAATACGACAGGCGGGGAGGACCTCGTAAAGAAATCCTCGCTATCCTGGAAGAGAGGTTGATGGCCCTGATCTCATGGCGTGCTGCCACCGGTTTCAAAGAACCACGCGAGGGAGGTGTCGAGCTGCAGAGGGTGCTCACGCCAGCGTCCACCCCGGTGGCAGCACCTCGACAACACCATCAGCATTTACCTCGGAGGCAACGCCCACCGCAACACCACAACAAAGGTTACACCAATGGAACTTACCAACAATAAAATTACCTTACCACGGGAAACCTTACCATATATAGATCCAGACTTTTTTTGAAACAGACTTTTTTTACAGGCACCACAGATTCTAAATAATAATAGTTCTCAAGCGCAAGACACTACCTTCGCCCGCAACCACCACTCCTTCCAGCCAGTCTCGAAAGAGGCGCAGAACCGACGCAACCACTTCCACCTTCGAATCACCGGCAGCTGCTTATCAAAGACTGGAGGAGGAAAATTCTGCAGCCCGCCACAGTATCGCTCTGGCAATAGACATACTTGCTGCTGCATCAGAGCAGCAAGTTCAGGGAATGCGCGCAGTGGCGAACGCACTGAATGCTATAACTGCATCAATCTGCAATGTGTCGGGGAGGGATGTGTAATCAGGTTATATTTTTATAGGCTGTTCATGGTAAAGTAAGCACTCCTGAAATTTCCTACTTTAAGCTCGATCCATTTATATTCATCTGCCAAATAACATTACCACGCGAATTTCGTGTGGTACTGTCATTACTTAATAGTTCAATAGTCTGCTGCATATACTCGTGAGATGAACAAAAAGTAATAAAGATTGTCGTAGATGTCAATTTAGTTTGTGAGTACTGATTAAAGCTTATGTTTTTCTTTACTATTTACTTATGAATGCCATATTCTGTGTTCTACTTTCCTGAAGTCATAAGATATGTATACTTTTATTTATGCTGTTTATTTTAAGTTGCAGATGGGTTTGATATGATTCAACCTCTTTCTTGTTATTAGGACCATGCACAGGCAGCATTTAAACTTTTCCCCATTGTGTTATGGGAACAGCACTTTTTTAGATAATTGTGTTTCTTCCTTCATATAGGCAGACAATTTGTCTTCAACCATCATTAAATTACATAAGAAATTGTTTTTAAAATTATTATGACTACAATCACAGAAGATGTTATGCTTCTTTGAGTACTTTCTCATGACGTTATTTCATTTCAGTAGAATGTTGCACAATCTTATGTTCACACTGTATTCACTGCAGTTGTAAAAGTATTTGCGCACACATCTAAATTCTAACCGGAACAGTATATATGACTTAAAGTGCAAAAACCTCACAAATTACTAACCAGTTACGCTGGATTCACAACAGCGCAACAGGGGCGATGCAACAGACTGCCAGCCATTGAGAAGTCAGATCGGTTTGTTGCAGACGCAACATAAATGGCCAATGCTACTGGATTTTCAGCTCAGGAAATATTTATATTTGATTTGCATCACGTCCGCAACAAACGGGAAAACAGATCAGAAGTTCGTATTTCAAATATCTGCTATGCTGTGCAGTTGACAGCTAAGGTTTTCTATATTTTTTAAAACCTATGGAATTCTATAGGCGTTGTGACAATAATTGCACAAAAAAATTTTCACTGAAGAAAATGTAAATATTGAAATGCAGGGATGTCCTGAATAAATACTTGTTGGGCAATCACAAACACCAACCACTGGCTAAAAACTTGGTTGGCATTTATCAGTGGTACAAATACTGAATATTTACAGCCCGAAGACTGTTTTGTTGTACTTGCCGAAAATGTGTATTCGTAATAAAGGGAAATTTTTGTTGTCGCACCTGTGTTGTGCCCGTCAAGCATTACACTTGGCCGTCCTGTATGTACAGGCAGACGGTGGTGTTCTTTTCTGTTATTAATGGCTAAAACAATCGTCATAAAACTCGGTGGCTGAACCAAATTGCTCCGAATTCGTACAGCCTATTTCCACCATAATGTTCATCACTTATTGCAAGGGGTTTTCACATCTCTTAACACACATCACTTTTGGCTAATGTTCTTGGTACAAGAAAATTACTTTTAGGCTTATAAAATTTGAATGCCATCACCAACACGAGTGTTATCTCAGCGGAATACTTACAATACAAAACCTGTATTTACACTGTCAATGTAGGACCTGATTTCTCCCCAAAGTATTTAAATTAAAGACTTGTGGGAGTTAATGACTCACTGTTTATAACAACTCGTATGAACTGAACAGTTCACTAAGATGTTTTGTAACTGTCCTAACATTTCAATTAAACAATAATTGTTGCACTGCAGTATAAAACATATTTGTGACATTCTCCCCCTCCCAATACTAATGACATGTACACAGTTATTGTTAAACTGGTTTGTGGACAGTCATCATATAAATATGTGCATTAATTGAGGTTCTCAGAAGTGCAAAACAGTATGTGCAAATCTCTGTCAAATATTGTTAATTCCTTCCAAGTTTAGCAACATACTATCTCCAGGGTGGCATATCTTCCCAGGCAGTGGAATGCAAAGCCTTTTTGGGACAGCAAAGCATGTCTAATACACCAAGAAAAGCATTACAAACTGTATCACTCCAGTCACAACAAATAAAAAAAAGTCTTATTTATTACTGTAATAAATTCTTAATGTTTGGTGTTACAAATTATGTTATATCTACACTAACTTTTGCACTTATCTGCGTAAAATTAAAAGAAACATAATTACAGCAAAAATTAATTTTTAACTGTGTGTATAGTTTCACATTAAGGAATGGAAATATTTCTTGCTAACTTTTCTGTTCATTTATACTTTCAGTATTGCAGTCATTGCTGAAATATTTGATATATATAGTCACAGGCTTTCTTTTTTTCTGAAGGTTGATTTCAGGAGTGCTTCCTTTTGTGTAAACAGACTATAGTGTTTATTTCTTAATATATTTGTCAATTTTAATAAAGCCATAATTTTCACAGTATAGTCTGTTCGCGATTATTTCACAATTTGTAATTGAACCTTTGAAAAATCACCCCATGTATGATGTATTTGGTTTTCTCCTAAACATGCCATGCATCACAAGCATTTTATAATTGTGTTAACACAAAAGTACTTTAATTTTGGTGGTCAAATTGAATTTTTACTTATATTTAATTTATAAATTTTTATATTTCGTTTATAATTAATGTGAATAAAAACAGGGAGGAAATAGGTGCAGTGGTAATGCCTAGTAAGAAATAGTTCCTATGCAAAATGTTATTACATTGAGTTCATACAGACGTGGCGCGTTGTCCCTTTGGTGTAGTTTTATAGACTCGGTTAACCTTTATTTGCATGAGNATTGAGTTCATACAGACGTGGCGCGTTGTCCCTTTGGTGTAGTTTTATAGACTCGGTTAACCTTTATTTGCATGAGGCGGAGGAATATCCTGGAAGTAGAACTTTAGCAGCGTTTCAGGAAAGTTGGAAGTAACTGTGAATTAACTGTAGAGGTATCTTGTTTTATATTTCAAATATGCTGTACACTGTAAATAAACCTATTATAACTAGTGAAATGTTATCAATAAATAGGCCTACAATAAACAGGAGCNATTGAGTTCATACAGACGTGGCGCGTTGTCCCTTTGGTGTAGTTTTATAGACTCGGTTAACCTTTATTTGCATGAGACGGAGGAATATTCTGGAAGTAGAACTTTAGCAGGGTTTCAGGAAAGTTGGAAGTAACTGTGAATTAACTGTAGAGGTATCTTGTTTTATATTTCAAAGATGCTGTACACTGTAAATAAACCTATTATAACTAGTGAAATGTTATCAATAAATAGGCCTACAATAAACAGGAGCNTATGCTGTACACTGTAAATAAACCTATTATAACTAGTGAAATGTTATCAATAAATAGGCCTACAATAAACAGGAGCAGTAAAAGGTAGACGCCTTGTTCAAGACTTAAGGGATGGGGCAGGGGGATGATATGTTATTTCAAAATATAACTGAACATTCTCTTTTAAACAAATAATATTCTATTCATCTTAGCAGGTAGTAAATGAACACACCAAATCATTATAATATTTATCATAAGTGTACAATGGGGAGAAATCAAAATAAATGATACAAACTTGTTCTCTGGAGACGACTTCTTTATAAACTGAAGTTAAAGTAGATAAGGTTGTGGCTGTAGTTCTATGCTTCACAAAACCATTTTGGCTTTTTAGAAGTTTGATTTTTAAATAAATATATATATATGTTTCTGTATTAATTTTTTTTAAATTTNACCATTTTGGCTTTTTAGAAGTTTGATTTTTAAATAAATATATATATATGTTTCTGTATTAATTTTTTTTAAATTTTTTAGGTTTGAAACTGGTATATATATTTTATTTAAATATGAACGATTGTTTGTACAGGATTGTACATTTATTAAAAAATTAAAACTAATTAGGCTTGTTTACAATCTACTATGATTACATAATTGCAAATNCAGGATTGTACATTTATTAAAAAATTAAAACTAATTAGGCTTGTTTACAATCTACTATGATTACATAATTGCAAATTATGTGTGAAATAGAGAATTACTTTCCAATATATTCCTGGGTGCATTGAAGTATCCGGTAATTGTGTTTTTGTAATAATACAACTTACCATGTGAGTAAAATAAGAATTAAATACAGTTACTGTGTAATTAAGGTGGGTGTAATACAGATATTACCAAGAGGTATTTGTTGTATTCTAATTTTAATTTCAATCTAGATAGATTCAAGTTTTGGGTGTGTGTAGTTGTCATTTTGTGAGAGAAACTAATCCATTGTAAGTTAACTGATGATTTTGGGTGATGCAGACTCAAATTTGAAAATTACAATTCCACTACATTATTTTCCAATTTCAATTACCTCAATAAGAAGGTTNGTGATGCAGACTCAAATTTGAAAATTACAATTCCACTACATTATTTTCCAATTTCAATTACCTCAATAAGAAGGTTCACAAATTTATTACTCTAATGTATGTTACGCTACTGGTAATTATACCATATATAGTTAATGTTCAGATGTACGACTAGTAGGAAAATTAAGAAAACCCTTCCCTTATGTAACCTTGCATTTGCATTGTAACAGCCGGAGCCCCGAACCTTCAGATNGTGATGCAGACTCAAATTTGAAAATTACAATTCCACTACATTATTTTCCAATTTCAATTACCTCAATAAGAAGGTTTACAAATTTATTACTCTAATGCATGTTACGCTACTGGTAATTATACCATATATAGTTAATGTTAAGATGTACGACTAGTGGGAAAATTAAGAAAACCCTTCCCTTATGTAACCTTGCATTTGCATTGTAACAGCCGGAGCCCCGAACCTTCAGATCTGCTTTCTTCTTTTACCCTTATTTTCGTAAAGTACATTGTTATAAATCTACATCCATGAGAGAGTTAATGGTTAATGAAAAAAAAACACTGCTTGATTGCCTATAAATACTTTGATTTGTTAATACAGCATTAAATATATTTAATTTTCATGCACAATTATAAATCACTTGTTATTTCAGATGAAATGTAGAATTTGAATGTAGGGAGATGTAATGTACAGTAGTTTTAAAGCATGCTCAAATTAATACTGTCTCAATGAAGACGTGCTTGTGTAAATGGTTGCGTGTAAAGATAAATATTTGCTTGTGTGACGAGAGGTTGTTATGTATATCCAAAAGGTAGCGCTTTGGTTTCCAAAAGTTCTGTGATATAACTATGCACATGAAAAGCACTTGCATACGAATGCGTCCTTTCTATATTATAACCGCTTTTAATAGTAATTTCAGGGCTGTAGCTAGAATGGGCATGGGGGTTGTTACCCCACCCCATTCCACAAAATTCTTTTAACAAATGTAAAATCTATTATATACAAAACCTTTGATTATGAACAGAATATGTTTATATATTGTTTATACTCCAAACTCTAAAGAAAATTCAAACCAATGGTTTATACGTAGTCTCACTGATTGAAATTCAGGAATTAGGTTGGAAGTTTGGAAGTGAGTGGACATATGTATTTATGTAATAGATAATTAATGTCGATATGTAAAATGTAAATGGTATTTCAATAGTTTAATTTAAGTAACAAATACTTTTGTTCAAAAGTAAGCAATTATTGTTTTTGGAAAAGTTCAAATTTGTGTGTGCTTAAACACTCCTCCAAAGCTNCTTGTGTAAATGGTTGCGTGTAAAGATAAATATTTGCTTGTGTGACGAGAGGTTGTTATGTATATCCAAAAGGTAGGGCTTTATTTCCAAAAGTGCTGTGATATAACTATGCACATGAGAAGCACTTGAATACGAATGCGTCCTTTCTATATTATAACCTCTTTTAATAGTAATTTCAGGGCTGTAGCTAGAGTGGGCATGGGGGTTGTTACCCCACCCCATTCCACAAAATTCTTTTAACAAATGTAAAATCTATTATATACAAAACCTTTGATTATGAACAGAATATGTTTATATATTGTTTATACTCCAAACTCTAAAGAAAATTCAAACCAATGGTTTATACGTAGTCTCACTGATTGAAATTCAGGAATTAGGTTGGAAGTTTGGAAGCGAGTGGACATATGTATTTATGTAATAGATAATTAATGTTGATATGCAAAATGTAAATGGTATTTTAATAGTTCAATTTAAGTAACAAATATTTTTGTTCAAAAGTAAGCAATTATTGTTTTTGGAAAAGTTCAAATTTGTGTGTGCTTAAACACTCCTCCAAAGCTNTTTTTGTTCAAAAGTAAGCAATTATTGTTTTTGGAAAAGTTCAAATTTGTGTGTGCTTAAACACTCCTCCAAAGCTTGTGTATCCCCCCTCCCCCCTTTTCAAAGAAATAGAGAAAATTCTTGAGTGTGTTCAGTTTCATACAGTTTTATTTCCATCGTACATNCCTCCCCCCTTTTCAAAGAAATAGAGAAAATTCTTGAGTGTGTTCAGTTTCATACAGTTTTATTTCCATCGTACATCTGCTTCTGCCACATTTCTTAGCAGCTTATTGAACACCCTTGTGCTTTTAAAATTACTTACATGACTAAAATGTTGGTAACTTTCTAAATTTGTAGGGCCAATTGTGTATTCAAAACAGTGTCCCTCTAAAGATATATTAGGGCAGAATTCATAGTGAGCATATTTGAGCAATACTTGAAACATACTTTTCTTATAGTATTGCTTATTTAAATAGCTTGATGCACTACTTCAAATAAGTTGTACTTGTTATGATTTCATAGTAAATAAAATAAGTTTAAATTATTTCTGGAATATTCATAATCACACCAGCATGACTTATCCACGTATGAAAGTAGTTCATGTCTGCTTCGTTGCGGACCTAGGCATTGAATATTTCTACTACGACTATGTTATTCACGACATATTTTCATTCCAAATGTTATTTCTATCAAAAATTGACAAACAAAAATGTAATGTAGATAATTGCACGGAACAAACGGAAAAATTAAAATCTTACACGCTTTGATATGAAAACATAACCTCTCGTAGTAACATTTGTGCATCATTGGNCGGAAAAATTAAAATCTTACACGCTTTGATATGAAAACATAACCTCTCGTAGTAACATTTGTGCATCATTGGTTTTACTTACTAGGATGATTTTGAACAATTTGTATATGAAGTACTTTAATGTTCTTATTTGTAATGCAGTCGCAGGTTCAGGTGTTTAACAAGAAAATAGCATCACGTTTTTATATAAATATGTCGTACATTCAGATTCAACAAGAAAACAGCCTTTGGTTTTTAAATAAAAACAATCGCAGATTAAAACTCTTCACGAAAACCAACAGATTTAACGGCTATAATGGTGAAATATTCATTACTCAGAAGCGGACTGATTGTTATACCTTATGTACAATTTAAAATTTTTCTTTTATGCTGACAAAAGGCCAATCAGGATATCGCAATATAAATTTTAGTACACAAAATACGGTCACTGTGTAATTTCTAATACAGGAAAGTGCTCAAACCAGCAGGTTATGATTGAATGTGCTTTTTTACGAGTACTGAAACCGAGTTTATGTTGGCACGTCGCTAGCATGAGATGCGAGCAAGCATTTTCACGATTGATAACGTTCGCGGAATGATGATTATTAACGCTGGATAGAAATATCCAGGATTCTATTACCACAAGGTCTCTTTCTTAGCTTGTAAATCAGCTGAGATGTCATTGAAACAACATTAAAATTACAATATACATATTTATTTGTCAAGTGTGGAGGTCGTGTAAATTTTTTTTTTCACCGCTGCTAACAAACGTTTGGGAAAATATTATATTACACATGAAACAAACACGTTTTTATTGCACACACAGTTATTTTTACTTAGAATGTGTGACAAAACAAATTAAAGTGATTCCAGTAACAAACGTAACATAAGTATTTATTTCACCTGGGTGACTGCTGTAAATAAATTGGCAATTTTATCTGTTATGATGGTACTGATAGTATATAAATACTTATTTGGATACTCAATAAAGTAAAGATTGCTTTGAACAAATTACACTTTTATAAGAATTACTTCGTCAAGAAGCTGTTTATGAATTCATTGCTGAAATAAGTAATGCTTAACGAAGAAGCATTACTTCATGAAGTAAGACGTATGTGCCAAGCAAGTCTTAGACTATGGATTCCAGCCCAAGACTCGCAGCATAAATTCAACTTTGCTGGTTCGTACAGTGTAACGAAAAACAATGCTATAAGAAATAAGTGATAGCCAGTACTGTAACTACCTTTTCAAACACTAATCATTAAATGTTTAGTTAAAGCTTACAAGCAGGCCGCTAGGCTACCAAAAATATGTAAAAGAACGATAAGTACTAGAGTATTTAAATTTCTGTCCTTTTACATAAACTTTAATCATTAAATGTGCACATTGCATTTTACTGTTTTACAAATAGCGTAGGAATATGGCATGTTGCACGTATTAGTGGTATTTAAATTCAAACACATCGGTTGCAGATGTATGGTTCAGAACAACTCATCGCAGTCCGAAACCAGTAACGTTTTAAGCCTTGTAACAGCTTTAAAATTTTGTTTGATGTTGCTGGTTCAATTTAATAAAATGAATTTGATGTAAATGGCAAAATTATTGATCTGAAATAAATACTTTGCTGTTATAATAATAATTATTTTACTCTTCACTGGCCATTTATCTTTGACATAATCTAACTTTATTAGCTAGGTCATGAAACCGCAAGTCCCCAGGGCTGATGAACTCCACATGCACTGAAATTTTCATCAACTGACAAATAACATTAGGTAAATGCCCTGCAAGAGTAAACTTTAAAGAAACCTACCACATGACTAAAAATTATGTATAATGCTTGAGTCACCTTCTCTTTTGTATTTGTAAAAAATCCTGATTTGTAAGTGCGCTCTATATTTATGTATTTCACATATGCTACTTGTGTTGGGTACATACATATGTGCATAGTAACATACATGTACACACACAGAAAGTGCAAATAAAANGGGGAGATATTGCTTCCTTATAAAAAATGTGGCAACATTATATTTGTTTTGGCTTATGAAGTGTGTAAAACGAGGAGATCACCTGATGTTCCAAGTTTAGTCAGAAATTACAAACATCCCTTGAGCTATGGGAACCGCACACTTCCTTTGTTTTGGTAATGACAGACCTTTACAATTGCATGCTTCACTATAAATGTTGTAATATATGAAAAAAGAGTACTATCAGCATTTATATTTCTCAGTACATTCTCATTAGACTACTTAATTAGTACATGTAGCGATATACATCAAATTACTTGCTGCTTATCAGCTCGAGGCACTGGTAGTTAAGAGTACATTACATTAACAGTTCCAAACTTCTGTATTATTGTTTTCTCTTTCAAAAGATGGAGTATCTGGATATAATTTCTATTCATCGACATATTAACAAAATTGTTCGAAAGTGCAGTTTTGCCCAATTTATAAATTATGCAGTTAACAAGGCGAGACATTAAGTCACCCAGTTTGACAACATGTCGATAAAAATTGCATTTTCTCCTCTACTTGTTTGGGCTGGTGGGTTTTAGGGAAGGTTGACCTGACCCCATGGTACGACCATTGTTTAAAGCAAGGTGGAACTACAATTTACAGTACTAACAAAAGTTACATTGGTAATGCTGCTTTTATTACAAAAGGAATATATTTACATAGATATACATTACCAACCAATAAACCACGGAAAAATCATTTTTTTAAAAATACTTTTATATAGTCCTTTGTAATACAAATTGCAAACACGCTTGTATGATCACGGAAAACGTTTTGTTAAATACATTGAAGNTTATATAGTCCTTTGTAATACAAATTGCAAACACGCTTGTATGATCACGGAAAACGTTTTGTTAAATACATTGAAGGTAACTTACTTATAGACAATAGCACAAAGAATGACATGTAATACATTAAATACTAACCAGATCTTTCCTTTTGGTAGGGGCATTTTCATCTTTAGGAGTGGTGGCATACTATTCCCAAACATTTGGAAAATATTATCCGTACCAAGATGCTTTCGTCCGTGAATGAGAAGTCGCACAGTTCACGTGTAGGTTGTAAATGCATTTATGCCAAGGTGTAAAATATGCACGTGTTTTGAAATACGTACTTATGTTATTGTCATACATGTAAACTATCTTGCATAAACCACTTCTTAAGCAATTAAAATATAGGTTATACACAAATGGTTCAAAGGCTCTGATTTTATTGAATAAATAACTTTTTGAGTAGTAAAAAGTTTTTTTTTTAAAACCACCTTTCGTACCACTACAGTTATTACAAAAATCAGAAAATAATTTGCCTGTTGTATTTATNTTATATAGTCCTTTGTAATACAAATTGCAAACACGCTTGTATGATCACGGAAAACGTTTTGTTAAATACATTGAAGCTAACTTACTTATACACAATAGCACAAAGAATGACATGTAATACATTAAATACTAACCAGATCTTTCCTTTTGGTAGGGGCATTTTCATCTTTAGGAGTGGTGGCATACTATTCCCAAACATTTGGAAAATATTATCCGTACCAAGATGCTTTTGTCCGTGAATGAGAAGTCGCACAGTTCACGTGTAGGTTGTAAATGCATTTATGCCAAGGTGTAAAATATGCACGTGTTTTGAAATACGTACTTATGTTATTGTCATACATGTAAACTATCTTGCATAAACCACTTCTTAAGCAATTAAAATAAAGGTTACACACAAATGGTTCAAAGGCTCTGGTTTTATTGAATAAATAACTTTTTGAGTAGTAAAAATTTTTTTTTTAAAACCACCTTTCGTACCACTACAGTTATTACAAAAATCAGAAAATAATTTGCCTGTTGTATTTATTTTGTAACTATCCCAAAAAGGCCTTATTGTATACTAAATACACTGCATTTAATAATGGTACCACTAATTGCAAACAAGGAGTGTCATTTGCTCCCTCAGTTTGATGAACTGATTTAATAACTGTGGACGTCAGTTACACTTGAAAATTGGGGCTCATTACTGTGTTTAGTAACATATTACATGGTAATAAAAATGGTAATAAAAATTACACTGCTTTTTCACAGTGCCAAATTAAGTTTTATTGGTGTTGCTACTATTGTTTACAAACAAATTCATAACTACCAATTCTTTTACACAGTATGAATTTAATAAATAATGATCAATAATGTATTTTAATGGTAAGGAACTAAAGTGATACTTAATTTTCCTACATAATGGCAACACACTGATGAGGAGTTACTGACATTTAATTACAACTAAAGTAAAATGTACTACACCACAACCAAGATATTAAAATTTTTTTTTAGAAATTTCTCTTTTTCAAGGAAGATAACTTCTTAACAATTCAAAATCATCTTTATCTTTTAGATCATAACAGTACATTTCTCAACACATCCATGAAAATCTGTCATAGGTGATTTACTGCACTGCATAAAAGATCATATGCTTACATTTTGATGGAAAAGTTCTTATCACAAATATAATTTCTTAAAATTTCAAAGCCCAAAAGAAATTACCAAAGGTNTACATTTTGATGGAAAAGTTCTTATCACAAATATAATTTCTTAAAATTTCAAAGCCCAAAAGAAATTACCAAAGGTACTGCGAGCGAAGAGGTTTGGGCGGCTCTTAACATCGAGGTATTGAGAGCCGATGAGGGTGAAGCGAGGAGTATGAAGCAGCACCGGAATGAAGGGGCGCAGGAAACTGGAGATCTCAGAGAAAACCCACAGACCAGCTGCATCGTCTGGCACGATTCCCACAAATCCAAGGAGCAACCCCGTCGGGAATCAAACCCGGTTCGCCTACGTGGGAGTAGAGTAGTCTAACCACTACACCACTGTGGCTCCAGCAAAGAAACTGATAGAAATGACTGAATCTCGAAACTTAAATTAAACACGTTGCAAAATAATGTTGCCAATTCAAAATTTCTCCGGAAATGATTCACAGGGAAAATACAAATTATTCAAAATGTGCCTCACGTTTCTTTTTTTTTTCCCCCCGTCACGTAATCATGTGTTCATTGGGTGATATAAAACTTGCACGAGTAACCCATGGTGCTTAACAATATACCATTAAAAAATATTTAAGTGGTATTGTAATAAAATGACTGTTTCTTATTGGGCCTTAAGAAACTGGTACTGCTTAACTCGTGCAAAGAGTGTGTGATTGGTGATTTTGAACTAGATTTATGTATCATAATACAAATGGCTTTATTTTATANAACTCGTGCAAAGAGTGTGTGATTGGTGATTTTGAACTAGATTTATGTATCATAATACAAATGGCTTTATTTTATACTGTGCTATTCTACATGGCCGCTGATGATAACGCTTCAGTCAGATGCCTTTAAACTCTCTAACATAATCCAGTACTCAACGTTAAATGGTTTCTCTACACTGTCCAAGTTTAGAATGAATACCTGGTTTCTAGGCTGCTTGCATAGAAGTAGCTACATTTTCAATCTTTTCCAGACACAATGTAACATCATGTGCAATTCATTACATCGACTACAGGATTAAGGAGCATCAGTAAAAAAACAAATCCATTTAACGTAAAGTCAGTCTTATGTGATACGGGGCTGTGGTAAGGGTAAACTTATGCCTCGTGCACCACTGGCTAAAGACTCAAGACACTGAACCGACAGACAATGTATTCATTCTGTGGTATGCAAGTCTTAATGTCGCGCACTGTCACAAAACATTTTTAATAGGAATTCTCCATGGAAGCTCTAACCTGGTATGTTTTTACATTCAATAACNAACTCGTGCAAAGAGTGTGTGATTGGTGATTTTGAACTAGATTTATGTATCATAATACAAATGGCTTTATTTTATAATGTGCTATTCTACATGGCCGCTGATGATAACGCTTCAGTCAGGTGCCTTTAAACTCTCTAACATAATCCAGTACTCAACGTTAAATGGTTTCTCTGCACTGTCCAAGTTTAGAATGAATACCTGGTTTCTAGGCTGCTTGCATAGAAGTAGCTACATTTTCAATCCTTTCCAGACACAATGCAACATCATATGCAATTCATTACATCGACTACAGGATCAAGGAGCATCAGAAAAAAAAAAATCCATTTAACGTGAAGTCAGTCTTATGTGATACGGGGTTGTGGTAAGGGTAAACTTATGCCTCGTGCACCAGTGGCTAAAGACTCAAGACACTGAACCGACAGACAATGTATTCATTCTGTGGTATGCAAGTCTTAATGTCACGCACTGTCACAAAACATTTTTAATAGGAATTCTCCATGGAAGCTCTAACCTGGTATGTTTTTACATTCAATAACNGCGCACTGTCACAAAACATTTTTAATAGGAATTCTCCATGGAAGCTCTAACCTGGTATGTTTTTACATTCAATAACTACATTTTTATACTGTACCAGTTGGAAAACAAGTACCTGTAGTTAACTATGTTTGTCTTACAGTTAAAGAAATTTTTAGCACAGAATATTTATACCTAACATGAACATGAGATTGAGCACACCTAGTCTCAATGCAAACATTTTAATGTATGATTATTTATACACATCATCTACCAATCTATTCATATTGGCTCACTGGCCATGGGCCATGGCACAACCTCCATCTGTGTTACTTGTATCACATCCAGACATCAATACTAGCATATTACAAGTTTTTAACATCATGGAAACAGTAAAATTCAAAAAAGTATACATTACGTGCCTTATCAAAATGTACATTACGTGTGTAAAGGTCAAGCCAAACCACGTCGTTACATAACCAAAACATACATAATATTGTCTCGTTCACTACTCTCTAACCTGGCTTTCAGGGTTCAAATTTGATTCTATAGCTACAATTGCGAACAATACCTGCAACAAAAATAATCTTTTAACTACCCAAATGATGATCATACTTGTTTATGTTTTGTTGAACATATTTAATTTTCGATTTCAGGTAGATAAGACAAATATCCTTAAAATATTGCAATTCTACACATTTTGTAAAACAGACAACCCTATTCATGACAGCTGTTTGAAAATATGATTACTTTGTTTTATGAGGTCCAGTTAACATATGGCGATACAGATGAGTTATTATCACAAATAGTGTACAACCAAACACACAAGTTCGAGAGCAATTAATTTATATCTGTACAATGCTGTTTAAGCCCACAGTAATTAACTTATTTTAGAGTATTTTCACAATTTGTGCACCAAGTTACAAAACTTTTTGTCGCACCATAGATTTAAAGATAAAATTTTTGGTAACTNTATTTTCACAATTTGTGCACCAAGTTACAAAACTTTTTGTCGCACCATAGATTTAAAGATAAAATTTTTGGTAACTGAAAATGTGATGATTGTGAATACATTGTTTGCTTGCTGACATAAAATGTACGTTGAGATTGAAAGATATGGGCAGTGGTCTTAAGCATCAATGAAAGTGAAGTATGGATGGAGTAGCTGTGGAATAATAAAGNGTATTTTCACAATTTGTGCACCAAGTTACAAAACTTTTTGTCGCACCATAGATTTAAAGATAAAATTTTTGGTAACTAAAAATGTGATGATTGTGAATACATTGTTTGCTTGCTGACATAAAATGTACGTTGAGATTGAAAGATATGGGCAGTGGTCTTAAGCATCAATGAAAGTGAAGTATGGATGGAGTAGCTGTGGAATAATAAAATTAGGGTAGCAGAAGTAGGTTGAGAAAACGCACAGGCCATCTGCTAGATCCAGCATATTTAACAAATGCAAAAATTCACGTTTATCCTTGTTGGGATTGAATCGCTATTTAGGTGGGAAACAAGTTGTCCGTCCTGTGAATCTGCAGTTGGCAATAGTAAATAATCAACAATAAGTCTTAAGACAGGCATTCCAACTAGGATAGTTAGTGGAAGTATGCACAATTACATTACAATGACGACACAATTGCATTCGTGTTTAATCTAAAAACTGTGTGAAATGCTTATATTTGCATCATAAACTAACAAAACTTTGCCCAAGTTATTGTACAATCAAAGTTGCACAATAATGTGTACTTCGGCACATAAAAAAACTGGCATGTAATACATTATTATATTGTGTGTTATGCTTGAATATGTTAATATTCGAGGATTGCAGGCTGGTATAAAAGCCAAACCCTTTGGGCTATGGTGAAGTTTCATGTCGAGGCCCATAGGCTGGCGATGTTTGCAAAGGATAATGTGACATCACATTGTAATGATGCAGTAATAATAATAATTATCGGGATACTTGGTTCATTTTCTTTAGTTTTTCGAGGCTTCGTAATATTCAATCGGGAATCAAAGTTATTGCCGTGGTATAATGTTTATCGAGCATACGTTTGCCTTATCGGAAATTGTAGTTTTCAGTTAGTGTCAGCATTTGTCGACAGAAGCTTACCAACATGAGTAGACAGTTTTTGTTCTGGAAACTTTGCCCTATATGGTTACGTTTTGGTACTCTGGGGCGAGGAGTGGGAGTAGGCATGGGTGCTTATACGCTGTGTGACAGAAAACGGACAACGGCATACAGTAGACAACCAGCTCCCTAAGAAGATGCATCGGGCGTGGCAAGTATCCCCCACACCGGCAAACTTTATACTACTCAATTATTTCCGCCGGTGTGGGAGGTCGCTAGGTGAAGTTCCTCTTGCGATGCCAGTTTTCAAGACGTGAATGATCAATAAACTGCTGTGGTGTTGCTTCTGTTTCTTTCCTTGTTTGTCTGTGAAACTGTTCGTGTGACTCTGCAGATTTGAAGATTAAATGTGAACTGTTTCATTTGAATGATAAATAAAAGTACAGAGTAAATATAAACCGAAACTTGACTTCATTTTTTGGCGCCTTAAAAGATTCATGTTTCTACCAATTGAGCTAACTGAGTTGTAATTTCCTGTACAATTTCTGGTGGGCGGAACGTTACAACATCCTAATGTTGATAAGTAATAAAATACATGAGCAATGTTGCAATAAATAAACCAACACCCATATTGCAACCTGCTAATGTTTACTATTTTTCTTCAATGCAATATATACAAGCTTAAACATTGCTTGCAAAAGTGAGGAATTATCATAACGGACCATAATAATGACTTCACTAGTGAAGCCTTGACATGATCAACGTAATCAAGCATAACACACAATATAATGGTGTATTATATGGGAGTTTTTTTGTGTGCCAAAGTACACATTATTGTGCAACTTTTATTATACAGTCAATTGATTCCAGTGGCTCTTAACATTGAGGCCTTGATGGGACTGCATTAATTTTCACAGAAGGAGTAAGCAGGAAAATCCAACTATCACAGAAACCAGACAATCTCTGATACTTGGCGATAACTTTTTATATCATTCCAATCAATCAACATAACCCGACAAAATTATTCAAAAGATTTTAAAAACAGGTAGCAATTGTATTACAAAATATTACTTTTCATGTGAGTAAAAAGTTATATATTCACACGACAATTCGCTGAAAATTGTAACGTTGAGTTATTTGGCTGTGATTTTGTAACTGACGATCGGTTTTAAAAGTTCTGTGTGTGTTATCACAACATGTGTTTACTGATACTGCAATGAAGCGAACCGTACATGCCAGCTGTCGGTGGACATATGAACCTAAGTTCAACATATGCATATAATCATTGGTTCAATGCCTCAGATGGTTGAAAAATTAAAACATCAGACCGTGTTGCTTACTGCTTGCATTAACTTACGTAATAAGTGCAATAGTTATAAACGTAAATACATTACTAAATATTGTTTACAAAACACAAAGAAACTGAATTAATTTGCTGTTAATTCATCATTATTCTTTCAGTAAGACACTGATAGGTAGAACTACTTTCCATAAGTCGCTGGCGAACACCTTTCTCTTTGAATAATATGCAGTAATAGGCAGTGATGTTTGAAGTTATACTTATTTTGGCGTTGATGGTAAAAGTTTAGTATGCAAAGGCAGTTGCGCGCACACAGTGTAACGAAATTCGACAGTGAACATTGCAATCAAGTAGATAATACATGCTGTTACTTAACCAGCATTTGAGGTTATGCGTGTATCGTTGTATAGTAAAATTTTGAAAGTGTTTTCAAGTATTTGAGGTTATGTGCAAAAATTTTATTTTAGTCACGCCAAAGAAGTATAACTTCTAACGTGCATACATAAGTACACGCACCCCCATTTTTTTTTCTCAAAAAATTGATTTCGAAAGTGCTTGCATTGCTGTGAACAACATTTATGTGTATATATACATGTGTGTTTTTCTGTGTGTATGCATGCAGAGAAAGGGTGTTTTTTCTGTCATATCATACACATTTGCACACACACATTCTCACACACACACACTCACACACTCTATCACACACACACTTACTTTTCAATGCGAATACATTTTCATTTTAAGTAGAGGTGGCTAAAGAAAAAGAGTATGGTAACAGTTAAGTTGATATTTATTATTATCAGCACTACACCACCTTAATAGTATTAGCACTGCCACATGCAAAACAATTTTTATCTCCTACTCATCAGAAATCTGAATGTAAAGTCACATACAAGGCAGAACAATTATAATATTATATTATTTAAAGTGGTTCAGAGTAAAAACCCAGCAATGCTTCATGCACCTGAGGTGTTTTTTTTCTCTTTTGAAATTGGCTTTTGCCGTTAAATAAGAATATGCAAACAGTGAACAGCAAATTAAATTACATATTTGCAGTGTTTACTTTATTGACAAGTGAATATTTGATTGACAAGTGAATATTTAACGTGAGTAACATATCCTCTTACTGTTTGGATACAAAGGCTTAGCAGTTAACATGACGGGAGTCTCCCACAGGCAGAGAATATGCAACCTGTGCTGGCCCTGCTCACAAGACAGGCAATGAGCCATCACGTGAACACAACCTACAAGGTTGCGTGCAAAAATCGAAGTAAATAACTTAATTCCTTTTAAAACATCAGAGAATCAATATTTTGACATTGAAACGAGCTCCAGCCTGTGTCCAAGTTAAAAACGTGGCTGTCGGCAGGGATTTTCCCCAGACTGGTTTCAGCAGCACTCGGTTAGCGAAAAGGAGCGTTTATCGCAGGTTATGTAAAAGTGGCTACGACACAAAAGTCGTTGCCAGCTGCAGAAATAAGTTAGATCACGAATGCAACAAACATCTACAGCAATTTAAAGTTTACAAAGTTGCAACTCTATAAACAGCGACAGACTGCAAAAGTAGAAGTAAAAATAATGTAATTAATGACGCAATCTGTATTCTGAATTCAAAGACATAAGGATTGTTACCCATTTAACGAACACTAATTAAAAGTAATCCAATTGTGAGCAGGGAATAAGGAAATGCTCCAATTAACACTGGACTGGCAGGTAGGACTCAATGTTTCGTTGAAAGCAAGGTCATTAGCAACGGAGCAACTTTCTACAACAAGAAGAAATAGGGAAGGAAGCTGTCACTGCCTGTAGTAAGTACCCATCCCAGCATTCACCTGAAGTGATTTAAAGATAACATGGTAAATATAATTCAGGATAGCTGAACCGGGAATCAAAACAGAGTCCTCTCGAATGCGAGTCGAGTGACTTACCACAGCATCACTTCACTTGGTTCCAACAAATATGGACCATGAAAACACTAACTACTGGGTCCTACATGAGCAGACTTGAGCATCGCATACAGCAGCGAGTGGAAATCTGCAGTAACATGTTGGTTTTATGCTGGAATCACAATAGCGCGACAGACGTGACGTGAATAGAATAATTTTCTAGCGAATCAGGACTAAGACATTTGTGACGTCAACGCGAAAAAAATTGCGAGTGCGACAAGATTTCAGAATACAAAATATTTATAATTTATTTGCGTCGTGGGTGCGACAGGTGTGTAAATTGGTGTAACCGGCCATATTTTTGGTTCTTAAGTTATACACGCACTCTTATTTACCACATTAATAAGCAAAGCAATGCATTTTTATACGTAGATGTTATTAGTCATATATTCATGCTCAAAGTACCAGGAATCAAAATAATTTTTTGAAAGTATAGAAAAATAAGAAAACCATGAAAACATTAGACAAGAAACCATTTATAAAGATTATTTTAAAATGTTGATCACGAGGCGGTAAAATCTAGTGTCCACATTAACGTGAAATTTTGTTGTCACGTCGTATCTGTCGCGCTATTGTGATTCCAGCATTAAACACAATGCAAGTGTGTAAAAAATAGACATTTGTCAGTTGATCGGAAATGTTCTCTGGCATTAGTATGCTGAACCCCACAGAGGAAAATTAAATAAAAAAAATATGAGTGAAGGCGAGGTATAGGCCATTCACGGTTACTTCCAAATTTTATGAACCCCTACAAAAGTTCTACTTTCGGGATATTTATCCACCTCATGCAAACTGAGTATAGAAAATTACTCCAAAGGGACAACACACTGTATTCATGCGCACTCAGTGAAATGCTATTTTGCACAAGAACTGTTTCTTACTAGGAGTTGCCAACACACCTATTTTTTTACTATTTTTATTCATATTAATTGGAAATGAAATATATACATATAGATAAAATATAAGTAAAAGTTCAATTTAACCAAAAATACAATACTTTTATGTTAGCTTAAGTACAAAAAGTTTGTGATACATGATATTTACCAAACCACCAAGCACGTCATACATGGGGTATATTTTTCAGAGGTTTGATTCAAAAAGTGTGAAGAAACTGCGAATAAACTATAAAATTTGGCTCTGCACTCATTTCACATGTTGCTTTATACAAGATACTTACCACAATTGCTATGTTGTGCGAAACAGCGCAAGCATTAACAATTTTTGCTGCCTTCAGAGGTCTATAATGAAGCACCCTGTCTTTCAGGAGGCATCGAAACTGTCCCTTTGGAACACCGTTGCACCGCTCCACGCAATTCCTGACCCATGCCATGCTTTCTGTGTAGCGATACTCTGGCGAGCCTGGAGGTGCGTTCAGCACTGTAGTCAACAACCATGGTTCAAGGGGGTAACCAGAACCCCCAAGAAACAAAGAAGTATGAAATCAGTGCCTTAATAGCAGAATTCAGTGTGCAAAGAGCAATATTTGAATTATGCATGACCCACCCTTTTACTTAAGTATGGTTTTCCACCCATAGTGCCAAAAACAAATCCTACTTATTTCGATAACGTGAAGTAAGATTTCACAAAGGCATTACTCAAAGTACTGTTCATTACCTCATTTTCCAAAAATTGTAATCAACGAAGCCTTGATTATTTATTTATTTATTTAAGTGGTTCATAAAGTCTGCCTTATTGCGGCGTTAAGAAGTGATCATTTAAGTTACGACTTGGTTATACAGTGTATAGACCTGTTATACGTAATATTTTGTTCAAGATTTTTGCCAGAAACTGACTTATTTTGGAAAATAACAACTGACAAAACCAGACTGGAAAGTAAATACTCACAATATCATGAATTAATATTTCTGTGGAAGGGAAGTGTGAAGAATTTGAAATATTGATAGGTGACAAATTTTAAGATGACCATAACATTTGTATATCAGCACTAAGATTCTTTTAATGTTACTCTTATTTGTTGCATGATAGCATTCATGTTTAACAAGTGAACAGTTAGATTTGAAGAAAAAAACAATTACAGAAAAAAAAAACTATAACATCTAGGAAAAGCAATGTATTTTATAAATATTTATATTAAATTTTTATTACATCAACCCTATTCCATTTTTCCACATACCCAAAAATTTGGCAACGTAAAACGCACAACAGCCAATTTTTGTAATTTGTTTACCTCTGAAGCTGACAAAACATAAAAAAAAAAAAAAAAAAAAATGCATAAATCTTGGTATACAAATCTGGGTCACTTTAATATTTAATTTTTAAAAACTACCAACAAGAATGTGTCCAAAGCCAGCTAGGTTAGGATTGAACGTGTTCACGATACAAGTACTGAAATAGTGGTTATAATGACACAAGGTAGCACTATAAGTGAGCTTTAAAATGTCTCATATTAGTATTTGCAACAAAATCTCGTAGCTGAATTTGTAAATGTTCATGTCATGTAGTGTGTAGAACATATTTTTAAATTGATGTGTTTATGTACCATTCAGTTCAGGCCAATAAAACACTAATTGAATAATAATGTAACACATTACGCCAACATGTCTATTATACACATATGAATATTTCATACATAACATGCATTAAAAATAAGTACTCAAATTATGACTTAGTAATAAAAAATAACGCATGAACATAAATATTTATACCAACCGGAAATGAAGTGGATGTTTTGCGTTGTGTTAGTATTGCTGGTAATCATAAAGAATAGACTTCTCCAAAAATCAGGAAAATAATACCTGCAAATGTTATATATGGTTATTACTAATCACACTTAATACGAATTTGAGTGGGGATTCAAGTAATTTGCAGTATATTCACGATAGATAAATCACAGGGGTAGATGACCTTACATGAGCTTACATCAAGAATTTAGATATTGCTGGGTGTGTAGCTATTTGATATGTAGCGTACCTAACCGAGTTAAACTTTACTTCACGATGTGTAACTCACAGGTGTTCTATGAACTCCCTTACGAATATATACGATATCATTTGCTTGGCAAACAGTACCCCTGTATTTACATATCGTGAAGTTAGGTATCGTTCAGTTATGTCTTTTTGCATTTAACGTATTTACGTAAGAAAATATAATGATAATGTATACATTTTACACAGGTTAAACCCCACAATTTCCCTGATCTTCATAGTCCTCCCCACTATTGTATTTGTGGTTTGTATTGATAATATGTTTATGCCCCTAGTAAATTTATGTTCTGTGTAATTAGTAGAATGCAATCATACCACTTTCTGTGAATTTTTATTTTTTTTCGGGAAAGTCGCTATTCTTTACAATTACCATATTGTTATTACAGAGCTACTTGTTTCAATACTTCATCAAGTAAAATTTGGCCCAAATAAGTAATATTTATACAAGTACTAGATGACGTATAATTTAGTTGCTAAACTTGCTTTCGACTGTACATTTGCAGGTTAAATGAATGCAATTCTATGTCATTGTATAAATAACCACTGGGTTGGACTGTCCTCCAGTTATATATTTTTTGATGTGAAATACTGTTTTACAATCATTCCTTCATCTAGTCTATTCTCTAGTAATGCATAACGCATAATCAAACTGTTTATACAGCTTTGTATTTACTTGTACTGAATGTAATAACACAAAATGCAGTGTATTACTTTTCTAAGCTTATATGAACTAATACCTAACAACCAGGAAGATGGCCCATTACGAATGTAGTTCTCTTCCATGACTCTCCGTGCCGCACTGTTCCTCCATACAAAGGCATCTTGTGTTGCCCCACCAAACCATGCATTAATCCTACTATCCTACTAATGTTATTAATGTGAAAGTCTGTGTGTATGTTTGTTACCACTCAGCTCCATAACGGCTGAACGAATTGTGATAAAATTTGGTATGTAGGTACTTTAGGTCCTGAAATAGGACATAGGATACTTTTTATCCTGGAAAATTGTACGATTCCTGTGGAATAACAACAAAACGTAATTCTGCAGCGGCTGGGAACGTGACCGAAATATTTTTTTTCCTCTGGTGTCAGAGTTTATCAGGCCGCCCAAGGACCTCAGAAATGGCTGAACGACTGCTATCAATCGATAACCAACCGGGACCGAATATTTAACTTTCCCTCCGAAGCCCGGAAGCGCTCAGATGTTATGCCACTAAACTGTCGCCCATCCAAATGTGTGCCGCTGGGAACGTTGCTTAACTTTGGTGATCGATTAAGATCCCTCAGCTAAGCGCAAAAAGTAGTACCTAGGTACACTTATTTCTAAAGCTACAACTTGATGAAACTCACGTTTTGATTTTAATACATCGACGCTGAAAAGCGGAAATGTGGTAACTACGCGATAGTTGCACAGATACACTCCAAAAACAATACCCTACTTCTTGGCTATCAGGTAAAAAATATTTCCTTCCTTTCGAGTTGTCGTAATCAGTTAAAAACCTAGGCCAACATAGTATTATTATATAATTCAGTTTTCATACAAATGAACAGTTTTTTCCCAATTTATTAATTAGTGTATCACTGTAACACTTAATTGTACCCGGGCGAATGCCGGGCTGGTTCGCTAGTATTATTTATTTTAAAATCTGCATCACATACTTGGGGGAAAAATATTTTAATAACTTAAGGCTAACCCTTTTCAATTGTTGTAATTACGGTTTATCATATAAGGCTTACCAGCGGCACATTGAGGGAGTAAACGCCTTTCCTGTTGATGAACAGGTTTTCTGTCAATTCCCTGTTGTTCACAGGTGGTGGAACAATCTGTGCATGCATGCAGTCGATCGCTCCCACAACTTCTGGGAAGTTGTAGGTCTGCATAAACCTGCAGGAACAGAACATTATGTACTACGTAATGAATACCATTACAGTACGGTAATTATTGAAATGTCATTCAGGAGTGGTCTCTGAAGTCTAAAGGCAATAAAGAATGTTGCTTATACTGGCAAACAGAAGATTTGTGCGTGAAGATTTTCAGAATAAGTTCAGTGGCTTACTGGAATATATCTTATTTTAATACATTTTTGTGTAAACATGTTTTTTTATTGGTTATTTAAGTGTAGATAGTAGGCTACATTATTTCCAAGCTCACATAAGTGTATTTCATTTAAAGTGTGCAGTGTTACATTTTTAAAAAAGTTAAAATTAAAACACATTTGGCTATAAATGCAAATTGCTTCATGATGACGGATGCATAATTATGCAATCATAGAAGTGAGTTTTGCAATTTGTGGACAGGATTATGGTTGCATAAATTTTGTCATGTGTAAGATGAGTGTTTCTCCAAGTGAAACAATCAGGATGTATTTACACTTATTGGTTAACTCATAAGCAAAAAATACTATGATTTTATAAAAATTGAAAATGTTTTTTAAATGGTTTGAATACAATTTTAAAATTTCATCTTATTGTCATGATTCATAAAATTTTTTTAATGATAAGTTGTATTATTTAAGACATTAGGCCAAATAGCTCCCAACTATAATAAACAAGTTTTCGTAATCACGTGTAACATTAATAATTTAACATTCTTTATACGCTAAACACAAAACCATGAATTCATTGTTTTTTATTGGCAGAGTAATAATTGTCTAGAGTAGCAGATTTTCTTTAAACAAAAACACCCCAAAAAGCGGTATATTTCCACTCTACTAATTACGCACAACACGAATATACTAGGGGCATTAAAGTATAACTAATTTCGTATTATGTGCCCACCTAACCTAACCCCATGATGCGTGAATCACTATTTTACATTTTTAAACTAAACTACGATTGTAGGGTTTTAAACTAACCTAGGATTGTAGGGTTTTTAAATATCCTCAGATTTTAGTGTTTTGAACTAATCTAGGATTTTAGACTGTTAATCTAACCTAGGATTTTAGGGTTTTAAAGTAACAGCTAAACCCACCGGAAGTCTATGAATCAACTCACCTAGGTAGGTGGCAGATACAATTCCATTGTCCTCGACCCATTCAACTGCAGTGCATCTTACCTCAACCGACAAAATGCCACAATCTACTAAAACATCCAAGTAACACTCACCACATAGGCGAATATTACGCACAGCAGCACTCGTTCTTGCACCCTCCATTCTTAAATCACAAGCCTTCGCACAGTCGGATTCGGACGTCACAACACACGCCTGCAACTACACAACAGCGCTGTCTCGCGTCTCAAATGCAACTAATGGCATCTCAACTGCCACGTAAATTTCAGTGATGATGATGTCTACAGATCACAGGCAATAAGGTGACGGCACAATGCACATTTGTTCACGTTAATAATGCATTACTTCACCAAAAATCATGGCGTCCGACGTAAACAAAGCGGCGAACTGCTCGTACTTTTAACTAGCTTATTTAATACGTTCTACTTATTTTATCACTACGCCCTCCTGAATATGAACAAGGTAAGCTGTGCAGAACCCATTAATGCTACTTTTGTTGGTCTAGGATGTTTCCTTCAGAAAAGCCGCTTCTCCGGATAATTACCCCTAATGCATCACCCATTCTTGGTTATTTATTGTGTCATAGTTTTCGTTTTGTAATTGTTTTTCTCTTTATATATCAAGATAATCCATGTCTTAAGCGTTATGAAATGAAATTAAAATTTTGTGCTGTTGGCAGTATTGCGGGATGATTACCATGATATGTAGTCCTCTCACTAGAGTGTTTTTCAGGAATGCAGGCGGAATACAAATCTATAGCATTAGCTTACATACTAGTTACACATTAAGACAAATATTCACATTGTAATTGTGTAATAGTGGCAAAAGTAAACCAATTTGCTTGCGGTAATGATTCAGAATATGGGCTTTTCCGAAAATAAAAGAAAAAATCACGGAGAGTGGTATATTTCCATTCTACTAATTACACAGAACACAAATTTACTAGGGGCATTAACGAATTAGCAATACATATCCACAAATACGATAGTAGGCAGGGTTATGAAAATCAGGGAAATTGTAGGGTAAAATCACTAAAAATACACCCACAAAAAATACCAAAACACCTTCATTTAACCTTTGTCCACCCAATTTCATAATATATGCCCATCCAACCTAACATAACCCAACGATGAGCGAATCACTATTTTACATTTTTAATCTAACCTAGGATTGTAGGGTTTTAATCTAACCTAGCATTGTTGGGTTTTAATCTAACATAGGATTGTTGGGTGTAAATCTAACCTAGGATTGTAGGGTGTTTATCTAACCTAGGATTGTGGGGTGTTAATCTAACATAGGATTTTAGTCTAATCTAAGATTTTAGGATTTCAAAGTAGCAGTAAAACACACCGAAAGTATATGAATTAACTCACCTAGGTAGGCAGCGGGTACAATTCCATTGTCCTGTGCCAATTCAACTGTTGTGCACCTTACCTCACTCGATAAAACACCATGATATACTAAAATGTCCACGTAACACCCACCACATAGGCGAATATTATGCACAGAAACACTTGTACTAGCACCCTCCATTCTACAATCACAAGCCTTCCCACAGTCGGGCTCGGACTTCGCAAACAATGCGCACATAATATTCCACTCACTGCGAACTGCACTGTATCCTATACAATGAGGTACTAAGCTATTGTCTTCACGTTTGCAGCTGATATGCAGCGTTAGCACACTTACATGGCTATTTAACATGGCGTCTAATGTAAACAAAGCGGCCAAACTGCTTGTACTTTTATCTATTTTATTTAGTACATTCTACTTATTTTACCATTACGCCCTCCGCAATATTCAAAAGGTATGCTGTGCAAAACCCATTTATGCTACTTTTGTGGGCCTACGGTGTTTCCTTCAGAAAAGCCTTTATTCTGAATAACTACCATCGCCTGCTGGTGTATCGAAAAGTATGTGGTACGCGGTGAGCGTAGTATTGTGTGCGCATGGTTTGCGACGTCCGAAGTCGTCCGTGTGAAGGCTTGTGATTGAAGAATGGTGAAGAATGATTTATGAATTGAAGAATACGAGTGCTTCTGTGCGTTTGCCATTTTATAGAATTAACGTTGTTTTGGACACTACTAGTTGGGTTTCTAGTACATCACGATGGTAGTTGAATTGGCAAAGGACAGTGGAATTGTACCCGCCGTGTACCTAGGTGAGTTAATTCATGTGTGTCCGGTATGTTTTACTGTTACTTTGAAACTCAAAAAACCTAGATTAGAATAAAATCTTAGGTTAGATTAAAGACCTAAAATGTCAAATTAGAATGAAATCCTAGGTTAGATTAATACCCTACAATCCTTGGTTAGATTAACACCCTACAATCCTAGGTTAGATTAAAACCCTACGATCCTAGGTTAGATTAAAAATTTAAAATAGTGATTCACTCATTGTGGGGTTAGGTAAAGTTAGGTTAGGTGGGCACATATTACGAAATTGGGTGGAGAAATTTTAAAATTGAGGTGTTTTTGTACTTTTTGTGGGTGTATTTTTTAGTAAGTTTACCTCACAATTTCCCTGATCTTCATAGCCTTCCCCACTATCATATTTGTGGTTTGTATTGCGAATACGTTAATTCCCCTAGTAAATTCGTGTTCTGTGTAATTATAAAGTGGAAATATACCACTTTCTTTTTATATTTTATTTTCAGAAAAACCCTATTCTGAATAATTACCAGTCAAATGTAGCCTAAACAAACCCACTCGTTAATGTAGACCATGCGATTTTGAAAGTTATAATTGGCATGGTGTTGGCGAATGTTGGGTACATGCTTGAATGTACCTTAATTAGAGGCGATGTGTAACAATATCATAAGAGCACATCACTACGTAAACAGTGTTCTAACCTTAATCGGGTAAGAGATTTTGGTAATTACCCAGAGTAGCGGCTTTTCTAAAGGAAACGTCTTGGAGCAACAAAAGTAGTATTAATGGGTTCTGCACAGCTTACCTTGTTAATATTCAGGAGGGCGTAATGTTAAAATAAGCAGAACGTATTAAATAAAATAGTTAAAAGTACGAGCAGTTCACCGCTTTGATTACGTCGGACGCCATGATTTTTGGTGAATTAATGCATTAGTAATGTGAACAAATACGCATCGTGTCGTCACCTTATTGCCTGTGATCTGTAGACGCCATCATCACTGAATTTTACGTGGCAGTTGAGATGCCATTAGTTGCATTTGAGACGCGAGGCAGTGTGGTTGTGTTCATGAGGCCGTGAGTTGTGACGTCCGAATCCGACTGTGCGAAGGCTTGTAATTTAAGAATGGAGGGCGCAAGAACGAGTGCTGCTGTGCGTAATATTCGTCTATGTGGTGGGTGTTACTTGGATGTTTTAGTAGATCGTGGTGTTTTGTCGATTGAGGTATAGATGCACGACAGTTGAATGGGTCGAGGACAATGGAATTGTACCCGCCGCCTACCTAGGTGAGTTGATTCATAGACTTCCGGTGTGTTTAACAGTTACTTTAAAACACTAAAACCATCGATAAGACTAACATCCTAGGTTAGATTAACATTCTAAATTCGTAGGTTAGTTTAAAACGCTAAAATATGAGGTTAGTTTAAAACCCTATTATCATAGGTTAGTTTAATACCCTACTATCATAGGTTAGTTTAAAACCCTACTATTCTAGGTTAGATTAACACCCTAAAATCCGAGGTTAGATTAAAACCCTATAATCCTAGGTTAGTTTAAAAATGTAAAATAGTGATTCACTCATCGTGGGGTAGGTTCTGTTATGTTAGGTGGACACATATCACGAGATGAGTCATATGTTATTGCCCCTAGTCTATTCGTGTTCTGCGTAATTAGTAGAGTAAAAATATACCACTTTTCGGGGGGGGGGGGGTTTACAGAAAAGCCACTACTCTGGATAAATACCTAATTTTTGACAGATGTTAGAAACAAGCTGTTCACTATTGGAACACGAAATTTGTTAGGTCTTGTTTGACATGCGCACTCGTTTCACTCAATTGGCACTCTACAACTAAAACATTAGAACATCAACATAACCACCTTTAATTTTGGTAGGTACCAAAACGTAAATGTTAAAATACCAGTTTGTGGGTTAAAAATACGGGACTCGACCTCACACTGTAAAAATACGTACGTTGTGTAAGAACTCGCCTTTTTTTCATCCCAAAGCCCGTTAAAATTTAATTCTTTGCAGTAATTCACTGAGGTCGTTGCACAGATGCATTGCGGCCGCCCTCGAAAAACGAAACATTTTAATGAATGCTCCGTCCTCCATATCGAAGGGGTGGTTGTTATCCCGCCAAAGCTTCATCTCCTCCCGCCACATTTTCAGAATCTGTTGTTGCCGCTCCTCGTCGTCCAAATCTACCCCTGCATTTAACAAATAACCTCCGCCGCATGCCCGCCATGTTGAACCGACGTCCTGCCGACGAAATTATACCCTTTCAACACCTCGTGGCCAGTTGGTAGGCTCCCACTGTATCCTTACCGACTCGTGACGTCAATATACCTTCGTTTTAAGCTTAGAATACCAAATAGTAGGCAGGAACGGAAAATTGTATCGATGCTACTTTTTTTTTTCGTCGGAACGAAAACTTAGAATAAGCCCCCAGCAGCGTTGGGAATATTTTTCTTTAGTCTTTTGGGAATTCAAATAAATGCAAGAGGCGTGTGGGGTCGTATTCCGACCACCTGGGAACGAGCTGGCGAGGTTTTCTCATCCCTTCTGGATTCGCCCATCGTTGCAAGGTTAGGAGAAGAAATAAAGCAAATACTCGCATCGACCTAGGCACTCACCAGACAATAAACTTTTCATGTCGAAAAAAAAAAAAGGGTATATTAAATGTCGAATGTACACATAGGAGATAAATGCAGGAAACGCGCACACACATTGCACGTGTACTTTAATTCCCGCTCCCGCCACCTAGCTGCTAACTGCGGACTTGCGGGCAGGTTGGCATACTCGAAGGTTTTCTCATATTCCTTCTGGTCTCATTTCAACTGGCGCCCCAGCGGCGACGAGTGTCATGTTCTGTCATCCCCCATTGGTTTTCTCATATTCCTTCTGGCATCCTTTCACCTGGCGTCGTGGCAGGGACAAGTATCATGCTCTGTCATTCCACCTGCGCTACACGGAGCGAAGCCTGCCCCCTCACGCTAGCGCAGAGTTGCACCGCGCGCACGCGTCAAGTACGCCTTTAAGTCCACGTATAAGCATAGTTGGCTGTAATTTCCTAACCATTTAAGATACAGCCATAAAATTCATAACATCGACAACTAAAAGAGTTACAGTGTAAAGTATGCCCTAAGCCTACTTATAAGCATAGTTTGCTGTAATTTCTTAACCATTTAAGATACCGCCATAAAATTCATAACATCGACAACTAAAATAATTACAGTGTCAAGTATGCCCTAAACCTACTTATAAGCATAGTTGGCTGTAATTCACGAACTATTTAAGATACAATCACGAAATTCATAACATAGATATCACAACCAACAACGAAAAGGACCACAGGGTCAAGTACGCCTTAAGCCAACCTATAAGAATAGTTGGCCATTATTTCCGAACCATGTAAGATACAGACACCAAATTCACAAGGAAGACATCACCCCGACGACGAACAGGGCCGCAGGGCAAGCACGCCCTCAACCCACTTATATACATATAGTTGGTTGTAATTTCCGAACCATTTAGTATACTACCTCCAAATTCATAACATTCTCATCGCCTCCGACGATGAACTGGACCGCAGGGTCAAGCACACCCTACGCCCTTGTTATAAGCATAGTTGCCCACTATTTCCCACCCACGGAAGATATAGGCACCATATACATATGGGCACCTCTGATGAACAGGGTGGTAGGGCCAAGTACACTTGAAGCCCTTTTATAAGCATAGTTGCCCATCATTTCCCACCCACCGAAGCTCCGACCACCAAATCCATATCACTGTCATCACTTTCGACTGCAATCAAGGAGATAAAGACAATTAGGCCGTAAGCCCTGTTATTCTTAGTCGGTAAGCATTCCCAAACCTTTGGAGTTTGGGAACATGTAACGAACGTCGATACATGTAAAAAAAATAGGTATACATACAAGAGCGTCGCAAAAGTTGCCGTTGCAAGAAGAAGTGTAAAGTCTGAAATAGTACACACATACGCATTTACCTATATGAAGTGCGCATAATTCTGCTAAAAAAAGTTCCTCGTGGTATATGTATATATATATATATATAATATCACCAGGGACTATTTTTTAGCATAATTATACGCGCCTCATTGCTATTGAAGCCTCTTGATTCATTAATGTATCGTCTGTTTCCTTGAAAGATCATAAAACCTAATAATTAAATAAAAAATTACTGAAAAACAAATTCTTGTATTTTCTTTGATACAGAGCTTGACAGTATGATGATTTCTCGCACTAAGGTTTTCTATTAAAATTTATGTATTCAAAATTTTTTTTAAAATACCGACTTTCATTCAGGCGTAATTTACCTATACCAAATCCTCATTCCTTACAAACTAGGCAACAGCCTCAAGACTAGGCTTCACTTCTTTTGCAGAAATTCTTCATTTTCGCACCATAATTTTGGATTCATACCAATTACTAACGATATATGATTATAGGAAATATACATTTTGCGAGTTAATATTTTTGTGCACAGTTTTAATTGTGTGTTATCTGCTCGTTTCAAAGAGTCGAGAACTTATTAATAAAATATAAATATATTCTCGACTTTTTACGACAAGCAGAAAACACACAATTAAAATTACGAACAAAAATATTAAACAACTGGTAAAATAAAAATTTTCTAAATTCGCTCATTGTCAGTAATTGCTATGAATCGAAAATTGTGACGCGTAAACGAATAATTGCTGCACAATGGGTGTGAACCTTAGCCCTTTACATTTTATCCCGAGTAAATTCGTTCACGCCTAGCGTGCTGCAGAATATGTGAAATCATTGGTCGTTGCTGTGCAAATCCAGAAGCTAGCAGCAATACGGGCGTCCCTTTCTGCTGGGCAATGCTATTGGTTGTTGTTGACACACTAGCTACTTTATAATTGGTTGCTTCTTGTGCCGTGGGGTCTATTGAAAACCTCTCCATATGTCGCAAAGCATTAGTTATTATGAGAAATACATAAGTACTTTCAACACCAATTTTTTTTTTTGACGCATGGAACGAAAAATTTAAGTGTATGTATCTTAAAGGGGGTTAAACCGTTCGATCACGAATTAATTTGTGAGCCGAAGTGTTGCAATGGCGTAAAATTTTGATGTGCTTTGTACTTGTGTCTGAAGTACTCTTTGCAGGCACGAAACAACGTGCTTCGTGCTCGCAGACATCACCATCGGTCAATCATGAATGAGAGATGTAGCAACTTTTCGCCAATCGAATTACTCGCCGCGGATAGACTCTCGAGTCGTTGGGTACCGATTCCTTGCTACGTACAGCACTGGTCATGAATATATGCTTCATGTGCATCGTGGGCGCGGCGACTGAACGGGTTAAGGAGGCATGTGTGTGCGTGGAGCGCGGGCGTGTAAACGTCTCCCGACTCGCCGTAGCGACAAAGGCGACCGTATTCAAAGGAGGTTTAATTACCGCGTCCGGCTCTGTCTGGAAGGGGGCGAGTTATGCCAGGCACCTCCCCCCCCCCCACCTCGGNNNTCGGTCGACGACAAGTTCCGCATACGAGCACGCGCTGAATGGTTCGCGGGGATGGTGCGGGGAAGCAATGGGCATTGTTTGCAAATCCTGCCTCTCGCGCCGCGCCACGCAAATGGCCCGCCACTTTGCGACGCGACCCGCAGCGCTTGTGTCGACCTACAACAACTTCCGTCTCCCCACTGGGGACGTAGAGAACACGAGGTTACCGAAGCGAGTCCGTGGAGTAAAAGCGAGTCGAGTGGAGAGATATATATGGAACAACGAGGTCTCGAGAGCCCGATGAAGGTGAAGTGATTACGAGGCTGGAGCAGCGCCGGAATGCAAACCGCGGGGGGAAAGTGGGAGATACCCGAGAGAACCCACCGACCAGCGGCATCGTCTGGCACGATTCCCACTTGCAAAAATCCGGGAGTGACCCGGCCGGTGATCGAACCCGGTTCGTCTTGGTAGGAGGCGAGCCGACTAGCCGCTTAGCCACCGCGGCACCCCGCAATAAAACTGAGGTATACCGATTTTCGTCTCGTGCTCGTGTACGCTTTATTCACATTTCCGTTACCAGTGGAACTGCCAAAATTACATCACAGAGTACTTAAAAATACACAGGCTCAATAGCCGCTTATTCGACGAACTCCCGCTTCACGTGCCGGCAATATACAGGATGATTCTAAAATCATGGGACAAACATTGAGGGGTGGTAGAGCTCACTAAAAAAAACAATTATTGTATAGGAATATATGGGCGGGAGTGACGCGTTGAGGCACAAACACAAAAATAACACATGAAATGCTACACATTGCTTATTTACAACGTCGCCGCTAAATGCCTTTTTACAGCAATGTTTATAATAATTGCTCAAAATTGCTACCACCGACAGTAATGCAAGCTTGGTAGCGTCGGTGGAGTGATTGGCGAACAGATTCAAATACGCCGGGTATTTCACGCACGCCACCATTGTCAGCCAATCACGCCATATGTAGAGGTCGCCAAGCATGCGTGACTGTTGGTGGATGCATTTCCAGCAACTGTTTTTAACATTTTCTGTGCGGAATCACTCGTTAAGTACGCTGCTAACGAACATTTTATGTTTCCGTTAATGTATTATGTTTTTGTGTTTGTGCCTCAACGCGTCACTTCCACCCATATATTCCTATACCTAACTGTTTGTTTTAGTGAGCTCTACCACCCCTAAATGTTTTTCCAGTGATTTTAGAACCATCCTGTAGCGCCACTAACCGGTAGCATGTCGGAACGCCGTTCGCCAGTNTACCACCGACAGTAATGCAAACTTGGTAGCGTCGGTGGAGTGATTGGCGAACAGATTCAAATACGCCGGGTATTTCGCGCACGCCACCATTGCCAGCCAATCACGCCATATGTAGAGGTCGCCAAGAATGCGTGACTGTTGGTAGATGCATTTCCAGCAACTTTTTTAACATTTTCTGTGCGGAATCACTCGTTAAGTACGCTGCTAACGAACATTTTATGTTTCCGTTAATGTGTTATGTTTTTGTGTTTGTGCCTCAACGCGTCACTTCCACCCATATATTCCTATACCTATCTGTTTGTTTTAGTGAGCTCTACCACCCCTCAATGTTTTTCCAGTGATTTTAGAACCATCCTGTAGCGCCACTAACCGGTAGCATGTCGGAACGCCGTTCGCCAGTNAAATGTTTTTCCAGTGATTTTAGAACCATCCTGTAGCGCCACTAACCGGTAGCATGTCGGAACGCCGTTCGCCAGTCAGCGCATTGCGAACTTGCGTTGCCAACCGTCAGCTCAGCCAGTAGGGAACCTTCCGCGACACGCGGTAGCCACTCGGACACGAGGCTCGTTCCCAGAGCTTCACGCAGCCAATCAGAGAATTGGTACGCCCACATCAAAGGAACCACCGCCCAATCTCCTATCTTGTGTACTCATCTACTCTATGGTCACGTGATCAACAACTGATGAACGTGTTGTTCACGTTTGAACTTTCAGGTCACCCGCCCCTTTCATGAGAATAACATACTTCAAGTCACTTTTCAGTTGCGTTAAACAAGGCTAGAGGAAATTTACAGGCTTCTCCAAGAACACGCTTATACAAGATTTTTTTTAACTACATGTCGAAATTCAAACCACGCTCTCCATGTGCCAATATGAACAAGATATCCTGGTAGCGAAATGTCCGGAACATTCATCTAGTGTTTTTAAATTGAAATTGAAGTTGGTCACACAAGTCGCATTCCACAAAGGCGAACGGAAATGGTGTGGCATGCGATTACAGCCTGTACAATCCACGGACCGACAGCTAAGACGTGTAACAATCAACATTAAAGTGGATCTTAGCTGAAAAGTTTCGAAGCACAGCTAGTCGCGAAATCCTGTCGCGGAAAACAGGCGGCCCATGCGAATGAAGTTCACTAACAGATCGTTGAGTTGAGCGGGCACTAATACAACTGAAAACTTTAGCGTTTCACTTAATCCTTATGAACTTTTCGATAGCTATTACCATGCTGTTTTTTTAAGGAACGCGACACAATGGAACTGGANTCACTTAATCCTTATGAACTTTTCGATAGCTATTACCATGCTGTTTTTTTAAGGAACGCGACACAATGGAACTGGATAAGTTAAAGACCGTAACTCTTGAGTTAAATAAATTCAAAGTCAATGTCAAGAACCGGTGATATGTCGAGTGGAAAGAATATGTGATATTTTTGACTTTGATTTCAGTATATTGAGCTAAACGTGTGGAATTAATGAAATATCATTTTTTTTTGTCTCAAGAATATAGCAAATGAGTAATTTATTAATAAGTGAATGGTTTTATTTACATTATGAGAGTGCCCGCAGACCGTACAACGCTAATACTGCTGTTTGTGTGTTGTTGGAAATAACAGTTGCAATTACTACTGACGGCATNTCACTTAATCCTTATGAACTTTTCGATAGCTATTACCATGCTGTTTTTTTAAGGAACGCGACACAATGGAACTGGAGAAGTTAAAGACCGTAACTCTTGAGTTAAATAAATTCAAAGTCAATGTCAAGAACCGGTGATATGTCGAGTGGAAAGAATGTGATATTTTTGACTTTGATTTCAGTATATTGAGCTAAACGTGTGGAATTAATGAAATATCATTTTTTTTGTCTCAAGAATATAGCAAATGAGTAATTTATTAATAAGTGAATGGCTTTATTTACATTATGAGAGTGGCCGCAGACCGTACAACGCTAATACTGCTGTTTGTGTGTTGTTGGAAATAACAGTTGCAATTACTACTGACGGCATANCCGCAGACCGTACAACGCTAATACTGCTGTTTGTGTGTTGTTGGAAATAACAGTTGCAATTACTACTGACGGCATATATACTGCTCAATTGCTGATCCCCCCATTGTTCACGTAGTTTGACACACGCGTATACTGACAAGCAACCACTAGCGGCGCCCGCGTACGTCGAGTTTGTGGCGGCCCTTATACGCAGGAGCGCTCCGCGTAGCGAGCCAGTTACGTTCGCCTTCGTGGTATGCAACTTGCTGTGCACGCCAGTACGTGAGGTTGCGGACTCGCGGCGCTGCTTTGCGAACTTCAAATTAAATGTTAAAAACTCTAGGTGAGTTTTGCAAACAATTTGCTACTAGTATTTCTTGTTTGTATTAATTAGCCCATAGATGTCGTGGTTGGAATTTCATGTAGTTTAAAAACATCTTATATAAATAGTGTTCTAACCTTAAATTATATCCATGTTTTTCTTTTTTGTATTGCTATTTTCAGAAAGCCAGGTCAGTGTTGTTAGACGAAGAGAGTCTACTACGCAGCTAGAGTGGGCACTCTTCCCCATTTTTTTTTCTCTAAGAGCGCATCCATCTGCGAGCTTCGCGAAGTACAGCTGCAGAATAGGCACATAGACAGAAAAGGAATGGCGTGGTGGCTCTTTTGAAAAGGGAGCACATTTTATAGTCATTTCGCAGGTTTTATACACTTTTTTGAACCGAAACCTTCGAAAAAAAAANTTGAAAAGGGAGCACATTTTATAGTCATTTCGCAGGTTTTATACACTTTTTTGAACCGAAACCTTCGAAAAAAAAACACCCAATGTTTGACGGGTTTTTTTCCTAAATATGTCACATACAAGTACTTTATATTTCGATAAATNGAAAAAAAAACACCCAATGTTTGACGGGTTTTTTTCCTAAATATGTCACATACAAGTACTTTATATTTCGATAAATTTAACTATTACTTATATTGTGCACATAAATCATACTATGTCATGTATACCTAATATGAGTAAAAAACAGAGAGAAAATGCGTGTGTTGGTAATTCCTAGTAAAATATAGTTCTTATACAAAATGTTATTACGCTGAGAGCACACGAAAGAGGTGTGTTGGCTGTCTGGTGTAATTTTTTTAACTTGTTCTGCGTGAGGCGGAGGAATATCCTGGAAGTAGATCTTTAGCAGGGCGTTGTAAAAGTTGGAAGTAGCCATGCATGGATTATCCCCGTTTGGCTGTGCCTTATTTCACATATTATGTATGCCTACAGAATCGAAATGGCTTGACGAGTACTTTGATGTATAAATTCTTGGTTCATTATCGGCTGTGCGAGGTAAGAAATCTGTCGTCTCTTTTGGTTAATCTGTAACGTTGGCCAGGTCATTCTTTGGAGTGTTGATTAGTTACAATTAGTAGATTATAACTGAATTTCAGCACGATGATTTTACTTGAAGATGCAAGGATGCAAATATACAAGCATATACCTGGATTCTGACACGGCCTTAATGCAGATTTTTACAATCTTAGCTCTAAAATGATACAATAATTCCGCTCCATACAGAGCATAAAAATTATGTAAACAAACAAAGCTTTCCGCTGTATACTAAACATGGTCTCAACGCCCATATTTCATTCGCTCTACGTTAAAATCCTTAAATGTTTTAGAAAAATTACACCATGATTTAAATTTCTTGATCTGAGCTTGAAGCTCAAATTTTTTTTGCTTTCCTTTATGACCTGAGCGGTCCTTCATTTTCAACTTTTTGGCACGCGTTTCCGTGGCATCTGATTGGAGCTTGAGTCACCCAGAACTCGGCTCTGGATAGGGTTTGTAAACACTTCTTCACTGGGTTCAAAAAATCCCCGATACAGTTAAAAAAATACAAGGTGCATGCGTTGAACGTCACGGAGCAATGCTATGTCTACGCAAACTTTTATTTTTCGCCGCCGTAAAAAATAGAAATATCCTTTCTGCGGCAGTTGGGATATCCACGCCGCTTGATACGTACCTTCAAACATAAAAAATTAGCTCCAGAACATGTAACATTTAGCAACGCTTAAAAACACTCCCCAACATTTCTAAAAACCGAAGAAAAAAAATAAAAGTTGCGTTTGTCACATTCCTAAAAAAAATAATTATTATTATCTTTAATCCGCTTGGTCGCACATCAATTTCTGAGTTCAAATGTTGCAGTCACTTGATTTTGTGGTGTTGGATGTACTTGTGTTGAGCAGTTTTCTTGCAACCTGCGACCANCTTAAAAACACTCCCCAACATTTCTAAAAACCGAAGAAAAAAAATAAAAGTTGCGTTTGTCACATTCCTAAAAAAATAATTCTTATTACCTTTAATCCGCTTGGTCGCACATCAATTTCTGAGCNTTACCTTTAATCCGCTTGGTCGCACATCAATTTCTGAGCTCAAATGTTGCAGTCACTTGATTTTGTGGTGTTGGATGTACTTGTGTTGAGCAGTTTTCTTGCAACCTGCGACCAACGTGCTGGGGCTCGGTGATATTGGCATTAGCTGTTCTTAGGGGCAGTGATATTTTGCGAAAAGATTTCGAGACAAGATACAGTCCGAAGCACTGTAGGGTCGTCCAGCTTCTTTGATTGGCTAACAAATGCTCTGGCCAGTGTTTACAGTTTTCGCACGAATCACGAAGGTTCAGTGTTCGGAGTTACTTAGTCCTGAGTGGCTTGGTCAAAGACGGACACGGCACCAGCAGCCAATGGAGGTATAACAACAGCTGAGGTGTGTATATAGTATTGAAGTCTACTGTGTGCTCCGATTTTTTACGCGAAAAGTCACTGGCCCTTACTGTTATTGTCGAAGAGGTGTAGAAAATTCTGCAAATCAGATCAGCCACTCGAAAGACTGTATACTGACGCTTTGCAATGTACAGTACTGGTCAATGATAGCATTCACGTGCAACGTGTCCACGATCGCGGAACGGGTTAACGTCACAAGAAGCCTGTATAGGTGATTGGCGAGAGTAATGCACTAAAAAAAAAAAATGTATTAGTGTTAAAATTTTTCCTACAGAAAAAGAGAAAAACTAACAAGCAAATTTACGGGGGACTTTCCGTGAAGTCACGATAAGTTCGGTGAAATATACGGAAAATCCGTCATTGGAAACCGTAGTGCGTCCGTAATTTTAGGGAGGATTCTGGAGAATTTTTAGCAACCACTTTTCCGTAGAACTATGAAACGTGTTTGTTAACAAATTATAATTCTCGGCGAATTTTTCGTTCCCAACAAGCTAGGTGTAAAATGTATTTATATGCCTGTGAAAAGATGAACGTTTAATTGGCTGTTTGCTTATTGCTGCTCCTGTCTATCTCGTCCACAGAGAATCATCAGGTGTACCAACGAATGATTATTTAACGTTGTTAACTTTAAAAAAACGTTAACGTTAAACAACGTTAAATGTTGTTTAACGGCCCGCTATTTCCAAGGTTGTGGCCATATTCACGCCCAACCAATGGCAACAGCGAACCGAATAAACAGCCTTTATTAGTTTATCAAGCTCATTCTCGTAATTTTACGTGTCGAACGGTGTTTTCCAACTCTGTAATATTTTGAAGGAGCTTATTTCCCAGCATATTCTTCTTGCCTGCCAGGCTTCAGAATGAAATTGATTATTTAACCCGTTTCGGACCCCACTTTAATTTACGGTTTCAGGTGTTGCAAACTAAATAAATGTTACGATGCTTGCCGTACTTGATTCTACACAACACGTGTTTCGTTGTCACAGCCAATGCGCAGTAGGCTATATGTTCGGCTACAGTTATTTAAAAAAAATTATGACCTAGGCCAGTACGACGGTTCGTGAATCATTTACCGACAGGTAAGATCATTAGTAAAGACCTGAAAAATTCGCGTTTTCCATTCGAGACAATCTTGAATTCGAAAACCCCGGTACGTTTGTATTGCTAATGCTATTGGTCCATCCGTTAAGTTACACCTCCTGGACAACTCTGAGCCAATAATAAATACGCAGTAAAATGCACAACCGAATCGTCGTCTTCCGCTAATGCAACAAGCAACCAATGAACAGTGATGTCTGCATGATTTTGCACACGAAAATGGAGTATAGCCTACAGGTCATTGAACTCGCGAATTTTCCAGGTCTCTAATCATTGGTAATTGAAACTTTGCAGTGTGCAGTATAGACAAGTATTACGGCGTCCGTAATGTGAACAACTGTGTGCACTGGGATTGGAATGGGATTATATATATATATATATATATATATGCATGTATGATGTTTTGAAAGAAAGGTAATATTAGTTGACTGCCCGTATTGGCATACGGTTACCATCTTAAAAGTTTTAATAATGTATTATAGGCTGTCCACGGTTAAATGAGCGCTTTTGAAATCCCTGCTTGAGATCTAAGTGTGTGCACATTCTGTATTCTTCCACCATATGTAAAATTGACATTGCCAAATAAGCCTCATCACGTTATTCATTCGNGGTGTGCACATTCTGTATTCTTCCACCATATGTAAAATTGACATTGCCAAATAAGCCTCATCACGTTATTCATTCGTCGGTCAAGTGAAACTTTGAAATTATTCTAAAAGTAAATGTTTTACGAATTCGCTAATTCTTACACTAATATGCACAAATGTTTACCTAGCACTTTCAATTCAAGTCAAGGCTTGGAACTACTTTCTCCCCTTCGCTACCAACTTTACAGTGCGCATGCCAGTCGGTGTGCCAGTTAAAATACTTCCAGGTAGGGGCAGTGACGTTTTTCATAGGTTGACTTCAAAAGTGCTCGCTTTACCGTGAACAAACTTTACACGAGGTTAGTCTGTGAGAGCCAACATGGAAGGAACCGTACGAACTTTAAAATGAAAATATTCCCGTGTCAAACTTGCTGCAATAATTTTTATTACACGTTGAAAGATCTTGCACATCCGGCGTGGCGTTAGTCCGATGCGCAACGCGAAAATCGCGTTCAGCGTGTCAGTTTTTTTTAAGAGACTGAAGCTATAACGGTTTTAATGCGCGTCGCGTATCCTTGGATACCGACGACCTTGTCTGACTGGGTGTTGCGGTATGGGATGTGCGGAGAGGGAGAGTAAAAAAAGAAATGAGAATAGTAAAAAAATATATATTTATTGCAGAGCTGTTTAAACTTGGCGAACGGAGAAGTTGACTCAAGGACCTCGAAAACCAGTTTGGGGGATCCTTGAACTGAATGCAGACGTCTTTTAATGGCCGGCCCAGCTGCTGAGGCCGCCTTCCGCTACTGCTGATGAGCANTCCTTGAACTGAATGCAGACGTCTTTTAATGGCCGGCCCAGCTGCTGAGGCCGCCTTCCGCTACTGCTGATGAGCATTGCAATCACTGATCTACATAGGGTAGGGCCAGTGACTTTTCGCGTAAAAATAGGAGCACACAGTAGACTTCAATACTATATACACACCTCAGCTGTTGTTATACATCCACTGGCTGCTGACGCCGTGTCCGTCTTTAACCAAGCCACCCAGGACTAAGCAACTCCGACACTGAACCTTCGTGATTAGTGCGCAAACGGTTAACACGGGTAGGAACATTATTTTTTAGCCAACCAAAGAAGCTGGACGACCCTACAGTGCTTTGGACTCTATCTTGTCTCGAAATATCTTTTCGCGAAATATCACTGCCCCTAACTTAGGGGCATCCAAATTTCGCGAAAATATTTCACGACATTTAAGCTCTTACCCAGTTTCGTGATTGGACGATTTACGTGTTACGCGTCCTAGGTATTTGCCAGCGAAATCACAGACGCACACCACAAGAGTAACCTAGTTCTCATTGGCCAGCGAAGTAAGAAGACTTTTCCTCACAAAGACACGCGCCCAATAAGCAAAACAAAACTTCTGATATGCCCGTAACGGAGTGGGACCTTACACGTGCGGAAATTTTTTTTCGCGAAATCCGGGTGTTCCTACTGTTACTTCATCGATGTTTGTCAGCACACTGTAAAAAAAAAAAACTCTTTCTTTGGCTGCCGCAAAGAAAACGATGTTTAAATACGAACCACTGCAAAGCAGGCTTGCCACAAACATAATTTTTGTTTGATGTGTATAGCAGTGGCGCCGTCCCGAAATCATGTTGGTATACCTTTCACTGTCCTGTCAGTTGTTTTTCTTAGGAGAGAATTTCTCAACCGCTGGCCCATCCTATGTATCTGAAATTTTTCTTTCCTAAAATATGAAATATGCTCTTCTTTACACTTCTTCAGTCAAAGAATTCTTAGTCCGTTTTGTCATTATGTTACAGAGTTTAGTGTATTCGCGGTTTCTTCACACTTTTTTAATAGAACCTTTGAAAAATCACCCAATGTACGATGTGTTTGGTTCTTTCTTAAATATGTCATGTATCACAAATGTTTTGTACATTTGTTGGCATATAGTATTATTAGTAAAATTAAAATTTTATTTATATTTTTTTTTTATAAACTGTAATATTTCATTTATAATTAATATGAATAAAAGAGTGAGAAGATAGGTGTGTTTGTAATGCCTAGTATTAAATAGTTCTTGTGCAAAATATAATTACACTGAGTGCGTAAGTTTGCGGTGTGCTGCCCCTTTGGTGTAATTTTCTGTACTTAGTTAAGCTTTGTTTCCATGAGGCGGAGGAATACATTGCAAGTAGAACTTTAGCAGGCCTCCAGAAAAGTTGGAGGTAACCGTGAATGGACTATACTTAAGATTACAAACGTGAAAAAGCAATTTATACGGTGAACTTTAGCCACACACGACAACAAAATTGGGTCATTGGCCAGAAAAATGTTGTAAGGCCGTTCGCCAATCAGCACCTAGTCGCAACACGCAGTAGACGATCATACACTAGGCCCGTTCCTGGAACCTCGCGTAGCCAATCGGAGAATGGGTACGAAACCACCATACGAACCGAACCGCCACCGTTTTTTCTGTGTGTTCTTATCTACTTTGTTATTCAACGCTACTTCATATCCATTACTAGGGCCAGTGACTTTTCGCGTAAAAAATCGGAGCACACAGTAGACCCGAATGCAAAGAACGAGCAATCGTTTCAAGTCTGCTCGGTAAAAAAATAAGTACATAAGAACCAGTTATGTAGGCCTGCAAGAAACGTAAGTGCTCGCGTTGTTCTCGCAGACACGTGTAGACGGACCGGNATAAGAACCAGTTATGTAGGCCTGCAAGAAACGTAAGTGCTCGCGTTGTTCTCGCAGACACGTGTAGACGGACCGGGAGCAGTACGTCAGCACCTGCACGAGAGAGAGAGGAGAGTTTGGAGGAACAAGATAGGTGAGTAGGTATGAATAGCGTCCACGTGGCCAGGCGAATTAATCACGGGACAAACTCCGTCGCGACTGCACGACCTTCGGCAACGACGGGGCGTGACTTGGGAGCTTCATGCCGCCTAGCGACCGGGACAGTTTGAGCGCCATTCAAGAGGCTCTGTCCCCTCCGATTGTGTCGTGATCGTCCGGACTCATTCGGATTAAAAGATTTAACGTTTTTATAATAAATAACTAGACAATAAGAAACTAAACCTAAACCATCCCAACCTAATAAAATGCTAATTGAATTACGACTAACAATTATAAATATTATAGAAAAAATAAATATTAAAAGTAAAATAATAAATCGATCAACAAATAAATTACCTACTATATAATCCATTCTATAATAAATAATTAAAGAAGAAATAAATAAAACAAAACCTATAAAAATCAAAGATATTCAATAAAATAATAAAGTTATTAATATTTGTGTGCCATTAATTATAAAAAGTTCATATTCAACAAAATAAATTAAATCATTAAACATAAACAAAATACCAAGGAAAAAAATCTAACTAATAATAAATAAATAAATAAATAAAATATTACATAGTGAATAACGCCAAAGAATAACCTAGAGTAAAACTACATTTTCAGATCCACAAACTGATATTTTAAATTAAATTATCTCAGTTAAATAGCGCATCCACGCTCGTCGGCGGCAGAGACTCGTCTGATGAAGCGCCTGGTCANAAATTAAATTATCTCAGTTAAATAGCGCATCCACGCTCGTCGGCGGCAGAGACTCGTCTGATGAAGCGCCTGGTCACAAAGTACTTAAGAATACAGAGGTTAAATATCCGCTTATTCCGCGAAATCTTAGTCACACGCGTCAGCAATATGGCGCCACTGGCCAGCAAAATGTCGGAACACCGTTCGCCAATCAGCGCCCGGTAACTTACTTGCCAACCGGCAGCTCTTAGGGAAAATAATTTCACAAATAATAATTTTAACGAAGTTTCCTACAAAAATAGTTGCATCAGTTTGCTTCTGCCTTTTATGATCTATATGGGGGTTGGTATTTTAAAACATTTTTTTCGCATTTTTTTGGGAGCATAGAATTTCAAATGGAGGTATAAAAACAGCTGAGGTGTGTGTATATGGTATTGAAGTCTACTGTGTGCTCCGATTTTTACGCGAAAAGTCACGGGCCCTTGTCATATCACAAGCGTTTTATGCTTGTTTTAAGTTAAAAATACCTTTATTTCGGTTTAATTGAACTTTTACCCATATTTTATCTATAAGTTGCAGTAGTTTATGTATAACTTATATGAATTAAAACAGGGAGAAAATAGTTGTGTTGGTAATGCCCAGAGATAATAGAAAATCGCAAAAATATTTTGAGCCAAAATATTTTATATTACACTCTAACTAGTTTATACTTTNCCCAGAGATAATAGAAAATCGCAAAAATATTTTGAGCCAAAATATTTTATATTACACTCTAACTAGTTTATACTTTCATGATTGGATGAACAAGGTTTTGACTCTGCTAAGTTGTTTGCACGCTAGTGACGAACATTATGCCTTATAGTATCAGAATTATCATTGCTACAGTGAAATGGGNCCCAGAGATAATAGAAAATCGCAAAAATATTTTGAGCCAAAATATTTTATATTACACTCTAACTAGTTTATACTTTAATGATTGGATGAACAAGGTTTTGACTCGGCTAAGTTGTTTGCACGCTAGTGACGAACATTATGCCTTATAGTATCAGAATTATCATTGCTACAGTGAAATGGGGTAGTATTCTCATACATGCATGACAGCCAATAAGGAAAGAAAACTGTCAGACATGTGTATAACATGTTGAATCTTAGCAATCAGTCAACTTTTCCCGCGATAAACCATCATCTCTGGCAATGCCTAGTAAAAAAAAAGTACGTATACAAAATATTTTTACACTGAGTGCGAAAGAATGTGGAGCATTATCGCTCTGGTGTAATATACTAGACTTAGTTAAGCTCTTTTTGCATGAAGCGGATGGATATTCTGGAAGTAGAACTTTAGCAGGGTTTCAGAAAAGTGGGAAATGACCGCAAATGGACTATAGACATATATTTAACACTCCAACCGTTTAGCAAGAATATGTTGATTTATGAGTGTCTCATATTTATTTTCCACTAGCGAACCGGCCCGGCTTCGCCCGGGTACAATTCAGTTTTACAGCGATACACTAATAAATAAATTGGGAAAAAACTGTTCATTTGTATGAAAACTGAATTATAAAATTATACTATATTGGCCTAGGTTTTTAACTGATTACGAAAACGCAAACGGAAGGAAATATTTTTTACCCGATAGTCAAAGAAGTAGGATATTGTTTATGAAGTGTATCTGTGCAACTATCGCGTAGTTACCACATTTCCGCTTTTCCTGCGTCGATGTATGAAACTCAAAACGTGAGTTTCATCAAGTTGTAGCTTTAGAAATAAGTGTACCTAGGTACCACTTTTTGCGCTTGGCTGAGGTATCTTAATCGATCACCAAAGTTAAGCAACGTTCCCAGCGGCACACATTTGGATGGGTGACCGTTTAGTCGCATAACATCTGAGCGCTTCCGGGCTTCGGAGGGCACGTTAAATATTCGGTATCGGTTGTTATCGATTGATAGCGGTCGTTAAGTCATTTCAGAGGTCCTTGGGCGGCCTGATAAACTCTGACACCAGAGGAAAAATATATTTCGGTCATGTTCCAAGCCGTTGCAGGATTACGTTTTGTTGTTATTCCACAGGAACCGTACANGAGGAAAAATATATTTCGGTCATGTTCCAAGCCGTTGCAGGATTACGTTTTGTTGTTATTCCACAGGAACCGTACACTTTTCCGGGATAAAAAGTATCTTATGTCCTATTCCCGAACCTAAAGTACCTACATACCAAGTTTCATCTAAATTTGTTCAGCCGTCATGGAGCTGAGTGGTAACAAACATACACGCAGACTTTCGCATTTATAATATTAGTAGGATGCTGAGAACATATTCACAGTTATTTCAGCATGCTCTCACTGTTGCTAGTATATTAAAACTCTTCAGCAGTCGCGAAATCAAACNACATATTCACAGTTATTTCAGCATGCTCTCACTGTTGCTAGTATATTAAAACTCTTCAGCAGTCGCGAAATCAAACTCAAATGTTTACGTACTTCCTCACGAATTTCTTACTCTATTAAGATGACTCCAAAAACCAGTTTCGTGGGCAGCGCTGGTGTAGTGGTTGGATAGCTCACCTCCCACCAAGGCCAACCAGGTTCGGTTCCCGACGGGGATATCCAGATTTTCGTATTTGGGAAACGTGGCTGTCGTTGCCGTTGATCGGCGGGTTTCCCGCGGGTGCTGCCGTTTTCCCCCGCATTTGCATTCCGCCGCTGCTCATTTCACCTTCGCCGTTTAACTCCCGAGCAAAATATCTCAACTTGACGCTGGTTACAATATACATACAAATGTCTCGTCCTCTGTGGCATTTTGACACTAATTCGTTTTTACGCTTGTAAGCAATTACATGCGATTGGAAATCCGCGCGTGTAGTTTTCACGGTACGAATCACGCTGTCACTGCCGACATTTATAACGATTTTAACACCGAAGCTGTCCAGAGCTACGAGGTTTGACGTAGCGTTTTTAATGTAACACGATCGTCCGTTTCAAATCAGGTTTCGTAACTCGATCAGTCTGGTAAGTATTAAGACGTGAATCTCCACACCTGCCAGCGATCCTACACGCTGCGCCATTCGACGCGCTTGTGTAATTAGCACGCTCGCGTGGCCACCGGAGTCGAAAAAAAAAACGAAAAGCCACGCCTTCTGAATAAATTACGCGTCGAGTCCGGTGTCGCGCGCCCAATGCAGCGATTTGCATTCTGTCGTCATGTGTGTCGCAGATGGTATCAGCCATCAGCCGCTGATGATTTAACGCCCGGCAGCAGCGTGTCCAATCACCACATAGCTGCGAGGTAACGAGTGCTGCACGCCCAGATGATTTGTTTGGGTCGGAAAACCGCTTGTTTAAATCGTGCGACAAACGGCGGCAGTCTTCTGCGCAGAAAACCAATTTTTCTGAGTCCTGAACGTTGAAAAGTTTCACTGCGCGTTAATTTTCAAAATATAAATTTCAGTAACTAAATTTGAACCGTTTACTACATTTTGATGAAATTTATTGTATTGATTATTCGTACACAGGGCCAGTGACTTTTCTCGTAAAAATCGGGGCACACAGTACACTTCAATACTATATACACACCTCCGCTGTTGTTATACCTCCGTTGGCTGCTGGTGCCGTGTCCGTCTTTGACCAAGCCACTCAGGACTAAGTAACTACGACACTGAACTTTCGTGATTCGTGCGCAAACGGTTAACACGGGCCAGAACATTTTTTTAGCCAATCGAAGAAGCTGGACGACCCCTACAGTGCTTTGGACTGTATCTTGTCTCGAAATCTTTTCGCGAAATATCACTGCCCCTATTCATACATATACGACAATAGTTGATAAAAGTACTATCCCGCTTCGAAAATTATGTTTAAATAACAACTGGCCTAGTGGCTTCAAATAAAAGAATATCGCCAGTGGGACATATATTCAGACACGTTCAATATTATTTTAATAAACCTGTTCGATGGCAAAATTTTATGGCTGTATTTCGTATTTAAATTCTATTGTCAAATATATTTGAAAGAGAAAATTCGACGGGTCCTTTGCGAGGCTAGGAAAAAAAAATCGTATATCACAATCTAATATCACTTGAGAAGATAAACTTGAAACTAACTTCTGCGAAGTACGACTACAGAACTGGCGATTAATTTCGTGCGTGTCTCAAGACTAGAAACACGTATCAAGACCTGTATCAGCTTATACGATCTCAAAACGAGATCTGAGAAACGACTATTAATACGGCCCCCTTAGACCTCGAAGTCACAGAATAAATATGGATGCAGTGACGATGCAACCGCTCATACGACGAAATTCAGCTGCACAGGGGGCCACGGTGGTGTGGTGGTTAGACCACTGCCTCCCACCAAGGCGAGCCTGGTTAGAATTCTAGCGCGGTCGCATAAGGATTTTCGCACGTGGGAATCGTGCCGGGTGATGCCGCTAGTCGGCGGGTTTCCTCAGGGATCTCCCGTTTCCCCCGCCCTTGCGTTCCGGCGCTGCTCCACACTCGCCTCGTTTCACCCTCATCGTCTTTCAAGACTTCGGTGATAAGAGCTGCACAAATATCCCCATTCACTCCAGCACCCTTAGCCCCTTAACGTTCACAGTAATTTTTCTGTTCAGGTGTTGCTAAAGAGGAAATTTTTGGTGTGAGCAGTACCTACGAATTTCTTATAACTGGGGGCAGTGATATTTCGCGAAAAGATTTCGAGACAAGATACAGTCCAAAGAACTCTAGGGTCATTCAGCTTCTTTGATTGGCTAAACAAATGTTCTGGCCCGTGTTAACCGTTTGCGCACGAATCACGAAGGTTCAGTGTCGGAGTTACTTAGTCCTGAGGGGCTTGGTCGAAGACGGACACGGCACCAGCAGCTAATGGAGGTATAACAACAGCTGAGGTGTGTGTGTATAGTATTGAAGTCTACTGTGTGCTCCGATTTTTACGCGAAAACTCACTGGCCCTACTTATAACGGCTGAAACTTTGTAGCCTACGGAAAGAGTTTGAGTATGTCCCAGGTAAACATTATGTTCGTATTGGTGCTAATTTTTCGGGATTTCGCGGCGACGACCGTGATGTTTACCTTACTCCGCAACACCTCGGGCGTGGACGACGGGATGGCATTGTAAGTGGTTAACAGGGATCGCGAGCGGCTCAGGAGCTCAGCGCCGTTCCCAGGCGCCTCGTGGAGCATTGTGGATTCGCCGCCTGCCGTCTTCGATATTCCTTCACGTCGCCCCGCCGCTGGACGCTTGCCAGTGATATGACCCCACGTCACACACGCTCGCAAGACACGTGACTCAGGCGTCTGTCGGGCGTGTGGGAACCGCTCGCTGCTCGGCGCCGGCGGACAGACCGACGAGTCTGCTGCCGACGACACGTCTGCTAAACGTCTCCCCGACATGGGACTTGCATCAAGTGGCCGTCGCTAAGTGCCCGAAGGCTCCTGCTCGCCTGGCGCTTGAACCCCCTTACAGAATGTTAGTAATTCGTGTTTTACTTGTGACACTATCAAACTTGCGTCCAATGAGCTGGTCTACGATAGGAAGGGAGGGGGTGTTTTTTCGCGAAAAGGCTTCAAGACCAGTTGCACTCCAAAACACTTTTTTTATTTACTATGCTTAGGGCCAGTGATATTTCGCAAAAAGATTTCGAGACAAGATACAGTCCAACACACTGTAGGGTCGTCCAGCTTCTTTGATTGGCTAAAAAATGTTCTGGCCCGTGTTAACTGTTTGCGCACGAATCACGAAGGTTCAGTGTCGGAGTTACTTAGTCCTGAGTGGCTTGCTCGAAGACGGACACGGCACCAGCAGTCAATGGAGGTATAACAACAGCTGAGGTGTGTTTATAGTATTGAAGTCTACTGTGTGCTCCGATTTTTACGCGATAAGTCTCTGGCCCTACCTATGCTCTTTCTGGTTCGATGATTTTAAATGTCACGTGCCTCAAGTGTCCGCCAGCGAATCAAGAACTTTCAAATTCTGAGTACTTTATTCTGGTTGGCCCAGTAAAATGAGACCATGTCTTCTCACGTAGACGCGCGGCCAATAACCAAATTAAGTTGTGGTTGTGGACGTAGGATATTGAAGTCTGGCATGGCCATAAATATTTCCACCAAAAGAAACACCTGTCCCTAAACCATAAGAACGCATACTTCAGACGGGGGTTGTTGAGTGCTTCCACGACGTCACGCACATTAGGAACACCATTTCCGAGTACTCAAAGTTGATAGAAACTGCTATTTTGAAGTGATGTGTCTCAAAATAATCGCTTAAGATACATGCATAACTACTCAAGGGCCCTGCACTGAACCTTCCTACAGACTTTCTATTATTAAAATAATAAGTTCGGCGTTGAAAGTCAGGTTCACGCAGTGTGAGAACACTGTGCGGCGCCAGTTCAGAGCCTTGCGCTTAGCGGCGACGGGGCACTTGATGCGCGTGGCAGTGTCGCCCTTATCGCTCCTGCGCCTCCCGGCCCTGAACGCGGAAAAACGCCCCACGAAGGCAGCCTTCAGAAGTGTTTATAGTTGGGAAAGGGGAGGGGGGCATTTTTAACGCTTGAAGTATACGTCTGGTCGTAAAGAAGCATTTCGATGGCGATGTAAAGCAGCACAAACAAGTTTCGTGCTTGTTTTGTTTCCTGATAATTTTAAGCGGTAGCTGCAGAGTTTTAATACGACACTCTGTTCATAAAAGATGTAGCTCTGCCGCTGTAGTTTTAAACACTGTTTTACAGAAGAATTAGTATCGTAAACAAAGGCCACATTTATGTTTCAGTAATTAAATGTATGTATGAATTAGTAACAATATTTGCGTAAAAAATTCCGTTTTTTTTNGCCACATTTATGTTTCAGTAATTAAATGTATGTATGAATTAGTAACAATATTTGCGTAAAAAATTCCGTTTTTTTTTAAATTATAATAGACGTAACTACCTACAGTGAGAGCCCGCATGTCCACTAGGAAGGCCCCTTAAGAGGAGTGGCTGACGTTCAGGGTCAAGAAGCGAGGTAGCCATACGGGCGACGCTAACACGCACCCCCTAGTGCCTCATCGCCCCTACGTCCAAGGCGTGCAGTGTTTCCGTCGTGGTCCTGCACTGCGCACATTAGATCTGTAGCAGTGGCACTTTATTACACGNGCCACATTTATGTTTCAGTAATTAAATGTATGTATGAATTAGTAACAATATTTGCGTAAAAAATTCCGTTTTTTTTAAAATTATAATAGACGTAACTACCTACAGTGAGAGCCCGCATGTCCACTAGGAAGGCCCCTTAAGAGGAGTGGCTGACGTTCAGGGTCAAGAAGCGAGGTAGCCATACGGGCGACGCTAACACGCACCCCCTAGTGCCTCATCGCCCCTACGCNAGGTAGCCATACGGGCGACGCTAACACGCACCCCCTAGTGCCTCATCGCCCCTACGCCCAAGGCGTGCAGTGTTTCCGTCGTGGTCCTGCACTGCGCACATTAGATCTGTAGCAGTGGCACTTTATTACACGTGATGAAAGCCCCCAGATGAAACTACGTCCGTGTGTTTGTACGTTTCTCTCGCCGTTCAAGGAAACCGCATAGGCACACTTTAAAAATGCGATATTTAACCATTTTGACGAATTTTTTTTCTTTGTGAATATACTTAATATGCAGAGACCAGAAAGATTCGCAGATTCATTTTGGGACAAGCTAGAATTCAAAACACGCGTGTTTATATATCTTTAGCCATTGGTCCACACGTTGTGTGACACCTCCTGGGGAACGCTGGCCCAATCGTCGCCTTCTACTGTGACAGCAGACAACCAACGCTGAGTTGATATCGGTATATTTGTACGCAAGGCTGTAGAGTCTACCCTGCAGGTCATTGAACGCGCGAATTTTTCAGGTCTCTATTAATATGTTAAAAGTAAAAACATAGAGTAATAAGTTGTATTTCCAGAACATTTATTTACCGAGATACGTGATTTCACAGAAAATGTGTCACCGTGGAATCATCTTGAGAACCCAAAAGTGAAACAGCTGATTACACAGTCAGCTCCAGGCGCATACTGACCAATAAAATGTTGGAACGCCGTTCACCAATCAGTGCCGTGTAACCTACTCGCCAGACGGCAGCCCAGCCAATAGAGAATCTTTCGCAGCGGATGCTGGCCAATCAAACGCGAAGCCAGTGTCAAGAGCCTCACGCAGCCGCTGAGATAATCGCCTCGCCATTTCTTCTCTGTGTACTATCTACTCTATGACTAGATGGAGATTTTTGGACGTTCGCCACTGCGATGCAGATGTCTGTCATGGAAAAACACGACTGAAAAAACTCTTAAATAAGACAAGTATAACCTATGAATAGAGACCTGAAAAATTCGCGAGTTGAATGACCTGTAGGCTATACTCCATTATTGTATGTAAAATCATGCAAATATCACTGTTCATTGATTGCTTGTTGTATAAGCGAAAGACGGTGATTCGGTCTGCATTTTACTGTGTATTTATTATTGGATCAGAGTTGTCCAGGAGGTGTAAACTAACGGATGGACCAATAGCGTTAGCAATATAAACATACGAAGTTTTGAATTCTAGCTTGTCCCGAAATAAAAACGCTAATTTTTCAGGTCTCTACCTATGGACGATAAAATAAATATATTTATACAACACTGGAAAATTCCAAGAGGAAAGAGTAAAAAAAACAGAACAGCACTAATTACGAAAAATATATGCTTATATACTCGACCGACAGATAACACATGGAAAACAACACAGGCTGGAAACCTGTTTGAAAAAGTTAGGACAGCACTGGCAAAATAAGTGGGAACAAAATGGGACAACGCGACAAAGAAACGCACTCAAACACAGCAGTTTTACCAGACACCACAGAATACAAGCCAGGTATACTGTTGTCAGGAATATATATGCTATACACATCTACTATATATGCTGAGTGAGTGAAGATATTTGGGCTGCTCTTGACAGATAGGTCTTGAGAGCCGATGGTGGTGATTGAGGTGAGTACGGAGCAGCGCCGGAATGAAAAGGGCCGGGGAAACGGGAGATACCCGAGAAAACCTGCCGACCAGTGGCATCGTCCGGCGCGATTACCACATGCGAAAAATTCGGGAGTGGCCCGGCTGGGGATTGAACCAGGGTCGTCTTAGTGGGAGGCGAGCATGCTAACCGCCCGGTCACTGCGGCCCCCTGGTCACTCACTCCACGGAGTTTTATTTTAACGTCGCATTAGTAAATCTTGACAGCTATTCTGAAAATTAATTCCAACTTCGGGTTCGCGACCTATAGCGTTTCTAGAACTCGTTGTCCTTCGGGCTTTGCGCCAGCCCTGGTACGTCGTAGAAGCTGCTATTACTTTAATTGAATGGCCGGTATAGTGATTTTAAAATCTATTTCACGACCTTCGGTCTTGGAGTTTTTTTTTTCAAAAGTTATTTGACGGCCTTACGCCTCTAATAGTCACTTTGACCACGCATTCACGACAGTACATATGTTTAAGGAATTCAACTTAGTTTTGTTTACGACCCTATATCGTTTGGTCAGAGCTAACATCCTGCTCGTGAGAAACACCTCCATAAGGTCGACATTCATTTTGGTAATTACGTAGTCCTTTCCTTATCCAGTTACGCGCCTTGGCCTTAAGCAGGAGGCCAAGTTGGTTGATTGTTAATAGTCGTAATAGCCTACGAAAAACAACACCACGTTTTTGTCAACATGGATGAAATATATACTAGCATGTACAATTTATTCGAAAAATCCCACCTCTATGTGTATGGTTTTATCCTCTAGCAAAGAAGTTTTTTGTTGAGTGAATGTTATTTTTCAGGGGTTATATATGTGTTGGTGATGTCAAAAAAAAAATACTATATAACTCCAACAGAAAATATAGATAAAATAAATTTTGTTTGTGCTCGCCGCTGAAGTGTTTGCGGTGTACGGTATCAAACATAATTTCTTGAATTTCGCGTCCAAGGCCGTCACAACGTAATTTTCTGGACGGAAATGGAGACCGAAATCTTACTGAAAATGTTGCATTGCATAAAATTTTATTCGCGTAGTTTTGGCAGTATCAAGAGCTAGTGATTTTTCGCGATGAAATATCAGTACATGGCAGACTTCAGTACTATAAGCATTCCCAACAGCAGTTTGTGTGTTGCCATTGGTTGCTGTACGCTTGCGAAGGCGTTTTCATATTTGGCATGGCCACTCAGAATTCGACAACATCGGCACGGCTCCTGCGTTATTCGTGTGCAGACAGTCAACACGTGTCAAAAAAAAAAAAATTCGTCCTATCAAGACAGGTAAACGTCTAATAATATTTTTCATTTGAACTATTTCTTACTAGGCATTACCAACACACACATTTTCTCCCTGTTTCTGTTCATATCGATTATGAATGAAATTTTATAAATTAAAAATAGAATATAAGTACAATATACGTTTTAAACAAAAAAATAGGACAATTTAATGTTAACACCAATCTAAAACGCTAGTGAAGCTTGAAATATTTCGGAAACATCCAAACACGTCACACACGGGGTGATTTTTCAAAGGTTTGATTTAGAAAAGTGTGAAGAAGCCGCGAATAGCCTTGTAGAGACGAAACGACGTGGCGGGTCCTTTGACGTGAACGTGCTCATTCTTTGATTGGCTGTTGCGATGTTTTGGGAATGGGTCTTGTGTGATTGGCTAATGGGTCCTGTGTCAAGTTTCCTATTGGCTGGGGAGTTTGCTAAGAGAGAGAGAGAGAGAGAGAGGAGAGAGAGAGAGATTTGGGCAGCTCTTAGCAACGAGGTCTTGAGCGCCGGAGAGGTGAAATGGAGGTGAGAATTGAGAAGCGCCGGAATGAAATGGCGGGAGGGAACGGGAGATCCCCGAGGAAACCCGCCGACCAAGGGCATCTTCCGGCACGATTCCCACTTGCGAAATTCCGGGGGAGTTACCCAACCGGGGATTCAACCCGGTTCGCCGTTGTGGGAGGCGAGCAGTCTAACCGCTCACCCGCCCGCGGCCCCGGGAGTTCGTGGAATGTGCGGATGTTTCACCTCAGCATCCTTAAATACTCCGTGATGGCATGCTTACTCAAACTGTCTTTAGCCCAAGGCAAATGCTGTCACAGTTTTGTTCTGCATTCGAACAAAAATCAGAGGGAAAGTGAAAGATATTCGGCAAGATGAAGATGCAGCAGCGACGGAATGCAATTATGAAGGGAGACGGGAAAAAAACACGAGAAAACGAAGCTTCCAGCAAAAAAAAAAAACCCCCTCGTCAACGTGCTAAAACACGGATTTGTTCTACGCATGCCCGAACTCCGTTCGCCATGTGGTGTGTGAGGCTAATTGTCCGACCAACACATTTTTCTTCCGTTGTGCCACTTAAATGTCACCAGGCAATAAATTTTCCACGGGAAAAATTCAACGCATGTGTTGTAATACCTTCTAGCGCAACGAAAGCCATACATCACCACGGCCACCAGCGCGGTATTACGAACGGAAAGAAAATTAATCTCGGTGTAAACTTAATCTCTCGAGTTCAATTATAAATTTAAAAAAAGAATTACGCTGTCATTAGCGAAGTGACACGNCCCCCCCTCCCCTAAGGAGAGCAGAAAGGTGCACAACCTAGAAAACCCAAATATGGTGTCAACGTCGTCCTCTAATGAGCGGACCTTGTCACACTTACACCGTTCTCTAATGTTCATAATTATGTCCGCGGGTCGGCTGCTATAAAACTTAATTTGCGCCTGGATACGAGCGCAGCACACACCGAGGTTGGGTAAGATGATTGCCGTCCGGCTGGACTAGAGGTTGCCTTGCAAACGCGAGGTACAGCGGCGATATCATGGCAGACTGCATCACCCTAGTTCAAGAATTTTCCAAGCCATCCTGTCGCTGAAATCCGTCGGTGCACATACGCCTCCGCATTCTAGTGTTAGGACGTCAAGGTGGTCGCCTGTTTGAAGGAATTTTTGCTCGTCTGAGGACTAAAAGCGTGGGAGCGCTACTAGGGGCGACCGAGGCATGCGCGTCAACTCTCTCATCGCCTCTACGCGCAAAGCAGCTGATCTGGCGGTGCAGTCTTGCCGTCGATAACGCGCCTCTACGAGACTTTCAGCGAGGACCCTACCATTTTATGATGTTATAATAAAAATAAAGTTTTGATGCATGTCCTTACTATTTTTTAAATATTTTGTACCGGAATGTTCATTCCTAAAAACGACCGAGAAAACACCCGTTTGAGTCATTTTTCACTATCACCGAAACATGCTTTGCAGGTAAGTGGAGTGAGTGAAAAGCGTGTACACACACGCGATGTTTCTTAAATGCCATTCGTAAGTAGATCTCACTCATACACTTTGGACGGTTTTTTAATAAAACATTTTCTGCTGAAGCTTTGCACATCGTTCGGCAGCCCACCCAAGCGGCCACCTTAAGGGTCTGCCTACCTGGGGCATGAATTGCGTTGAAGAGCCTTTGAAATCATGTTTTTTTTAAGGAGACTATTAAACGTGTCTCCAGTATGTTTGCCTACGATAAGACATCATACCCCAGAGGAGGACGGAATTGTACTTTAAAGTTATTTTGGATCCCTCCAATATAGTTAAAAACGGCTTATTCAGACTGCCATATCTTAAATGATACTAGTCAGGCATGAGTCAAACGAACGATAGGAGCCTTTATTTAACATTGCTACAGATTTTTCATCAATAATATGACAAGAGGGTCACCACTGAAAGTCCCATAGGTACACGCAGCACTACGAGAATACTGCATGTCAGTTCAGAGCCCTGTGCGTAGCGGCTAGATTTTCTCCGAGTTTGAGCTTGGCCGATCTAACTATCGATGTTGCCTTTTCAACGAGAACTGTGTCGGCGGCGTGCCTATATTTCAACTTGATACTATTTGTGTAGGCAATATTGTGTTCCGTTCATACCACGCCCAACAATATGACAGTCATCGCGAACACTTCAATCTCCATGCTGGTCGCATACCGGGCCCGCAGTATTTTCAGCCTGGAATGTGTTCCTCGAAAGATGGTTGTTTAATCAGTGCATTCACCAGTCCACATCCCCTCTTGGACTTCTTCCCGTGGTACATTATGGCATACTAACACAACTTGTTCGTCACATCTACTTTATATGTCTGTTTCGCATCATGTGGCCGGCCACATCACTCAACCTCGAACTTGGCTGTTATATCACCTGACCTCGTATGCTTGGGATTGCTACCTCACCCGTTCTCGAACATGGTCCTGTTGCCATACGTACTTGTGGTTTACCAGTTCGTGTATCAGTTCAATGTAGATTGTGCCTCAGTCCCCCATGTTCCTGTTCGCATCACTGCTGAGGACGAAACTAACTCGCGTGAATCATGTCATGGGAAGCCGCTGCCAACTACCATGTGGGGTATCATAGCAGGACCAAAAAACTGTGGAAAGATATTTGCTTCTCAGCCTTTTGGAGGAACCCAACGGTCTTTGGTTCGAAAACATTTACCCATACTCTAAATCACTGCAAAATTCAAAATACCAACAATCGGCACTAATACTACAAACTGCAGATGGTCTAAGTTATTTTCCATTTAGCGGCAATGAAGAAGTCGTGCCACCAATTGATGCTTTGCCAAACTCTGTGTTTGTTTTCAATGATGTTGCATGTGAGAAGCAGTCGACCACGCATCAGTACTTAAGCATGGGCCGCAATGTAGCGGTGGATTCGATTTACCCGTGTCAAACTTATTCACGCATGCCTAAACAGCTGCTTCTGTGCGAAAATGCTAATATCATCGTTTATATTTCGTATGTATTATCTGAACTTGCGTCAAGTTTACTCCGATCATGTTAATACCGATGTGACACTTGACAATTTTAAAAGTATGAGCTCGTGTTGCTGGCAAGAACCTCACGGTTTTCTTGTGATAGCTAAGGATTTACTGCCTCATAAGGGAAGGTACCATACGGGTATTCGATCAGTTCATTATCGCACATCGGTGAACGATGAGCTACACCATATCCAAGCGGGCATAGCGGTCTGAAGTATGCGATGGACAGCTGTATTACATCTACTGTCGATGGCAACTGCAGTTTAGGAGGGAAACGGGCCAAGAATCTCGAAGGGTCGAAACATGATGGCTATGCAGCTGGTGTGTCCTTTGCCTGCAGGATCCCTTAAGAGGCTTTGCAACCGCAGGCAGTACTGAAGACTACATGTGCTTACACCGAGACACATCTTCGCGCACTGATACCCGGTATGACTTGACTTGGTACTGTAAAGAGGAAACTCAATAGCAGCGACGAGCGAGTAGCCAAGCAGGGTTCATACAGCCATAACTACTGATTTACATGCACTGACTGAGGATGTGCGCAAACTGTCCACTTTAGGTAGAATGCTGGTCACTGTGGAGGGCCATCACTTCGATACGAATATACTGACTACTAACATGGATGTGTGTCTTGGCACATTGATCGAGAGTGTGTCCAAACTAACTGCTTTTGTTCCGACGATGCGCTCGAGGCTGTAGAAGGACTGCTACTCGGCAACACAAATGCATTGTCGGCTAAGATAGCTCAAATTCGTACTTTGACTGATGTGCTCAAGCTAGCTGCTTTAGGAGGTAAGCTCCTGGCTGTGGAGAAGAAGCTTAATGAATTAGGTGAGCGAGTTGACAATAGGGTTCTTACTGCCCTGTCTGCTAATCTGGACGAGCGCATCAATATGTCGACCGAGGCTGCGAGCAAGCTGGCCCCTTTGGTAAGAGGCTAGAGGCCGTATCCAACTCGGAATCGAAACTCAGTGCTTTCAGAGATCGAATAGCTATGGGAGTTCTTACTAGCATGTCCGATGAGCTAGACACACAAGCCAAAGGCTTGGGTGTGAATCTCGCGAATGTTGAAGACCTTATGCGTCAAGGGATTGTTCACGTCCTATCTGACTTGCGCACAAACGATGATAAATGGAAACATTGCCAGCATGTGCGAGATGGTCATCCAGAAAATCTCCAAGTCTGGAGGCACTATCGAAAAGCTGATCATACAGTTGCAACGAGTTGGTCCGTAAATGCATATATTAAAACCATTCTGCTTTGCTTTTAGTACAATGGTCTCCACCATCGATGATTTACATCGTGTTATCGAAAGTGTGCACAATAAGTATTTACTGGCCAATCATACATGCATGGAGCACAATGCTACTTTGGAAGAGGTCTTCTGCCTGACCACATCTCGGCTAGATAATCTGCAGCAAACAGTTTTCCCTGTTGAAATGAAGACTGAACCGAACATCGAACCCAGGAGTGGGAGGAATTGTAAGATACTTCCAGAAGATACTGCGACTGTTGAATAAGATGATTTGCGTTTGGCTGCATTGAAGTATAAAAAAGACAGGCCTAACTTGCGCACTAGGGCTGTTCGCGATTACCTACAATCGTACACAACGAGGTTTAATGGTGGAAAGTATTGTGCTAATAGACACAATAAGAAATGGTTCTTGGGGAACAAACAAATTTATTTTCTGCCCAACAATTTTAAACAGATTTATGACGAAGCAATGCGAGCATATCCATGCATCTATGAACTCCGGTTTAAATTCTAGCTTGGTGGATACTCGCATGAGGTCCTTCGCCAGTACAAGCTATTATTTGCCCTCACGAGTGCACATTTGGCAGGCAATGACTCATTCAGCAATGCTTATAAGAATGAGACACGTCCGAAATTCGGCACTGGTGCTAAACTGTTTCCAGACGTTGGCTTAGCGAGCGGCTCGGGTCTGGCATCGAAGCTTGATGAAGGCAACAGGCTCGAGTATGTATTCTGGGACGATGTCAATGAGCTCATATCGCGTCTACAGCTACTAATTACATCTTAGAAAGCTGGTTATAATTCCCACACGAAAGAGATTGTAAATATTTTAGAAGAATTGTGTGAAGGTGGCTACATATACTGAAGATAATGTCTCGTGCACAGATCGCCACAGAGCTCTACCAACCTGCGTATCATAATTATCCCAGGTAAAAGGTACTTGTCTTTGGGTTGAGATATCTGTACCAGCCCAACCTAGATGAAATTATGCTGTATGCTACCGTTAATAAGGGCTGCATATACATGTTAACAATAATACATTGTTTCAGTAAATATGCATGTGCAACACCAATTCGCAGAAAACATGGCCCCGATGTCAGCAATGCAATGAAGACTATTTTGCAAAATAAGGGATCGCCTAAAAAATTTCAGATGGATCTTGGCAGATAATTATACAACCCTGCCTTCTGTTTGCTAATGTTTGCGAATAAAATTAATNAAAATTTCAGATGGATCTTGGCAGATAATTATACAACCCTGCCTTCTGTTTGCTAATGTTTGCGAATAAAATTAATCACTACAGTTCATATAGACCTCCATTGTGGAACAGTTTAACTGTACACTGAAAACGGACATGTGGCGAGAATTTTGNAAAATTTCAGATGGATCTTGGCAGATAATTATACAACCCTGCCTTCTGTTTGCTAATGTTTGCGAATAAAATTAATTACTACAGTTCATATAGACCTCCATTGTGGAACAGTTTAACTGTACACTGAAAACGGACATGTGGCGAGAATTTTGNTACTACAGTTCATATAGACCTCCATTGTGGAACAGTTTAACTGTACACTGAAAACGGACATGTGGCGAGAATTTTGATCTCGGGCACTTACAAGTGGCTCTACTTACTACCTAGGTTGATATCGTCTTACAACCATCATGTACATAGAACTATCCATACACGCCCAGTGAACACTAAGGATACTTCTTTGCTGGAGACTATGTTCCAAGCTGTGAAATATTTGGACATGTTCAAGGCTTGGGCGAATATTGGTACTATGTCAGGATTTCATGAGTAAAGGGAACATTTGCAAAATCTTACACACTGAACTGGAGCTCCGAAGTCTTCATTGTTGTCAAGATTTGCCATTATGAACCAAGGATGTATTATGTCACTGACTTGAATGGTGATGATATTCAAGGTAAATTTTACGAACAATAGTTCNTTATGAACCAAGGATGTATTATGTCACTGACTTGAATGGTGATGATATTCAAGGTAAATTTTACGAACAATAGTTCAAGCAAACTAAGTTACCCGATGTTTATTAGGTTTAAAAAGTACTTCATCAGAAGGGCAATCAGATTTTGTGAAACGGCTGGATTTTAGTTCTCGACGTAATAGATGGATAAGGTGATCGGAGCTTACCGATGCATAATTGGAACACATCATTGCAAGAGGTGTGATTGGACATGTGTGTACCACTGACAAATATTATTTTTTAAAGTATAAATAAATTCTTCTTAGAAAAATATATGTGTACTTTTTTATACACTGTATTCACTCTCACACTCGTCTCTGTGTGTTTCGTGTCTGTGACTGTGTGTGTATTTTCAGACTGGTATTACAGCAAACTGTGCATGAATGGCTGGGCTCTTAGCATGCTCNTCTCACACTCGTCTCTGTGTGTTTCGTGTCTGTGACTGTGTGTGTATTTTCAGACTGGTATTACAGCAAACTGTGCATGAATGGCTGGGCTCTTAGCATGCTCTCACAGATTGGGTGGTTGTTATAAAAAATCCTGTCTAGCTGGTCATGGACGATGATGGACATCTGCTCCTCACTCATTCCCAGAGTTGCCAGTGCTGAATCTTGGAGGATTTAATATTGGAATGCATTTCTGATTTGTAATACTACACAGTATGCATTACTTTGTATTCAAGCTTCGTGTGTAATCTATCAGTTTGTCTGCTTGTTAAATTACCTGAAGAACTCGCAGCTACAGTGGGGCTGTAAGTCATGGATGTTAATGGTCTTCCAGGAGATATGGATTTGGGCNTTATGAACCAAGGATGTATTATGTCACTGACTTGAATGGTGATGATATTCAAGGTAAATTTTACGAACAATAGTTCTAGCAAACTAAGTTACCCGATGTTTATTAGGTTTAAAAAGTACTTCATCAGAAGTGCAATCAGATTTTGTGAAATGGCTGGATTTTAGTTCTCGACGTAATAGATGGATAAGGTGATCGGAGCTTACCGATGCATAATTGGAACACATCATTGCAAGAGGTGTGATTGGACATGTGTGTACCACTGACAAATATTATTTTTTAAAGTATAAATAAATTCTTCTTAGAAAAATATATGTGTACTTTTTTATACACTGTATTCACTGTCACACTCGTCTCTGTGTGTTTCATGTCTGTGACTGTGTGTGTATTTTCAGACTGGTATTACAGCAAACTGTGCATGAATGGCTGGGCTCTTAGCATGCTCTCACAGATTGGGTGGTTGTTATAAAAAATCCTGTCTAGCTGGTCATGGACGATGATGGACATCTGCTCCTCACTCATTCCCAGAGTTGCCAGGGCTGAATCTTGGAGGATTTAATATTGGAATGCATTTCTGATTTGTAATACTACACAGTATGCATTACTTTGTATTCAAGCTTCGTGTGTAATCTATCAGTTTGTCTGCTTGTTAAATTCCCTGAAGAACTCGCAGCTACAGTGGGGCTGTAAGTCATGGATGTTAATGGTCTTCCAGGAGATATGGATTTGGGCNCCCTGAAGAACTCGCAGCTACAGTGGGGCTGTAAGTCATGGATGTTAATGGTCTTCCAGGAGATATGGATTTGGGCAGTGGCACTCGTTAATGGTCTTAGAGCTGCGGCTTGGGATGGCTGTCCTATGACGCCAGCATTTTTTATGCCATCAATCTGTTGTATGTTGCTGCTTTACTATTCATAGCGACATGCACCACGGTGGTGGACCAGCCGGCCGCCGACAGCTTAGAGCACTCTCAATTGGATGCTGCAGTTGATAAGCAATGGCGAAACAGGCATTATTAATTGTTTCTGGATAGGACATCGCTTATTCCGTGGGTGGGGCCACAGATGGTCCCTTCTCACGCTCACTGCCATCCCCGAGGAGCCCACATTTTTTATCGCCATCTTTTGCCAGCCCCCATATCTTAGCGTTACCGACCGACTGGTGCTGGAAATGGATGAGGTGGGNGGGGGGGGGGGGGAGAGACTAAGTCTCTTTTATGTTTACATGCATGTGAGTGCCAGCTATGTTCCTGTACCACACACGTGATTACAGATAACTTGGAGGTACAGCACTGCGGTCGCGCTCTCGAATGCATGGCCAAGTGTTGGAATATGATGGTAATTTTTTTCCACAGTATTGATTTTTATCTTTAACTTTTACACATGTGTTTATATAGAAATGCGACCTGGCAAATTTTTATGTATTTAATTATTTTCTGTATGACGATGCCAGCATAAAATTTATTTCTACTCAGAACTGTACAATGTTTATTTTTNTGTATTTAATTATTTTCTGTATGACGATGCCAGCATAAAATTTATTTCTACTCAGAACTGTACAATGTTTATTTTTCTTTTCGCAATTACAAGTTTATTGTCTGGCATGTATGTAAGCCGATGCGAATATGTACGTTATTTCGTATCCTAACACTTCCAGTGCCATGGTGGTCGTGTGGTCAAGATGTCGGACTGGCGACCCAAGGGTGGTCGAAATGATCCCATACGCCTTCTGCAGTTTTTTAGTTCCCGAATAACTAAACAAAATCCCCAGTGCTCCTGGTGGCCGNGAATGATCCCATACGCCTTCTGCAGTTTTTTAGTTCCCGAATAACTAAACAAAATCCCCAGTGCTCCTGGTGGCCGCCATTTGAACTCTACTCCCCAGATGCTAGCGCGCCTCTGCAGGCGACTAGAAAATCAACATGCAAAATAGCCATGCCGATACCAGCGCTCCTAGCAGAGAACTGTAAAACTTCAAACACTCTGGCAGTCGGTGCAGGAATTATAGATGGTCGCTTACAGCAGCCGAGACTGGCAGCAGGAATTAAATATGTCTTCCTACACTTGACGACGTCGACGGTCGATGGAGGGCGTGAAAAGCAAGAGAGGGGTGGGAGACTGGAAGGAATATGATCAAACCCCAAGGAATAGAATGTAGGAGACGAGAGACCAGGAGAAATATGAGAAAACATCCCGAGGGATAGCATGTGGGAGACGAGAAGGACTGCGAGTAATACGAGAAAACTCCGCCGAAGGATATAATGGACGAGAGGCAGTAAGGAATGAGAAATCATGAGAAAATAAAGAAGACTGGAAGGAATGTGAGAAAATCCCAAGGGATAGAACATGGGAGACGAGAGACCTTATAAATATGAACCCCCCATCCATGGATGTGAGACAGGAAGGAATGACAGAGCACGGGAAAAATAACATCAGCATGACTGATCAGGGGGTGGGGGAGAAACGGAATAAAAGAGCACGAAGCGCCGAGGTGGAATGATAGAGCAGGAGAAAAAAAACGGAAATCCAAGATGGCCACTGCTGGCAAGGAATGAAAGCAGGAGGTTGTTGCTTGACATCATCCAAGATGGCCACCAGCTCGTCCCCACGCCCCTATCCCTATCACCAATCCCCTGATGGGGAAACCCCTTTTCTCTAACTACTAACTACTTGTATTTTCTATAAATTTGTGCAATTAATTTGTAATAGTATTTTCATGAAAACATAAAACGAGCATTATTAAAGGTTTACTTAAAATTTAGCTCACGTTCAGACCTTATTTGCTGTTTTCTTTAACAGAAACCCTTATCCCTACAAAAATAGATTTTTCTTCAGTTAAGTAATAAACAAGCGAGGTAATTAAAATTCGCGTGATTTTATTTTCAATGCTCCGTTTACACCTTTTCAAGATTGGTGTATTTTTTGCTGCACAAATTCTATTAGGTGTATAACTATTTGCCAGTTAAAATAAATGTTCACTTTCTATTGGTCTGACGTCGTATCCGGTTGAAAGGAACTACTTGCCCGTGTAGACTGTGTAGTTTAAATAATAGAGCTTATATCTAGGGGCAGTGATATTTCGCGAAAAGATTTCAAGACAAGATACAGTTCAAAGCACTGTAGGGTCGTCCGGTTTCTTTGATTGGCTAAAAAAAATATGTTCTGGCCCGTGTTAACCGTTTGCGCACGTATCACGAAGGTTCAGTGTCGGATTAACTTAGTCCTGACTGGCTTGGTCAAAGACGGACACGGCACCAGCAGCCAATGGAGGTATAACAACAGCTGAGAAGTGTATATAGTATTGAAGTCTACTGTGTGCTCCGATTTTTACGCGAAAAGTCACTGGCCCTACTTATATCCATCCCTAAGCTTAAAACCTTTATTTTTGGCTAGGCACTACCCTCATAATAAAGGACGATGGTTTCTGAAACGGAACGTGGTAGCCAGCAGGGCTCCCGTTAAATTATTGGTTCGAACCCATCGGGCTTCCTCTACCTGCTTCTGGCCTTTTTCAGGTATCCTTTTTCCCCCCTCAAAAGTCGGATGAACTGACCCAAGATCGGGGCAAGGTCGACTCCTGCAGGGACGCTCACGACATAACCTGTTCAGGGGTTGTTTTAGGACACGCGCATGTTTTTCGTGCGCGCGGCTGAGAACACCTTTTTTTTTTTTTTTAATCTAAACTAATTTTATATTATGTTAGCCATACCAATCAAACACTGGCTTCTGTTATTTTTAAATTTAAAGTTAATTTATGATTAAAGTTATTAAGTTCAATTGCAATAAAAAATAAAAACAAGAGGCTATGGCTTTAATATTACTGTGTTTTATGTTAGGTTTTTTACTTATCTTTCTAATCTTATTATTATATTACAAGTAAGGAGGTGTGGTAAGTCTTTATTTATTTATTTTGGGTTTTCTATATTTTTGTTGTTGGGAAAAAGGGGAGGACCCCCTGTAAAAAAAACNTAAAGTTAATTTATGATTAAAGTTATTAAGTTCAATTGCAATAAAAAATAAAAACAAGAGGCTATGGCTTTAATATTGCTGTGTTTTATGTTAGGTTTTTTACTTAGCTTTCTAATGTTATTACTATATTACAAGTAAGGCGGTGTGGTAAGTCTTTATTTATTTATTTTGGGTTTTCTATATTTTTGTTTTGGGGAAAAAGGGGAGGACCCCCTGTAAAAAAAAACCCCTGATGCTGGGAACACCTGATGTTTCGCAAAAAGAATTACACGTTGACTGTATTTCACTATCGTATAGTTGCACACCTTCAGACCATGTTCCAACTACCTTTGAGTTTCGCTGGTTAGTAATTCGTATTTAAAATTTTGTTAGAATTATGTCGGAACCTCACAACAATCAACTAACTGTCTTGCATACTACGCTATTATTTTGTTGCGTGACGATTCGAAAAATGAAAACCCATTGAGTGAAAAGAAAGTGAAAACACCATGAAATAATTATTCCCGAAAGTTTCCAATTTAACATCAACAAAATTAAACCATTTACAAGTGAAGTTATTATTTAAAAAAAAAACGTGTGTCATGATAAAAAAAAACTACCTATTTCAAGAATATTTCAGCAACTTGCTTTGCGAAATTATTATTGTGGGTACGATACACATTGTTTATTCCAATAACCTTGCGTGTATGTGTATTTAAACCGGCGACACTAATATGGCGAAAATTTGGTAAATCGTCAGTTTCAAAGATGACAAAACGTAAAACACCAAATTACAAAGACACGTCGTTGATTTTGTTGGCATTTTTGTTCACAAAATATGTCAGTTGGAAAATGGCGTTAGTTTCCCTTTAGTTGTTGGTAGAGACCCGGAAATGTCTCATGTTCTTTCGGCATGGAAGCTAGACTCCGCAATCCTCCTCGAACTCAATCCTCAGTTTTCATTGGCTGTTGTTTCAGTTTAAGAGTTCAAGTTTTTTTCCATTCGAGGCACAGAAGCGGAGGAGCTATAAGGGTGACACCAACGCGCGTAACTATCGCCTCGGGCGCAACTACACGCAACGTTCTGAACCGACGTGCAGTTTTCCCGTAGTACCGCTGGAACTACGGCACTTTTAAGAGGCGACTTTATCATTTTATTACTACAAAGTCTGCTAACAAGGTACATGTGCCTATCACTACTCGTGTGCGTAAATTGCTGGAAATTATTTTTAAGGTTCCAGAAATATGGCATGATTGTTCAATTTTCTCACCTGGCATTATCATACAAAAAAATCTTACAAAATCTGTGTACGCATAACTCATTATTTAATTTTCCATTTCTGGTGTCTTAATTTGGCCAGACTGGCCAATAAAGATACCATATTCCTACAGTTTTCAGGGGTGCTCTTTCGATTGGAATTAGTCTGGTGTGTGTGGTGTTAGCATATGCTAGATTCCAGTGTTTCTGATCAGTAGAGTAAGTGATATTTAGCGAGAGAAAAAAAAATGAGTACACTGTATACTTAAATACTATAAACACTCAACAGCGGTTTGCCCATTGCCATTGGTTGCTGTCTGCTTGAGAAGGCGTTTTCATATTTGACCGGGTCACTCAGAATTCGGTGACATCGACACTGCTATTCCGTTATTCTTGTGCGGACAGTTAACACGTGTCAAAAAGTAATTCAGTCAATCAATATGTCGATCATTTAAATCGGATAAATAGTTTGCGAGAAATGAGGGTTTTAATTTCACTGAAGATGGCCTCCACGAACACATTATTTAGTATTCCTTTTCTCTCGTATTAATTTGGCCAGACAGACCAATAAAGATAGCATATTTCTAAGGTAATAAGAGGTGCTTTATCGATTGAAATTAGTCTGGTGAGTATGGTGTTAGCAGTTTCTGATATAGATAAATTTTTGGCTTTTTTCGATATTTCTTTTGTATTTCTACATACATACATCGGATCCAATTACATTCCATTTTATACAGAATTTTAAGACGAATCTAACTATATGTCGATCATTTTAATCGGATAAATTAAACGACACAACAGTCTTTTGAAATATAACTTGTCTTGAAATCTTTTCGCAAAATTTCACTACCGCTACACACCAGTACATTTTGAGGTAAAACAGTTTGAAAACTCAAGTTTTTTTTTAGCTACGCTGGAGGGCTTGGAAATTGTGTTTGTAATGTACGTGGTGTCTTGAAAGTAGTCTTCGTACCTCGTCTCCAGTCTGTTTTTTTTCCTTCGTAGATCAGTACACACGACACATGTAAAGCAGTTTCGTAAGAAAAAAAAATTATTTCAAATTTTTTGCATCACAGTTAAAGCTCCAGATGCATAGTCCTAAGGATGTCGCACACAAAAAAAAATCAATGATTTTATGTTCATTCTTACGCTTTGTATGTAATGACTAGAGGCCTGCAAAATTCGCTCTATTCTCTGGCACCGCGTGTAGTAATGTGTCGTTCGTGAACGATTCGTTCGAAATGAACTACTCTGCAAGAGAACGAAATCGTCCGATTCCCTGTGAAAGTATTCGATTATTTTGAGTCACTGATTCAGAAGTATAACACGAGTCGGAAGAACGTTAAAGGAGGAGAGGATGTAAGAATCAGAAAATCAGATTCGTTCGTAAAAAGAATAGAGAGTCAAAGAGTCATCCAAGCTTGCACGAAAGGCGGGAAGAGAGCGAGAAGGCCTTTACAAAAATCATCGTGTTACTACTCTCTCTTTCTATTTGAAGATACCGCCTGCAAGCGTATCGTGTTGTAACTCAATTCTTGCCAATGCTGAGTAGTAGTACAGAATTTTATAGTTCACAAAACCTTCATAAAATAAAAAGTCCTTTTGCAATCGTGCTAACTAAAATAAAAAGAAGATAAAGACAACACAGGTGCCAAAAGAGCCCAAATGATGAAGCAAGAGATAAGGAATACTTGAAATGAAGAGTGAGTCAAGACTCAATAAATAACGGCAGTACAGAAGAACGAAAAGAACGAAATGAACAATTCTTTTGAACGGATCATTTCACTGAACTGATCCAAAACGAATCGATTCGTCTATCTGAATCGTTCAGCCCATCACTACCTCACAGTACTGTACAGTAATACCCCGCTTTACGCGAGGGATACGTTCCGGAAAAAATCGCGTTAACTGAAATTCGCGTATATCGAGGCTTATAATTAAACATAGTCAAAACTTAATACAAAAAAATACGAATCATTTTAATCAATCACTTTAATTCTAAGAACACTTTATGCAATACATACATACTATTAATTATTTTTTACGGAAAAATACATCTATTGTCTTTTGGGTAGCGTTTTTTTTACGTTCTTGTAAAATACGTTCATAACACCCAACACTGTTTTTAATAGTTTGACACACGGTTAAGACACGGTCATCATTATTGTCTATACTCTGCAATATGTCCAAACCTGAATAAATTTTTGAAAGAGCATTTTGTATTCCCCCTGAAGATAAAACTTTCTCTTCTACTTGTTCTTCCTCATCGTAGATAGGATTATTCTGTAACTCGATCAGATCTTCATTGCTGAGAGGATCGTCGTGCGTTACTACAACTTCTACGAGATCTTCTACTGCGACATCTTCAAGTTCAGACCCCTCAATCATTGCAGCAATGTCTTCAAGCACTTGTCTCTGCATCTGGACAATTATTCTAGGTGCTTCCACTACATCTGGCCAAAGATTACGCCACACCCCGTTCATACAACTCTTTTTAACTTCCTTCCNGGTGCTTCCACTACATCTGGCCAAAGATTACGCCACACCCCGTTCATACAACTCTTTTTAACTTCCTTCCAAGCCTATTCTATGTTGTGAATAGCCTTCATAATGTTGTATGACTTCCACCACTCTCGCATAGACTGTCTTCCTTCCCCGTCANGTTCATAACACCCAACACTGTTTTTAATAGTTTGACACACGGTTAAGACACGGTCATCATTATTGTCTATACTCTACAATATGTCCAAACCTGAATAAATTTTTGAAAAAGCATTTTGTATTCCCCCTGAAGATAAAACTTTCTCTTCTACTTGTTCTTCCTCATCGTAGATAGGATTATTCTGTAACTCGATCAGATCTTCATTGCTGAGAGGATCGTCGTGCGTTGCTACAAGTTCTACGAGATCTTCTACTGCGACATCTTCAAGTTCAGACCCCTCAATCATTGCAGCAATGTCTTCAAGCACTTGTCTCTGCATCTGGACAATTCTTCTAGGTGCTTCCACTACATCTGGCCAAAGATTACGCCACACCCCGTTCATACAACTCTTTTTAACTTCCTTCCAAGCCTCTTCTATGTTGTGAATAGCCTTCATAATGTTGTATGACTTCCACCACTCTCGCATAGACTGTCTTCCTTCCCCGTCAGTTTCATGAATTAGTTGGCTAAAAGTGCGGCGATGGTAATAAGCTTTGAAGTTTGCTATTGCTCCCTGGTCCATAGGTTGTAATATTGACGTAGTGTTTGGTGGAAGGAACTTCACGTACACTTTTAAGTCTCTGGGCGTATCAAGTGAGGTTGGATGTCCTGGGGCATTGTCTAAGAGTAATATAACTTTAGGTTCAAGCCCATTTCTGTCACAGTAGGATTTGACTGATGGGCAAAAACTATTAGAATACCATTCTTGAAAAATTTCCCGTGTAACCCACGCCTTTCTGTTTGATCGCCACACAACTGGTAGACTTGTCTTGTCTGTGCCTCGCATTGCACGGGGTGTTTCTGAATGGTACACTAGTAAAGGTTTCAGTTTGAAATCACCAGTGGCATTACCACCCAGCAGAAGTGTTAGTCGATCTTTCGCAGCTTTGAAACCACTGGCTTGACGTTCTTCCTTAGAAATGAATGTTCGAGATGGCATTTTTTTCCAGTAAAGTCCGGTCTCATCAACATTGAAGATGAGACAAGCAGGAATTTTCTCTCGTCCAACGAACTCTTGAAACTTGTTTGGAAACTCAGCTGCAGCTTGAATGTCCGCGCTGGCCGCCTCGCCTGTTATGTGGATATTGTGAAGATTAGAACGCTGCTTGAACCGATGGAACCAGCCTCTGCTGGCAGCAATAGTCGGAGTGGAACTCCCTTCTCCTTCTTCTGTTTTCAGCATCTCATATAAAGATTTTGCTTTTGTGCATATGAGNACTCCCTTCTCCTTCTTCTGTTTTCAGCATCTCATATAAAGATTTTGCTTTTGTGCATATGAGGTCTTGACTTAGTAGTGTGTTCTTCTTATTCAGATCTTCGATCCAGACTGACAGTAACTTCTCCATTATTTCTAAGATAGAGGATCTCGAACGAGAAAGTTTTGTTGCACTTACAGGTGTTGAACTTTCGCTGGAGACTTTAATTTTTGCCCGATTTTTAAAAATCGTTCTCACAGTCGATTCTGATAGTCCAAAATCTCTCCCAACAATTGTTGCTTTGCCTCCATTTTCCATTCTTCTTAACACTTTCATCTTCAATTCCAAAGTTACGCTTTTACGCTCTTTTTTCTTTACAGGCGGCATTTTTGACGTAGCGTTAAATTATGACATATCTCCAATAAATGTTAAAACACGACTGCCAGCCGAACTAAACATGACGGAACAAACGAAACGAACGAGGGAATCCCCATAGAACAAAGTCGAAGGACGGGGAATTCCCAATTCTTCAAACAGAATGTTCAGAGGAAGCGGGGATTCCCGCGACCATAGAGAAGTTGATGACTACATTATGTTTATACGCACTCTTTCGCGTAATGAGAGGCATTTGAGCGGGAAATTTGAAATTCGCGTTATAGTGAAACCGCTCATAACGGGGTCGCGTAAAGCGGGGTATTACTGTATATACCGGAGCCGGCGTCGATTCTTAATTGGCTGCTGGTGCCGTGTCCGTCTTTGACCAAGCCACTCAGGACTAAGTAACTCCGACACTGAACCATCGTGATTCGTGGGCAAACGGTTAACACGGGTCAGAACATATTTTAGCCAATGAAAGAAGCTGGACGAGCATAGAGTGCTTTGGACTGTATCTTGTCCCGAAATCTTTTCGCGTAATATCACTGCCCCTACGCATTGCTCATTTACAAAAGTACATGTGTTTTGGTTTCAATGTGTCCTCAAATAATAACGCGAATTTCGCATATCGCTAGTGATAACATTTTCCTTGGACAAAAAAAAATTAATTTTATATATATTTGGAATAGTGTTATGTCAAGTACAAAATTCTTCTGTTTTCTTGCAAGTTTAGTGACAAATACATAAGTTGGACAGATTAAAAAAATTACAAAGTAAAGTAATCCCATTAGTTACCGTGTGGCACATAATGTAATAACCAATAACAAGCCATATAACTAGAGGCAGTGATATTTCGCGAAAATATTTCGAGACAAGATACAGTCCAAAGCACTTTAGGGTCGTNCTAGAGGCAGTGATATTTCGCGAAAATATTTCGAGACAAGATACAGTCCAAAGCACTTTAGGGTCGTCCAGCTTCTATGATTGGCTGACAAATGTTCTGGCCGGTGCTAACCGTATGCGCACGAATCACAAAGGTTTAGTGTCGGAGTTGTTTAGTCCTGAGTGGCTTGGTCGAAGACGGACACGGCACCAGAAGCCAATGGAGGTATAACAACAGCCGAGTTGTGTATATAGTATTGAAGTTTATTGTGTGCTCCGATTTTTACGCGAAAAGTTACTGGCCCTACATGTAGCTAATATGAAGGGAAAAAAATGTTAAAAACAAATAACCAGTTGNGGCTTGGTCGAAGACGGACACGGCACCAGAAGCCAATGGAGGTATAACAACAGCCGAGGTGTGTATATAGTATTGAAGTTTATTGTGTGCTCCGATTTTTACGCGAAAAGTTACTGGCCCTACATGTAGCTAATATGAAGGGAAAAAAATGTTAAAAACAAATAACCAGTTGCATGTTTTTAAAATGTTTTTAAAAATGTCTGAACTGTTATTTGGTGATAACAAAATGCCAAGCAGTAGCCCACGGCGTTCGTTTACTTTGTAAATTTTTTCACCTGTACAACTTAGGTAGTATAAAGCTGCAACACAACAGAAGATTTGATATATAATTATTTAAAAAATATGAACTGTAATTTGCTTTTGTTTAAGGAAACGGCATCACATACAATGCATGCGTGTTGAGCAATGCTTGTTACAATTATAAAATAATTAAATTCTGGAGAACCAAACCTCTCAACCCAAGACCATGGAGCACGAGATCCGGTTCTTCTTCCACTTGCAGTTTCGTTATTAGTCGAAAGTCGTCCGGGGCATGTCTTTACATACTGAGGTCGATTAAAAACGAAGATTACAACAGTCTAGCTCGCACATTGTCATGTCATGTATTGCCTAATTCTAGTCTCATTTTAGTATCTGACGTTTAATGTCGTGGTATTTTATATACTGTTTGTGAAAATCACGACACGGCGATTTATAACTGTTTCGGTTTTCTTAAGCTATTTAATACACACCCATGCATTACAGTTTTTCAAAAACAATTTTTAACAGCTGCATGCAATTTCACTTGACATTCTGAGAAAACGGATGCTACTCATAATATTAAAGTGTTTAGAACTGAGATTATTTGGAAACGGATTTTATTCTGATTATTAGTAAAAAGCATTTACTGGATTCAAGACCGAAATGTCTAAAATACATTAAATAAAATGTACGTTGACGCTAATACCGTAAAAGCGAGGAAAGATGAATAACGTAGTTTATTATTTNAAATACATTAAATAAAATGTACGTTGACGCTAATACCGTAAAAGCGAGGAAAGATGAATAACGTAGTTTATTATTTTGGTATATTTAAGCTAATTTTGTGCACTTAAGATGTAAAATAAAATTAATTATACCTTATTGAATTATTATTTTTAAACAATTATTTAAATTAAGTATTTTACTGTTTTTGGTTTCGAGGGATCAAAACATGATGCCTGAAACACAGAAGGGAATTCAACCAACCAAGAAAACATAACAATTTTGTAACGAAATCCTGGATATGCAAAGACGCGAAAGGCGCCAATTTATTAAGACAAAAGCAGGTGTTGTTAAATTATTTTAAGAAACTTTTTTACTTAAATTTTTTATCTTTTCAATTTTAAACTTTTAGACGTAATGATNGTTGTTAAATTATTTTAAGAAACTTTTTTACTTAAATTTTTTATCTTTTCAATTTTAAACTTTTAGACGTAATGATAGAAATTTGTTGGTGCTGAAGAATTCATTTGTATACAACTGCCGATATATTTACGTTAAAAACTTAGAAACTTTGAACGAAGTGATTTTGTGTTTATGCATTAGCTAATTACAATAACTTCCTACAGCAATGCCGGGATATTTCCTTGGTTGACATAAGAAATGAACTCTCTATAATTCTTAATTTGGTTAAATAACGTAATACCACCGTTCAAANATTTCCTTGGTTGACATAAGAAATGAACTCTCTATAATTCTTAATTTGGTTAAATAACGTAATACCACCGTTCAAAGCACTGGTTTAAATAACGCCGATTATGGTGGGCGTGAGACTATTAAACAAAGTATCACAAATTTTGCTGCGGTTCCCGAAGTAAAAAGAAGATAAAGATCTTATTTTTCTCAGTCTGTAATTAGCGCCGAAATGTCCGGAGGTGTTTCATATACCAATTAAACGAGACCTTTTTATTTGCCGCGTGGTGTTTTTTTCGCAGGATTTCGGAAGTCTTGAATTTCTAAAATATGTTCTTGTTTACTGTACGAGACGTTACCTAACCGTTGCTTCTCCAAGTAGCATCTCAACAACCCGTAATTATTCCCGGACGACATGCACATATAAATCAGCCTTAACCTGGGGTGGGCCCGTTGTGGGCTGAAAAAATATACCTGAGAAAATTTTATAAGCAGTAATGAATATTGAAAAGTTAAACAACGAGGTTCAATTTCTGAGGATGTAACGGGAAACCCCGTAAGTGAATAAATGAGGACACCTTTGGTGCCTTTCTGAAGATAAAAAAATTGTTTATGGATAACAGGAATGTAACAACTTACTCGCTAACGTGGTTACATAATACTTTATCTTGCATCAGTTACTTGAAAATGCGAAGGCCTTCAATGTATGTGTATTGAAATTTATTCGATTTTCACAGCACAAAAATTAAGTAGAGCGGAGTGAATTAAATTACAGTTACCAGTAACATAAGCAAAGAAAAATAGGCTCAGAAATAGTTTCCAAGAACGTCAATCCATAACAATTTTTTTTCCCCCTTTTGACACGTATCATGAGAGTTACTGCGAATTCTGTTATTCAAAAGGCGAGTTAAATGCTATAATTTCGTAAGTGCAGCTGTCCAATATTCCAGGTTATCGACCTGCTACTTCCTGTTTTTAAAATACGAACTTTCACTANTTTCGTAAGTGCAGCTGTCCAATATTCCAGGTTATCGACCTGCTACTTCCTGTTTTTAAAATACGAACTTTCACTAGAAAACACGTTCAGTTGAGAATAATTCAAAACTGACATTCTTGTGAAATTTTTTCGACTAATATATTTGACCTTTTAAATTTATTCAAATCGGTTTAAAAGGAGATGAACTCTCGACGAAATGCGCACAAACACATANTTTCGTAAGTGCAGCTGTCCAATATTCCAGGTTATCGACCTGCTACTTCCTGTTTTTAAAATACGAACTTTCACTATAAAACACGTTCAGTTGAGAATAATTCAAAACTGACATTCTTGTGAAATTTTTTCGACTAACATATTTGACCTTTTAAATTTATTCAAATCGGTTTAAAAGGAGATGAACTCTCGACGAAATGCGCACAAACACATACACATGCGCTAAGTATGAATGGAATTACACATATGCACAACACAAATAAACATACATGGAAGGATCCAAGCGAGCTCGTGAATGGTTGGAGCTAGAGACCTGAAAAATTCGCGTTTTCCATTCGGGACAAGATAGAATTCGAAACCCCGTACGTTTGTATTGCTAATACTATTGGTCCATCCGTTAAATTACACCTCCTGGACAACTCTGAGCCAATAATAAATACACAGTAAAATGCAGACCGAATCACCGTCATCCGCTAATACAACAATCAACTTATGAACAGTGATATCTGCATAATATTGCATACGAAAATGGAGTATACCCTACAGGTCATTGAACTCGCGAATTTTTCAGGTCTCTAGTTGGAGCACCTTTCTGCAGATAAACAAAATATTCATCTTTGTTATGTTATTTATTGAGGTTTATTTCTGAATAAAGCCAAGATGTAGCAGTCGTAATTACTAAAGGAATTTATGGATTGTTTATGTTTACACAATTTCACGTAGTCTAATTACTGGGGATACAGAATATTATAGTTTATGAAACCGTGAAGTTCGAAACTGTGCTTTTCTGAATTACGAATTTTTAAATGCTGTAATAAAGTGCAAACGTTTTCTACGCCAATGCAATAAGCAAGTAAATGTGTTAATCACTACAGGAAACCTGGAGAGTAATTTTATTTTCGTGAAATATAATTTTTACACTGTTTTAAAACAGCGTACATCTGAACTCGAGGCCGCTCCGGCACTAGTCTTTTGCTCAGGCCAAAAGAAATAGCATGACTGCGAAATGTCGTGTTAGGTATCTCCGTGTGAGCGTGCTCCGTTGCACGTTATTAGCGAGAGGTTCTGGTTAACAGTCCTTGCGTGCCGACGGCTACAGCTTAGTGCGTAACGTAACTTATCGGTTGTGCCATTGTTAAGAGCCGCGAGTATTTCGCTAGTTCCATTCGGAGGCGAAGTAGACTCAGAATATTTTCTACTACTGTTGTGATTGGATGACAGTTGTTAAGACACGCCCCGTTTAACTGTGAGCCAGTAATAAGCAGGAAGCAGCAGTGTTGAGTGAGCGTTTAACAGTCCTGTACAGAAGCCTCCCTTGGTCACAGCAACCAATAAGCAAATGATAATGTCTCGAAAGTGTAGACGGCTGTCCAGCCTAGCTTGCTGATAACTCAATCCGCGAAATACCCGGGGCTCTATCCACTGTCTATCAAGTCGTGTCCAGAAACAGACAGCTCAATGGCGGTGCCAAATTTCCTGTAAGTGAGGCTACGTCATATTGCTGCTGTGTTCAACTGAAGTATAAAATACAGACATCAGTTGTGATCGCGTATTATTTCAACATTCTGAGGCAATGGGCATAGCTGGTCATTGCAGATTTCAAAGTTGGCATACCTTGCGGAGTAATCCAATATGATCGCCGGTTCGTAAGTCAGAGTGAGATTTGTTATATTCAGGTTGGAAAGCTTAATGCATTTCCCCGCCAGGATGCACTAGTGTCGTAGATGTATAGTATTTTTCCGTTTTGTATGTNTCGCGTATTATTTCAACATTCTGAGGCAATGGGCATAGCTGGTCATTGCAGATTTCAAAGTTGGCATACCTTGCGGACTAATCCAATATGATCGCCGGTTCGTAAGTCAGAGTGAGATTTGTTATATTCAGGTTGGAAAGCTTAATGCATTTCCCCGCCAGGATGCACTAGTGTCGTAGATGTATAGTATTTTTCCGTTTTGTATGTAATTAAATGGAATAATTGGAATTTTCGTAAAATAAATATAATTGCGTAAAATATTCCTATTTGTATTGTTAGAACTTACGTAAATAATAATTTTCGTTCTTTGCAATACAGTGCAATTATAACGAAATTTGTCCACAAATTTAATATTGTGTTATAAAACTGGATTCAGCTTAGTTTTTATGAGAGCTGCATATATTGCACTCTTAAATTCGTAACGTTTTTCCATTTAAATAGGCTTGCTTATGAACGTTCAATGACAAAAAAAAAACAACTGTATTTTTACTGTTTCCTCTTGTAAACACCATTAGAGATCGTGAATAATTGTTAGGAAATAAAGTTAATATTTATTATACATGTCGAGCCAAAATTTCACTACAGTTCAAGCCAAATAAAAACCTTCACCCACAAATAAAATAGAGTTTCTCAATTTACCACAATCTTATAAGTTACCTCCTTGGAACACCAGCGCACCTTGCGACGGAAATTTTTCCTATGCTTAACTCTCCCATAATGAAACTTATTTTGACACCAATTCGACTAAAATAAACCTTAATCATAGTTATGCATGGAAGCATCCATACCAAATAGCAAAGTTAGCATTATTTTAAAGAATTTACAATCAATTTTGTATAGAAATTAATTTTTGATAAAATTAATAAATTAAGAAAAATTTTGGTGGTGGACTTTAGACAACAAAGGAAAATTAAGTGCAGTGGAGAGATTTGAGTGGTTCTTAACATCGAGGTCTTGAGATCCTATGAAGGTGAAGCGAAGTGAGAATGGGGCAGCGCCGGAATGCAAAGGCGGGGGAATCGTCCTGCACGATTCCCACATGCGAAAATCTGGGAGCGACGTCGCCGGGAATCGAACCTTGTTCTCCTAGGTGGGAGTCGAGAAGTCTGACCACTACACCACCGCGGCCCCACGTCATTTAGTACCAGTGAACTTATTTACTCTGCGATGTGGGCCTGAAAAGGGGGTTAGCTAATATGGCGGACGTCCGAATGGAATGCAAGAGCATGAGTATTTGGTCGACGCTTGCACGACTCACCTGGGCCCTACATTTCGATACTACGGAAAACACCAGAGTTGTGACCTGAAACAAAAAAAAAGATTTCCGGTACGGCGCGCGAACTAGCATGCTATGTATTTATTTGATGGGCCTATAAACAGGCAGGAGATGGCCTGCTGTGACGAAACTGAAGCTACATTTATCCTGATAGCCATTTTGTGACGCCCGAAACAGTTGCTTTTTTAATGATCAAATATATGTTAATTGCAGCAGTTTATATGTTAACAAAGATTTGCCACAGTCGAACTATTATGCCAAACATCGATGGGCTATGAAAATAATAGCCACATTGAAATGTTGACACTTAATATAAAAGCTTTAGGGGGTCACAAAATGGCGATAGCGAAGAAACAGGCTTTTCCATTTCTCCCCGTGTAACTAGAAGCGTGGCCGCTCCTTGATTTATTTACTCTGCGGTATAAGACCACACCAGGTAGCATGGCATTCGGTCCTTGCTTTTCTTTACAGATTAGATATTGGTCGAAACTCGTTTTAGGGAGTGTCTAACGAACTATGGTCCAGTAGAAGCAGAAACTCAAATGTTCATGTGGTTAATGTTCAACATTTCTTCAAATTAATTCGCGACATTTCTGGGTCTCAGCTAGGGTTGCCAACCGTCCCGTTTTGTACGGGATTTCCCGTATCCTGGGGCTAAAATAATTATCCCACGCGGACATTATACGGGACGTCATATTTCCCGTACTTCAGAACTTTTAGAAACCGAAATGAATAAACACACTACAGTTTCAGTAATTTACCATCTCCGAAATTACAGATGTAGCTCTATGACCCCTGACTCTATGGCCAACAGATAGTTACAGTCGATGCCGACAAATTGCATTTGTCAACAAGAGCGTTCGTGGAAGTAGTGCTTGCCGTGACGTGTACAATTATCTTTCAGTTAATGTTGCCACCGTTTGTTGACGCCGAGTTGTGTTTTCAGTGCGTTGGGTTTCAAATTTAAAAAGGAAAAAAAAATACTCTGTGTATATATAGATACAGATGGGAACCAAATTATAAGTGGCTAGTTCGTAGTAACAATTATTACCAAGGTAAATGCTTACTTTGCAAACAAGAATTTTCTATTTAACACGGTGGTGAAAGTGATGTGAAACAGCACGCATCGTCGTTATATAGGATTATGGTTCAGCAGGCGAACGCATGTGAAAGAACCAACACAAATATTTCTATATGCAAATAATATTTTGTTGTCCTATATGTTTAGAAATGATGTGAATTATGTATAATTCTAAATTTTCCACTTTTCAGAAGGTATTAAAACGGTTTTGTTGTAAGTAATAATTTTCCTTGATCATTTCACTAGATGTCAAATGTCGCGTGTCGAGTTGCCAGAATTGCTCTTTATGGTAAATCTGAAAAACTTTGCAACCCTAGTCTCAGCACAGAATAGGTAAGTATGCAGAAGCGAAACGGTGACGCGGTTCCTTTGATCTAAGCGAAACTCGGTCACTCATTGGCCGCGCTAAGCTGTGGAATCGGGCCTTGTCTCTGATGACTTCAGGTACTGAAGACATTATCTGTCAGTGAGTTGACACCCTGCAAAATTTCGCGTGTTCATTCGGCAACAAGCTAGACTGCACAGTCCTTTATGTACTCGAGCCTCAGCGAGATGTTCATTGGCTGTTGCTGCAGTTAAGCCCTCAGACCAGGGCGTGTCTTAACAAACTGTTTTCCAATAAAAGCAGAAGCTCAGTTGTGAATTTGGTTGATGTTCAACTTCTCCTCACTTTAAACCCTTAAACGCATTATCCCCGAGTATACGTGTCAACGTTTGACATGTTGCAGAATAGGCGAAATCATGGTCGATGCTGCAGAGGTCGAGAAGACAGCATCAATGCGAGCATTGCCCTTTCCTGAGCAATGCGATTGGCTGCTGCTGACCAACCAACTATGTTATAAACGGTTGTTTCTCATGCCATGGGTCTACTGAAACCCTTTACATTGTTTCAAAAGCGCCAGGTATTGTAAGGAATTCGTAAGTACTTCTCACATCAAAATTTTCTTCTTTTCCTACGCCTGAAACTAAAAATCAATGCGTACGTTAAGGGGTTAATAACAGAAATTTTCGGGTATCTGCCAATAAGGTTAACATTCGCAAACTAAAACCAACCTTGGGTTACAATCGGAGCATCCTTCAGGGCGGAGGAGGAAATAAGCGGGAAGTTTATAACGGGAAGATAAAACTGTTACGAAACAAGTCCGCACAGCAGCCCAGCAATGACACGGTAAATCATAGATTCGATGTCTCTCAGCTAGGGCCAGTGACTTTTCGCGTAAAAATCGGAGCACACAGTAGACTTCAATACTATATACACACCTCAGCTGTTGTTACACCTCCATTGGCTGCTGGTGCCGTGTCCGTCTTTGACCAAGCCACACAGGACTAAGTAACTCCGACACTGAACCTTCGTGATTAGTGCGCAAACTGTTAACACGGGCCAGAACATTTTTCAGCCAATCAAAGAAGCTGGACGACCCTACAGTGCTTTGAACTGTATCTTGTCTCGAAATCTTTTCGCGAAATATCACTGCCCCTACTCTCAGCGATCAGTCCGCGTTGAGTGGCTGCGCGCAGTTAGTCCTTCAGACGCAGGCGGCCGTAGTTCACTTTGGCACAAAAGCGCTTTCACCTACTTGCTGTACGTGTGCACGGTCGTAGCGCGTAGCTCGTATATCTCGCACTCCGAGCGTATACGTACGTCTGCGACCTGGAACTCTCCAAACGGCCGACGCACGTTTTGAAACCGTACGTGTCGACCGCCATCTCGTTAGCGAGCGACAAATTGTACGGCGACGGCAAATGAAAAAAAAAAATACACCTGATATAATCTCGTGGCGTAATTCTTTCCCATTGCCGTGAAATAAAAGGCTACTTGCCAAACATACCTAGCGCTAATTAATAGTCTTGTTCAAGGCTGCAATCGATACGGCTCTGTGTTTGCACGTCAAACAACCGGACAGCAGAAGGCAAAAAAAAAAAAAAAGCACCCGCAATCCCAGCTTTCTATTCCGACTCCAGATGGGAAAATAAAACCGTTTCCATGACTATCACGCGACTGAAATCAATGAAACGTGGCACTGTTTTATTAGTTCGCTGCGTAATTGGATGTCAGCGAAGAGAAGAAAAGAATGTTCTCTGGACACGGAATTCCTGTTAACTTGGTATTGCGAATCTAGGGGGCTGAGGTAGGATGAGGCATGCACGCACGGTCAGGGACGCTGATTCGTCCTGTCAAGAAGCTCAGTTGGGAATTCTCTTCTATGGTTGAGTTCATGGGCGCATTTTCCGTACGCGAGTTGTGATGCGCCATTCTCGCGCCCTGCTGCAACTGTGTATGGCATTATCGTAAGCCGGTATAGGTAGGTTAACTCCAGTCAGTATCGTTTGCACCGCCTACCAACTTGTTTCGTTTGCCGCGTATGCAAAATGCCGCACACGCATGACTGCGGATGTCTCCAGGCTTTATTCTGATCACTCTGGGACACCCAAATTTTGCGAAAAAAAAAAAATTTCCGCACATGCCTAGGTTGAAACACCCCTATGGGCGTACCAGCAGTCTTATTTTTATCATCGGTTGGCGCGTCTTAGTGAGAAGACATTTCCGTAACTGACTGGCCGATCAGAACTTCTGCGCGTCTGTGATTTCTTGGGCGGATTCCCAAGGCGAGCAACACCTCGGATCATCCATTCACGAAAGTGGATCTGAGGTAAAGTGTCGCGAAAACACGACCGGCCGGGTGTCGCTGCTACTCACCTGAGTAACAGCCGCTCACCGGTGGACAGGTGTTTTCTAGCAATGTTTTTTCAAGACCAAGTTGTACTCCAAAAAACACTTTTAGTTCATGCGCACTTTCGTGGTAGGGTGATTTTACAATAGCACGCGCCTCGAGTGTCCGCCCGCGAATCCTGGACCTTCAGTGTCGGAGTACTTCACTACGAGTGGCCTAGTCGAGTATTAGAAGCACTTCTTCTCCCGTAGAGGCGCGGCCAATAACCAAAGGAAGTTGTGGCTGTGAAGTAGGTAGGATATCGAAGCGTAGCATGGCCATAGCTAGGGCCAGTGACTTTTCGCGTGAAAATCGGAGCACACAGTAGACTTCACTACTATACACACACCTCAGCTGTTGTTATACCTCCACTGGCTGCTGGTGCCGTGTCCGTCTTTGACCAAGCCACTCAGGACTAAGTAACTCCGACACTGAACCTTCGTGGTTCGTGCGCAAACTGTTAACACGGGTCAGGACATTTTTTTATCCAATCAAAGAAGCTGGACGACCCTACAGTGCTTCGGCCTGTAACTTGTCTCGAGATGTTTTTCGCAGACAAATACTCCTATATAACATGCATTTTGAGAGTTTTCTATCATAAAAGCAACAAACTTTTATCCGACATTTTCGTTCGGTGCACAAAGGTTAAGTGCCGACGTGAAGCATTATAAATAGCTTGAATAAAATAACGAATGTTTACTGTTACGTTTGCAATTTTTGTCGACCTATTTAATTCAACCAAATTTTAATTTTTACTGCAGATCAAGTTTATTACATACTGTTTATTCCATATACACAAAAAATGTGGCAACATCTCCCAGATGCATTTAGTTCTTGAGGTTATTGCGATCTCCTAACTTTCGAAAATCTGTATAAATCACGAGCGTCTTACCTTCGCAACATGGTTATGCCTCATCAATATTAAAATACAAATATGCCTGTATGTCAATAATTCTGAGATTTTTCAATCTGAAAAGCAACGAAACTTATCCCCTGCATTTTTTCTTTTACTATAAAAAAGGGGGTCGTGAATACGTAAAGTATCATAATATACTACGCAAAAAAAGACCACTTTTTACTTTCACGGGGAACGTGTTACTCGTTACGTATTACGTGATTGGTGAAGCCGTTGTGATCCCGGCTTAACAGTGGACAGACAAGCCGCAGTGCGGCATATCACTCGCCAGTTCAATGGCTGGACTACAACGGCCTGTAACCATCTGTAACCATCCAGAACCATCTCCTTTACAAGGTCGCCTGTACGGATGATTCCAGTTGCACATCGGTTCAAGCCTATGGCATGGTAACGAGTGCGTTGGCGATTACACGAAGCGATAGATCCTTCCGGTCAGTATGTTAAGTTCAAGCCGGTGTTAAGCCGGCCACACACGATCCGGCTGGCCTGTCAGTTCGGACTGAACAGTCCGCCTGGCGTCAGGCTGCCGGAGCGTATGTAGGTTCCGGTCGGACTGACAGTTGCAACTGTACAGGCCGGCCGGAGAGGAATCGAAAATACGTTCGTCCATCCGGTAGCCCGGAAGGGCGCACCACTGTGCCGGAACGTGTGTGGTTTCAGTTGTAAGTTCAGATCAGTTCCGTGCTACGAGCCGCTCGTGAAAAAAGAGTCTGCACCCCCCATCTGAACAGCAAGTTTCGTTCTTTTGATTTAGTGAGTGTATTCGTAATAATTATGTCTCGCGAAAATGAAAATCAGTGTTTGGAGGATTTCATCGCAATTTATCAAAGTGAACCAACCCTGTTTGTGGCAAGTGAAATCACCATATTATCACGACCGGGTTAAAAAAGAAACTGGTTATTCCAAGCTTGTTGAAAATTGAAGTAGATAGATCTTTAACGATTACTTCAAACTATTATGAAGCCCTGTTAATTTTCTCCACGATATTCCTCCGCCGCATGCGAACAATTCTTTCCCAAGTATAAGCAAATTACACCGAAGGACAACGCACCGCATTCGTGCGCACTCAATGTAATATTATTTTGCATAGGAACTACTTCTTATTAAGTATTACTAGGGGCAGTGATATTTCGCGAAAAGATTTCAAGACAAGATACAGTCCAAAGCACTGCAGGGTCGTCCAGCTTCTTTGATTGGCTAAAAAATGTTCTGGCCAGTGTTAACAGTTTGCGTACGAATCACGAAGGTTCAGTGTCGGAGTTACTTAGTCCTGAGTGGCTCGTTCAAAGACGGACACGGCACCAGCAGCCAATGGACGTATAACAACAGCTGAGGTGTGTTTACAGTATTGAAGTCTACTGTGTGCTCCGATTTTTACGCGAAAAGTCACTGGCCCTAATTATGATTTCAACAGCAAATGAGTTTTTGTTGTTATCCATATTTTATTGCTCGATAAAGTGTAGTATCTGCCTCGCAGAAATTTAAGGTATCGAGATTTTTTTTCCACGTAGAAAGTGATTTGAGCTCTTTGAAAACAGGAGGGCTCACAACAAAATCGCTTATAACATGAATTCAGTAGATAAGTTTTAGGCTTATTTAAAGTGACCAAAAGTGTTTTCGGAGAAGAGAATATTAACAAATCTCTTTCGAGAAAAGATTATTGCAGTTATTGCCAAGTTTTTCAAACCTTTATTTTAAAATTTGTACGAAACGAATCTTTGCAAATTATGCATGGCTTCTGGAAACCAACGATGGAAAACTAAGAGTAAGAAAAGTTTTAAATTGGATAGTTGGTGAGTATTAAAAAAATTATGACATATAATAATACGCGTTAGTGACCAGGTGAAATAAAAACAAAATGGACAGATTATAGTTTTGCACATATGTTAAAAAAAAAAATGCTTCCGTAAATTGTGTCCAAAATTTTATAAAGTATCGCAGATTATTTCACGTGCGTTTTATTTGCTTATTGCCGTATAAAAAAAAGTTCTAATTTTTTTTAGCAAGTGGAAACACTATTTTCAAGTTGTTTAAATATTTAGAATAAAATTTTATACATGGAAATTAAAACTATATTGTGATGACATAGATTTCAAAACTTTATTTCCGAAGCTTTAATTAATTTCGCAATATATTTCAAAATATCCTCATGTTAAGTAATACTTCAACCGAATAAATTATTATGATGGAAAATATTTTGTTTCGGAAGGTGATAGTTTACTCATGAATCGTGTATATTACATTATTCCATAAATTATATAAACTTATGAGAACTGCAGAGGCCACAGCAGAAATATTATCCTCCATGTGCGTGCAGATATACGTAAATGTGCACATATGGTTCTTTCTAATTCTTAGCCCTCGAGACATTCAAGTAAACGTAGATATAGGCGTGAACGCATTCGAATGATATTTCAACAACTCGTTTCACTGCAGACAGCTGTTCGCCTTGAAGATATTTATTCGATTACACCTAGGTAATTAATTCGCTTCGCCCCAGTAATCCGAAAACCTGTTCATCAGCATTCGTCAGCACACGCATAAAAGGACATATAATTATTTGTAGGGCTGCCTGTTTTTCGCGAAAAATGTCAGGACTGCTTGTACTCCAAAACACTAGGCCGCAGATCAACTTTCTTGATTGGTTGATTTTAACCGTCACGCTTTTCTGGTGCCTACCTGCGAATCACAGACACTCATTGTCGGAGTTACCTAATTCTGATTGGCCCAGTCAGGTAAGAAAATGTCTCCCGGCAAAGACACGTGGCCAATAACCAAAAGAAAAATGCAAGTATGCCATGACTAGGGGCAGTGACATTTCGTGAAAAGATTTCGAGACAAGATACAGTAGAAAGCACTGTAGGGTCGTCCAGCTTCTTTGATCGGCTAAAAAAATGTTCTGGCCCGTGTTAACCGTTTGCGCACGAATCACGATGGTTCAGTGTCGGAGTTGCTTAGTCCTGAGAGGCTTGGTCAAAGACGGACACGGCACCAGCAGCCAATGGAGGTATAACAACAGCTGAGGCGTGTATATAGTATTGAAGTCTACTGTGTGCTCCGATTTTTACGCGAAAAGTCACTGGCCCTTAACTATACCTACTTGAGCGCAGTACGAAATTTCATTGGTCACTTGCAATTATACGGCGTCATTTACCTGTGTGATCGCTTCACTGCAATAAGTTGCTCTACCGTCGAGACTTTACAATTGGCTGCGAAACACGACCTTGGAATGTGCTGTTTGAGGAGTTGGCCAATGGCAGAAATCAAACCAGCATACAATATGTTGGACTTCAGCCTGCACCGAAAAAATAACGCGGATTTGGCAGGTGTCTCTACCTGTGCACTGTGGAGCCACAAAACAAATTTTGAACTGCCAGGTTCGCAAGTGAGAATCGTGTCAGACAATGCCGCTGGTCGGCGGGTTTTCTCAAGGATCTCCCCCCCCCCNCCCCCTTTTTTTCATTCTGGCGCTGTTCCATACACACCTCACTACACCCTCATCGGCTCTGAAGATCTTGATGTTAAGAACCGCCGAAATCTCTTCACACCTCTACTGCCAGGTGTTGGAGAGAAATTAACACTTCTAAGGTGTCATTGTTTGATCCACCTGAAGAATACAGGGGCGGGAAAGCAGCTTACTCTGCGAAATCCAATCGCACACGCCACCAAAATGACGTGCCTAGTGATGAATTACATGCCAGCCAGTATCCCAACCAATAGGGAACGTTTCGCAGCACGCGGTAGCCAATGAGATACAAGGTCCCTTCCCAGACCCTCGAACAACCAATCAGAGAATAAGTACGTCAACATCTAAGGAACCGCCACGCCATTTCGACTCTGTGTTTTTACTGAGGTTCGTTTTGAAAACCTTTTTTTGACTGCAACACATATTTCGTTGCTGCAAAGAAATTGACAGTTAAATATTAACCACTGCAGAGTTGCTTTGCTGCAGACACAATGCTCGTTTGATCTACATATCAATGGCAATGTTAGCCTTGTATTGTCGTTAAAATTGTCTATCAGTATCTAGAATTTTGAAGGGTTGAAACATTATGTTAGTGATATAAATAATTTGGTATTTGGTAACGCAGTATTTAGTAAAAAACTACAGTAAGCTAAAAACTACAATGGACGATACCAAAGTTTTAATTTTACTAACGGTTTTCTTTAGTATTCTGCAAGACTTCCGTACTGCAAAGAAAACAATTTAAAATATGTTTTGTGCTATAAAGAAAAGTAAAACAACGTATAAAATAAAAAGTTATTAATAAAAATTATAAGTTTCTTTAACTTTTTATTTGAAATAAATCAAGATTTGGTTACTGCAAACAGCGTCGAAGAAATGCATTTATTTAGTGTACAAAAAGTTTTGCAAGAATTTTTTTTTTTTTTTACTGTATCGTGCCAAATAAGTAAAGCAATCGCAACGGATTTTTTTTGGTCGTCTAGAAAACTTCTCGCTAAACCAGTTATACACAGGAGAAACCATGGTTTAAAAGTAATCACGAAAAACCGGGTTCAAGGCTTCCGAGAAACCACAGGCGGCTAAGCCTTGAAATCAATTTTGCAAACTTCTTATTTGTTAAGTGCACTACGAGAGTTCTCAGAACTCTCTCGTCCCGGGAGGTCGCGTCGATGAAGTGATTAGTGCGCTGCTACCCTTCAGTTAGCGTAATTACAGATGCTTCATGGTCCATCGAGCACTTCGGAAAGTAACGACCAGTGTTATTTTCCAGTCCATTGTGCATACTTCCACGTCCAATTGTAAACATAAACCAGGCTGTGGACCTCGATGTTCCAAGTTCTAATCCTGAGAACCACGATGGTTCCATGCTGTTTACAGGGGGGGTGGTGGCTAAGCGGTTAGGCTGCTTGCCTCCCGTCAAGGCGAACGGGGTTCGATCCCCGGCCGGGTCACTCGCGGACGATGCCGCTGGTGGGCAAATGAGACTGATATCACTGTAAGGTCAACCGTCTTCCACTCAGAGTGGAAGTCGTTCAGTCCTATGAAGCTTGGCTGTAGTGACAGTCAAGTGGAGGGGTATGTTTTCCTAGAGAGACTCAAGGTAGTAATACCGGACTGTCCAAAGAAATTAGGCTCTGTAAGTTGCCCCCTGTGATACCTTGGTGGATCGCGTACAGGAGGGGAGGAGGTGCGGAGAGCCGGACATGTTCCGGAAAACATGTGGGCGGGTTTTCTCGGGGTTTTCTAGGGGATTGTCCGTTTCCCCCGTCCTTGCATTCCGGAGCTGCTCCATTCTCACCCCATCTCGCCCTCATCGGCTTTTAAGATCTCGTTTCGTTGTTAAGAGCCACGCAAATCTAACGTATCTCAACCAATACAGTTTACACAGTGAAGCAACAGAATAGGTGTGTGTGTGTATAGAAGCAAAATTGCGTGGCATTTCCTTATACGTGGGCGGTTCCATACGCTACAGTAAGAGAAAAGCGAACAAAATATTTGTTTGTATAGTGCCAAGAACATATTTAGGTACAACAACAAAATATTTTGCTGAGGAAACGAAACTTCAAAACCAACAAAAATAATATTGTTTATCTAACAAGATACAAGTTTGAACTAACAAAATTTTTGTGATGGGCCAAAAGAAATTAAAACGATAGCAAAACATTTAGTTGAATCCACTGTACATATTTTGTTTGGCCAGTCACTTGATTGCTTTTGTTCGAAAATGCAGCTCGAGAATTTTTTTTTTTTTTTTTTTGTTACAAATGGGATGGTGACATTGTTTGTTATTGCATTTATTTATGCTTATTAATAGTAAAAACATCGCAATAAAAGATGTGCGATAGGAAACTAAAAAGTAAAGCTGGAAATCTTGAAATATTTATTAGTTAGTTTTAAAAACACTTTAATTTCACCGGTAGTCAATTTAGCTGAGCTGGCTCGGGCGCAAGTGGTCTGGTTTCGAATCTCGGTGGAGTTTCCATGTTTTACATGTACCGAATCTGTTTGATTTACGTAGAGACAAACAAATATTTGTTTCGGGGCAACCAAATAAGAACAACAAAATAATTTAGTTTCAACGACAAGATATTTCATCGCCCCTATATACAAACGTTTAATTTCGTTGCGCCAAATAAACTTTATTTTGTTCTACAAAACATTTCTTTCTGTGTATAGTTTGCTGAACGAGGGTCTGGGAACTAGCCTTACGTTTGATTGGCTACCGCGTGCTCCGAAATATTCCCTATTGTGTGGGCCGCCAGCTGACCATTAACCCCTTATAGCTCCCGCGCTTCTCGGACGAAAATGTGAGAAACGATGAAGGCGACAGTATCCACGGTAATGAAAGCATGCACAAAACATGGTAAAACATCATCGGCTCTGAAGACCTCGATGCAGGCGGGTGGGCCCCTTATAGCACGGGCATGCATTTTTAAATCGTTGTCAACGGTATCGTTAAGTATTCCGATGAATGACGACGTTATATTTGCCGTCACGAGTTTTATATCGAAAGTGTTCACACGACTGCGAACGCTGAAAACTTGTTCCTGAAAGCACGGAGTACGTACGTTTACAGAGGCGGAACTGCCGCTTGTGCCGCGAACAACAGCCGCACACGTCAGAAAAATGGCGTCGCCGTCCATTGCATCATGTCGAAGCTACGTTCGAACAATCGGCATCAGCCGGCAGCCCAGCTCTTAGGTACTGTAATATCATCGCAGCACGTAATAGCCAATCAGACACAAAGCTCGTCCCTCAAAGCCTCGCTCAGCCAATCAGCGAATGGGTACGCCCACATAAAAAAACTACCACGCCATTTGACTTCTGCATGCGTATATTTTCACGATCATTAACCACGCCACACTAACTTTCCTGACAACCTGGCAGAAGAATATAATATTAAATTACATACAATAATAATCAATAAAAGGGGTGATGGTATGCAAACAATAAAAACAACCCCCTTCCTCCTCCAAAAAAAGAACAAAATAGGAGTATGCATTTAACCAGGTAATAGAAAAAATAAAAAAAATTACGTGGCCCGAGAGAACCAAAGGATGGAGAAGTAACAAGATATTTAACTAAATTATCAACTAAAGGAATAGCATTATACCCATTTATTAGCCAGAAAGGGTACAAGTGCGAGGGTAATAATAATATATGAATGGCATTTGACAGGCTACAAAATATTCTATACAGGTATATAATATATACAGGCTGGATATGAGCTCCACTGCCAAACTTTGGCAGCTGATTCCTCATCAAAAAATAGGCCGAAAAAAAATATATACGACATATATACGAAGTCTATTCCGGAAGCGTGTAACCATCCTTGAAAGCGTAGCTGAAGCTGAAGTTGCTAGTAACATAGCCAGAATGAAAGAAATATATCTGAGTTTCTGAATAAAACATAATTAGAAGACGATATGCAAACCATAAAAAGTGGCATGCGGTTATCAACCCCTTCCCACAATAATGGATGGGTTGGAATCCTATTTGTGGTTTTAAAACTATAACTGTGCGCTATTTATCGTTTCGTCCTTCGACTTATAAATCTACCATACATAATAAATGAAAAAGCCGTCTAGAGTTTTTAGGCTAAACGCCACCGTTTTCGAGAAATATGTCCATTATTATCTAACACTGCAAATGTTACAATTAATTGTGTACTAATTTCTCGAAAACGATGGCATGTAGGGTTAAAATTCAAGGCGAACATTTTTAAACATGTATGGTCAATTGTTATTCCACAAGAAACTACCGAAAAATACCACATAGTTTCATTTGTAACTGCACATATAGGGGTTCCATTCTATCCGTTTTTATGGAAGGGGTTGATATCTGCAACATATTTTTTTATTGCTTGCACTTCGTCGTTCAATAATTCATCATCCAGAAATTCAGGAATTTGTCTCTCAATCTGGCTCTAATAAACGTCGGATTCAGCTACACTTTCAATGATGGTTACAAACTTGTGGAATAGACTTAAGCTGTAAGTAGGTAGGGCCATGTGTTTTTTCGCAAAAATATTTACGTGTAGGCTAGACTTCAATATCCTATGTGCACACTTGCAGTCTTCATTTGGCTATTGGCCGCTTGCCTTTGTGCGAAGACAGCCTGTCACATGAGTGAACCAATAAGAATTAGGTTCCTTCGATAGTGGCCGCCCTTTGATTCGCGGGCAGGCACGTAAAACGCGTAACAATTCAAATGACCCAATCATGAAAGTGGTTCAGAAGATGAGTGTTTTGGAACACAACTTGTCGTTAAATCTTTTCCCGAAAAACAGGCGCCCCTAGCTAAAGGTCGTGTGTGTGTACAGGCCATGGACAAAATAATATGAACACCATGCAATGTAGTACATTTTGTTGCATGTTGGCGACACTGCTTCCGTGTAAATAATGCGATGCGTATGTATTGCACAGTTTACGTGCAAAGTCTTGAAGGTTATATTCCAGTTAATTATACGCTTTGTTCTGCGACGGTTAAAACAAGCGATCGGTGAAATGTGTGATCCCTCAGACTTCGAAAGAGGGTTAACGGGAGCGTCTGTGATGAAAACAGCACTGAAGCAATTGGCGGATGTTTTGGTACAAGAATGGGACAACATTCCGTTGGAAACTATTCAGACACTCTACGAATCTTTTCCGCGAAGAATTGCAGCTGTTATAAAACCAAATGGTGACCCAACACCATATTAATAAATAAATATTGTGTATATGTCAGGTGTTCATATTATTTTGTCCATCCCCTGTATATGTATATATGTGTGTGTATATATGTGTGTGTTTCTTTCTAATTTTTGATTACGAATCACTTGCCATGCCGAAGTTTGTCGGTAGTACGGTAGTAGAGCTCATGTCCACCCTCTATCTCTCTATCTCTCTCTCTCTCTCTCTCTCTCGCTCTCTCTATATATATATATATATATATATATATGCCCCTTCTCTCTCTCTCTCTCTCTCTCTCTCTGTATCTATGCCCCCTTCTCTCTCGTAGCACGAGTTTCGCGACCAGGAAACTCAAAGACGACTATTGAAAGGAAGGAGGGTGCCAATTGGAAATTGCGGTCGCAGACACGCGCCCCCCAGGAGACACTTCGGAACACCCTCGACCAGGCGTCGAAGTGGCAACCCGTCACACACCCGCGGCCACCGATAAACACTGTAATTTACAGGGGCGGATCGTGACGGGGTCGCCTCTCCCTCCGGCGGTAGTTTTTCGCCGAAAAACTCCGGCGGCCCGCGTCGTACGAGAGAGGTCAGAGTGGGGTGCCTCCAGCCTCCGCCTTTCTTCTCGGAACGGAAAATAGAATCTATCGAACGGTACTCGTGGAAATATGTTAATCGTGAAAAGGGGGGGAGGAGGTGCTCCACGACGCCGATAATATAATAACGCCGCAGTCTTGATGCGGGAGATGATTGTTTATTATCCCGAGTTACCCCAAGTCGGCTGCCGTCAAAGTGACGAAGGCGGAAGTTTTAGTAACAGTGTTTCAACTCAACGTCGCGTCGTTAGCGGCCCTTAAGGCTGTTGTCTGGTTTGAAAGCAGCGAGAATTTGGTATATGCTATTCACGGTAAAGAGAGCACTTTTTGATGCCCTCTTGTTTGGAATAATAGTTATTAAATAAATATATTTTATTATAGCCTTAGACGTTAACTTTCGGGCTCAGTGAAATATATACAATGTGTTAAACACTAACATGGTAATATTTATTTTTTAAAAGTGGCGGAAGGAGAAAAATGGCTGGTAGGAAAAATAGTAACCAAGGCCTAAAAAGTGCTCACTTAACAGTGAACAGCCTATATATGGAAATGCATGTTAATGACATTCTTTTTTTCTAAAGCCACTTTTGAAGATAAAAACTTAAAACAAAACCTATGTGTGAGAAATGGTACTCTAGAGCTCTATATAAACGCGAATGTAACAATTTGTTTTCCAGTGATTTTTTAATTTAATTATTACATTTTTTGATTTTCCAGGAAGCAAGTTATAAATTAATGTTTACAAAAGGCTTCGATAGCAAAGAAGCGCGTGTTGTTTCTGTTCAAAAAAAACCCCTAGTGGTAAGTATACATCTATCTTTAACAGGAGCACCAAAAAAACGGAATTTCATTAACATGTATTTCCCTATAACAAATTCTCGTTGTTTTCAAACCAGGCAACAGCCTTAATGCGCCCGTCTACCTGGCGCTTGAACTGCGTTGCAGTGTGTTTGAAATACACGTTTGTCAACTAAACTATTAAGCGTGCGTCCAACGTGCTGATCTACGAAAAGAACACACACTTCAGACGAGAGCTGTTAAGTACTTTCAAAATATCACGTACGTTAGAAACATCAATTCAGAGTACTCCAAAACCGCTAAAAACGGCCTTTCCAAGGCGCTGTAGCTCAAAATGCACGCATCAGATACATACAAAACTACTATAGGGGCCTGCACTGAACCTTCCTAAAGACTTCCCACTAATAAAATAATATGGTCACCGCTGAAAGTCCCATAGGTACACGCAGCACGACGAGAACACTGCACGCCAGTTCAGAGCCTTGCGCTTAGCGGCGATGACGTACTTGATGCGCGTGGCAGTGTCGCCCTTATCGCTCCCGCGCTTCTCGGCCTAAACGTGGGAAAAACTTCAAGGTAGGCAGGGGCCTGAAGTGGCCTAGACGGAGCGCGGGAGAGATCCTGGCCAAGCGGCTGCAACTCGCTCTTCATTACTTAACTTTGTACCCCCCCCCCCATGCCCTTACCCAGCGGTGCATAATTTAATTTCCAAGAGAAGACTTCTTTTATAATTATTACCTTGCAGAGCTTTTTTTTTTTTTTTAACGGTGACCCAGACTTTATAAGGAATGCATCCTGGACGAAGCGACGCACTGAAAGTCCTGTTTCAGTCCTTCTTTCTGGTTTGTAAGTCTCTTTTCGTCAAGCTATATGTAATCGAAAAAAATGTTTGAACCATCCTTCAGCATTATAATTTTCTCGCAGTTCAATTAGTTTATCGCCTTTTAAAGGGTTTAATCCTTTAAAAAATATTTCTGAATAAAGTTTTATTTTGTATAAATATGCTTAAAATGTAAAATATATTAGCTGAAGTATCCTTTCTTTAGTGTTGACAAGATTTAATAATATCATCTTATGCACTACGACTGGAATCCGGAATCCCGTAGTTAAATTTAAGTTAAACAAGTTGATCAAATGATCTTAATTTTTTCGGTGTTACTGCTTTCAATAGCTTACAGTAAAAGTAATATCTTAAAATACATTTTCAATAAAATTATAATTCGGAATTCAATGGTTAAGTTGTAATTGTATATTAAACAAGAAATTACCAACATTGAAAATAAGACTATGTTTGTCTTTATGCGTGTGTCAACAAGTTTTTTAAAGTACGCCCCACTCTGAGAATAAGATAAAATAATCATGTTTATTTAAAAAATATTTACATTTTCATTACTTTGAAAATATCTCACCCACTGAGAACATATCAGTTTACATAAACTTCCGTAGTAAAAATTGTTTGCCAAATTTTGTAAGAATATTTTGATTGTTTCCATATATATTTCATAATTGTAGCGCTGTTTTACAAAATGGTTTACAAAAACGTTTCTGTCTAGACATATTTTATTGTTGTTTTATGGGCTCCTACAAAAAAAAAACCAAAAATGGACTGGAATTTGTTACTTTCGCACATAAAAATCGAAAATATTTATATGGCCACCATTTTTTAAGTAAGTGCGTGACTCATTACCACATAATGGTTTACATCGCGCACTGTAGTATTTCTGTATTAGGTATGAATCGGTTGATTGTTTCTCGAGATATGACGCAAAAACGTAACTTTCTCGTTAGTAGCTGTTTTACAAAATAATGGACAAAAGTGGCTGTGTATTAGTATATTTCATGTTTTTAGTTAATACTTTCAGTATACTAAGTTAGGTCGAAGTTAGCCAAACGGTTTGGCATATACACCAAATTAACTTAAATGTTCTTCGGAAACATCTACAGAATGGACTGGAAAGATTAGCCAACCAGATAATAAGGTTCTTTGTGACCTGCAAAGCTATGGTACTCTGACATCAGGAGGTGAAAAAGTACCTGGAACAAATGGGGGTACAAGGAACAAAAATCAGCAAAACGGTAGCTTACAAGTTTAGAATTAACAACGCCGAGAGTTTCCAAGAAAATATTAGATCCCGGACCCAAGTACCGTGGGCGGAAGAGAGGAGGCGAATGCAGAGTGAAAGAACGAGAAAGTACTGGGCGAATATCAAAGGCTGGAAGTAGCTGAAACTGAATTTACGTGGTTCGCAGTTAGTCTAAACTAAAAGAAGAAGAAGAAAATCACAAATGTTAACATGGCCTCCTCTAGTATTAGTTACCTGAAAAATTTGGCGGTAATCTATTTCGCAGTTTCCGAAATTTACTTTATTGGTTCGTGTACTGCTATCTTCTAAAATGTCGGATCAATACTAATTTATATATCTTATATTATACATTTAAATGACGAACTGTCAAAATACTTAATTATGTTTAAATCGATTGAATGGTTCTCTAGATATGAAATGACACCGGAAACATCATAATAACTGCAAATTTGAAAACAGATTTCGTTGTTAAGCATGTCGTGTGTATAGAGTTTGATGAAATTCGGCTCACGGGACCAGATGATTTTAGGGGGCTATACAAACACACACACACAAACACACACACACAAACACACACACACACCTTGACACACATTCACAGGAAAGTAATTCCATAGGCTTATCTTTCGTTCGTAAAGAGGCTGAAAAGATTAAATATTGTTTAATAATATGTTATATACGTATATTGGAAGCAACGAACAGTTTTACTGAAAGGTGCTAACCTATCAGCATTTGCTGCAGAACATTAACTTTTTGTACATAAATGAGTAAATGTTTTACCTAGCCTAGCTGGCGGCTATCACAAAATTCATATTTGGTTCTTAAAAAATTTTCAAGAAAAAAACATTCATAAACGTCGCAATCTTCTCAGTATCTTAAACAGTTAAAGATATGTGGAATAGAACCTTTGTATGACACAATAAAATTATTGGGAAATAAGATTCAGTTATCATGTATTTAAAAATAGTACCTTGCGTTACGGTGTAAAGCTCATAACTGAACGAAAGTCCTATTTACAATAATGCACGCCGCATCGCCGTCACGAGAACATGTACCCCGCCTCGCGGTCCCCGTACGCACGCCGGACCGTGCACGTGTACCAATCGACGGAGCAAAGTTTCCCGCACATTATAAATACATTGTTTTACAACGTTCACCTTTTCGCTTCCGGTGGTGCGTCATCGAGTTTGAGAGAAATTTCGGCGCGATTTGCAGCACTATTATTTTTTCGCCCGCCATTGCTCCGAAACTACAAGTGCCACGGACGCGAGTGATAGCTCATTCGAAAGGGTTTGAAATGTATCTCCTCCTAACGCAACAACCACTGATATACTCTGAGAACGTTCGAAAGCTGCTGCTCTTTGAACTCGTGAAGCAGCGTCATGCCGCGAAATAAGGGCAAGGATCCGAGTCTAAATCTGCCACGAAACTGACAACCGCCGTTAACTTCGGCAGAACGAAGCCGCAGGTATAGAGAGAAGAAAAACTTAAGAGAATCGGATCACCAGGAAATAAGTTATGGGCCTCTAAATACTAGCGTGCGGAATGAAAACGGCGCGCGCGCCGCTTCTGCGCAGCCGGGTCCCACGGGATTGCCACCAAAACGACCGAGGATGTCAGATACGTATTTGCGAAATCGAGACGAAACTGATGAGATCACTCGTTACCTCCCCCCCCCCCTAGTCTCCATGGACCCCAACACAGGCCCTTCAATGCTGTTACTAAAGCAACCAGCAGCGTCGTCGCGCTACTCTGGCGCAGACAAACAGTTCGCCAAACTATTTCTAAACAATTCCTTCGGGCACGTGTGCGGTGTGTGCGATCGACTCTGGCACAAGGATATATCGAACTGTGTGTTTCATTCATTATCCAATACCCTAACAAGACAGACGTGTAATCCACGTTCGGTAGGCGCCACAAACGGCGATCTACCAAGGGCAAGTTTTTTTTCTTCTAAACAATAACCTGCAAGGCATTTTTACCGGGAACGACGTATTAAACGATAAGTAGCAAGTAGATTAAAATGTAAAATCCAGGAGTTGCGCTTTCTATTTATTAATGGTAGTTGTTGATCACGTTTGGCTCTGCCAGGTTTATTTGTTACAAATTTTCAAGGAGACAGAGNCTATTTATTAATGGTAGTTGTTGATCACGTTTGGCTCTGCCAGGTTTATTTGTTACAAATTTTCAAGGAGACAGAGGCTTAAGAAGTAGGAAACAACATAATATTTTACACTCTTTCTTCGGAACTAACTTCGCTTTACATTAAAAATAAATTTAAATAAAAAGATATTTTAAATATTGAGTAAAATTTGGAATGCTGTGTCGTACGAGGATTTCTACGGACTTATGTCCAGTCAGTTTCGCCTTAAGTTGGTCCCAGTGCCTTTGAAAAATAACCCGATATATAAGGTTTTTGATTGTTTCCTAAATAGGAAATGTCACATATCACAAACGTTTTAAACGTATATTAACATAATGTTTTAATTTTAGTAAAAAAAATTCTATAATAAATTATGTATAAGTATATGGTGTATGAAACTTTAAATGTAGATGGTTAGACAAATTGTGGATGAAGAATAAAGGTGTGATAGTGAGATATAGGGTACGCAGTTCGAATACCGACCCCGAGTTCATTTTTAATGAACTTTGTAAGTGATTTTCTGTCTGTTTACATGATTATACGTACCTGATATAAAATTTATGCAATCTCAAAAGTTGGTGTAGGGATCTGAGTTCGACACCCGAAACCATACAACTGTTAATTTTCTATCGGACTTAGAAAAAAATGTGGTAATTTTTCCCAGTGTTCGGTGAATATCAGAGGAATTTATATTAAAAGCGAAACGGAAGTTATAGCCATCGAATATAGGAATAAGAGTGAAATAATAGGATTGCAAATCGATGAGTTTTTTAAGGCTTTTTAACGATGTTTATAAATTAATTTTTTACTTTTTAATATTCATGCGCAACAGATACAAAGTTTAAAGCAATTTACGAAGGTAACGCATAGCTTAGAACCCCGAGTTCGAAGACCAAAACGATAAATAACAATTAAATTTATTTCTATCTTAGAAAAAAAACTTGTGGTTTTCCGAATAATGGAAAAAAAAATATTTAAACGTGTTTAATAATAAAAACGCATAAACTATCCGCATAAAACAGTAAACGCTAATGCTAATCTATAGTTTAGCGTGATAATTGTAACAGACCTGATGTATGAAATTAATATATATATATATATATATATATATATATATATATATATATATATATATAACCTGAGGCCAAAGGTCGAACTTTGGAAGAGTGTTCGTATGAAAAAATGTTTTATTATAATATAAATAATAACTACCAGACTGGGTGTGTGTGAATAATCCCTTGCAGAGTAGATGAGATTGTCCGGCCTATCTACGCTCTCAGTCCTGGGCTCTTGAGTAGTTTCGTGTGTATCTGATGCGTATATTTTGAGATACAGTGCTTTGGAGAAAAAAAATACGTTTTTAGCCGTTTTTAAGGACTCTGAAAATACGTCTCTAACGTGCGTGACATTTTGAACGTACTCAACAGCCCTCGTCTGAAGTGTGTGTTATTTTCGTGGAACAACACATTGAACGCACGTTTAAAAGTTTCATAGATAAACGTGTATTTCAAACACACTGCAAGGCAGTTCAGATAGGCGGGGGTCTAAAGGGCGTTAAAGTGCCAAAAACATTTTTTATATATTTGATTGTTATTTCACAATTCTGTTGCATTGCTTCAAATAGCAGTGTAATTAAATAATAAAAAAATCATAAAAACCAATTTACAAAAATTAATTACGAGAGTTACTGCAATTTCTAATTTATATGTTTTGCCATAAAAAGGCCAAAATTTTGCATTAATTAACTTGTTTGATCACAGTTAAAATTAACTACCGATGTCATTAGAATAACATAAAATTAATTTAAAGGAAATTCTTTCAGAGAGTCAAATATAATTTTATCTTAAGTTTCAGAATGAAATGTGAAATCAAAATAGTTAGACGTTAAGCCTTAATCGCAAGTGAACAAAATGCCAGACTTCAAAGAATTTTTTTTTCGAGCTTTCCTCAGAATTCAAGAAATATTTAAGCTGAAATCAAACATTGTGCTCGCATAACTGTTTTTAATTTGTTTGGCACAACATGTAACGTTTAAATGCACTCAGTAGTACTTTGTAAATAACTTCTTTTTATACTTTTTAAACTGAATTGACATTTTCATTAAATTTTGTTTAGTGTTTTGTCACAAAACTGTCAATTATGTTTATAACACAGAAAAAAAAAATACCGGTATTTAAAAAGTCTTAGCCCTTATGGTCAAAAATAAAAATATAAATTTCAGGCGCTGCAACAAACCTCTATTTTGTTCGGAACTGTACAGCTATCCAGACGACAGAAATCTATGTGTGTATTATGTTACTGGCAGCAGTAGTTTATGAGTAGGGCCGGTGACTTTTCGCGTAAAAATCTGAGCACACAGTAGACTTCAATACTATATACACACCTCAGCTGTTGTTATACCTCCATTGGCTGCTGGTGCCGTGTCCGTCTTTGACCAAGCCACCCAGGACTGAGTAACTCCGACACTGAACCTTCGTGATTCGTGCGCAAACGGTTAACACGGGCCAGAACATTGTTTAGCCAAGCAAAGAAGCTGGACGACCCTACAGTGCTTTGGATTGTATCTTGTCTAGAAATGTTTTCGCGAAATATCACTGCCCCTACTTATGAGGCTACAGATCATTGTCTCAGCAGTGAATAGTGTCTCACACACGTTGAGAACTTTTCTCATTGGACGGTATGTTATCCTGTGTACAGTGCAGACCATTCAAGTCACTTCACATGCAACGTCCCAGACAGAGAGGAGACGCTAACTGAAAGGGTTGAGAAGATGCTGTGCGTTCTACCAACCTCCTCTGCGGATCCAGTCGTGCCGACCCCGCCGCGGTGGAAGGGAAGAGCTCCGAAATAAATCATCGTAATGAAAGCGTAACGATGCCGATGCCCCGAGGCGCGATGCGGGAACACCGAAGCGCGAGTGAGGAAGTTACTACGAGCGGTTCCGTGAATCTATAAAATAAAGCACGCACGCCTCTTTAATGACGCGCGCGCGGGTGATGGGGGAGGGGCCGATGCCCCAGAGAAAACCCGCTGACCTTCGGCAACCCATCGCCGAGCCTTCCGCTACCTGGGCGATCTGGGAACCGCGCGATCGACCCACATACGGGGGGTATGGACCCGCACGCGTGTTTCGGGCGAACCGACCACCCAAACCAGTGAGTGAGTGAGTGAAGAGATTTGGGCGGCTCTTAACATCTAGGTCCTGAGAGTCGATGAGGGTGAGGCGAGGTGACTATAGAGCAGCGCCGGAATGCGAGAGTGGGGGGAAAACGGGAGATCCCGAGAAAACGCAGCCGACCACCGGCATCGCCCGCCACGNATGCGAGAGTGGGGGGAAAACGGGAGATCCCGAGAAAACGCAGCCGACCACCGGCATCGCCCGCCACGATTCCCACGTGTGAAAATCCGGGGATCGCTGGTTCGCTATGGTGGGAGGTGAGTAGTTTAACCACTACATCACCACGGCTTCAAGAGGGGACACTGAATGAGCCCTATGCTGGCGTTACTGAAAATACCGTACTCACCACGTACCGACACAAACATAATTCTACAAGAAATTTTNTGAGCCCTATGCTGGCGTTACTGAAAATACCGTACTCACCACGTACCGACACAAACATAATTCTACAAGAAATTTTAATTTTTCATCTTCATTAAATTTTGATTATAATTATCCGTATAAATAATGTGAACCTTGATCATTTTTAGCTTTATTAAGAGTTTTGCTTATTCTAGCGAGTTTTAGTTAGGTTTTGTGACATTAATGGTTGATACGAACGTGTACGATGTTCGTTGGCACGGGCGTGCTTCATATTGTGATATTTAGAAATTACTATGTGTATAATAAGAGAACCGGATTTTAAGATGTTGTGTACCCTTACTGTTACAACTTGTCAACAAGTTTATGATGATGATGATTATAATAAGTATATAGTATAGTAAGTAATGATGATGACGATAACTTAATAATATAGTAAGTATTGATGATGATAAGTAAATAATATAATAACTATTGATGATGATGATGATAAGTGTTGATGATGAAGATGATGATGATAAGTAAATAATATAGTAAGTATTGATGATGATGATTATGATGATAAATAAATAATATAAGGTACTACGTGGTAAATAATAGTAAACCTATTTCCAAGTTTCTAAAACCTGACACGCCAACAGTAAGTGCCTCCCTGCAGAACAATAAATACTTTTTTAACCGCAAGTCAATAAAAAAAACTCAAAAGCAGGTAAATTGATGTCCAGTCTGGCAAACAAGCTTAAAGATGGCCTACGAAGATCATTTTTAAGCACGTGCGTTCCACCACTCAAGTGGATTGTAATTTATATTCCTCCCCCCTCAGCCCCTTTTAGTGGTTGCTCTTGGTTCCCGGAGTATGGAAGTGGTGTGGTTGACCTGCCATCCACCACCGTTCCCCTCGCAGTAAGAACAGTCTAATTGTACGTGCTATGCCTTATATAGTGACACTAACCACTAATATGAATGTGTATATATATACATATATGTGTATATATAGGGTCAGTGACTTTTAGCGTAAAAATCGGAGCACACAGTAGGCTTCAATACTATATACACACCTCAAGTTGTTGCCATACCTCCATTGGCTGCTGGTGCCGTGTCCGTCTTTGACCGAGTCACTCAGGACTAAGTAACTCCGACACCGAACCTTCGTGATTCGTGCGCAAACGGTTAACACGGGCCAGAACAGTTTATAGCCAATCAAAGAAGCTGGACGACCCTGCAGTGCTTTGAACTGTATCTTGTCTCGAAATATTTTCGCAAAGTATCACGGCCTTTATATATATATATACATTACAACTCCTTTCATCAGTGTTGCTTAAGTAAGCGGAGAGGGGACCTGTACTGCCTTAGTCGATCCCCCTACCCCCTCAACGGTTATTCTATTCGGAACCACGTACTTATGTCTAAGTACACCCTAATTTAGGGAAAAGATTTCCGCACATGCTATATCTAAATACCCTACGGGCGTACCAGCAGTCTTCCTTTTCTTATTGGTGGCGTGTCTTTGTGAGAAGACATTATATTAATTGACTGGCCAATCAGAATTAAGGTTACTGCAATGCTGTACGTCTGTGATCCGTGGGCGGGTACCCAAGACGAGTAACACCTCGGATCATCCATTCTCCAAAGTGTATCTGAGGACAAAGGGTTATGAAAAATGACTGGTCGTGAAAACATTTTCGCAAAAATCGGGACGTCCCTACTTAGGTCTCATGTCCCTCCGCTGCGAGTCGTCTTTAACCAGTGTCGTCTCCCTTATTAGTTTGCTATTTCCGTATTAGTTTTCTATTTCCGTATTAGTTTTCTATTTCCGTATTAGTTTTCTATTTCCGTATTAGTTTTCTATTTCCGTATTAGTTTGCTATTTCCGTATTAGTTTGCTATTTCCGTATTAGTTTTATATTTGCGTATTAGTTTGCTATTTCCGTATTAGTTTGAGTTTCTTTCTCCTTATGCATTGCATTGTCATCAACCTCCAGTTCTTTATCATTGATATTTGCCTGGTCGTCATCACTGTGGTTGTTCATACGGCTGTTGGGGGGAGGGGGGATTAATAAACAGGTTTTACCTTAACGGGGTAGTATCCATTCCATCTTCGATTTTCCTTACAAATATTCATAATAATAATTTTAATTTATGACCAGATATAAAAAATCAAAGCTAGACATGACGCAGAGGACTACTTGAATAATTTTTTTGAAATTGAAACGGTTTTAATTATACTCGTGGTTTCCCATGTTGAATGTACATACATTATTAAATAACTAGGTAAGATATGATTACGGTTTACAGATGTGAAACTGATCGTGCAAGAAAAATTAGTTGGATTTCGAAATAACTGTTGACGTTCCCTACTCCTCGACTAGCTTGGTTTTTTTTTTTTTTATATTGACAACAGAAATTAAGTTGTGGAGGTAAATACGTCAATTCAAGACGTCGAGTATCAAGTTTACTCTGACATTTCATCGGGAAACTCTCAGTTTTCGTAGTAGGTCTGTTGCCACTGCTTGGTTTATAATGCGGTTTTATTGTGCCATTTCCGGGATTGCCATTCTAATAAAAGACAGCCAAGCGTAGGATGCGAGTTAATCATTCATTGAATTCTTACACCCTTCTGATGATCCGTCCTACAAAGTACACTGAAGAGCCAAAAA